>JABJVO010000026.1:13808502-13820403 GCA_026770805.1 Boulengeromyrus knoepffleri | reverse complement strand
GGGGGCGAGAGGAAGAGCAGGACGGGAGAAGACACGGGGACGGAGGGGGGGGGGGGGGGGGGGGGGGAGGGGCGGGAGTCTTGCCAAATGTATGCAATGCAATGAAGGCGCTATAAACGATATTACCTAACAGTGGTTTCCACATCTTCCAGACAACGAGCCTATATTCTCACCATGGAACAAAGAAATAATTTTACAAGTCATATGCAATATATGAAAATAAAATGGGCAAATAAATCTTTTCACAGAACAACAGAAATATCTAAACTATGAAATTACAGTAAAAATGTCAAATGTATGTTTCAGCGCAATCTTCTCTGCTGGATGATACACATTTATGGTCGCTCAGTGGTGTAAGCCTAGATCCCGGCAGACGGTTTGCAAACAGCCACTAAACGCCGCCTTGTCTGACATATGGGCTTTGGTAGTATAAGGATCAGAGCAGATTACAGAGATGACACGTGAGTCGGGTTAAAGGACTAATTAAACTGAGGAGCTAATAAAAAGATCAGCGGCTCGGCTAATGAGAGTACAGAGTGCTCTCTGGGGAGAAGAGTGATATAACGGGCTCTGCGATGTGTTCACACGCTGCCTGGCCAGACCTGCCGGCGTGCGGCATTCACTCGTCTCTGGGGGAGTCCCCCCCCCCACGCTTACTCTGTTTGCAGTCAGTGTAACCTCAGCCTGGTGTATCTCCCATGGACAAGTGAGACTCGATGGTCCCCTCTCCTGCCAGAAAAGGCTTCTTATTCCGTCGACTTTTCGTCAACTTACTAAATCATCACTAACTCCATATGGAAGCCAGAGTAACCAATCATCAAGCCCGGCTGCTCAAAGGGCCACCAACCAGCTTTATTCTCCCTGCATATTAAGTACCCTACTAATGTTGTCAAAATCGCTGGGAATTCAGCTGAAGCGTCAGAGCTTCCACTGAGGAGACCACAGCATCTCCGCCAAACACAGCAGGAGGCGCCACCTTCAGGCCCCCCTGAACATGACGCCTGCACCCAATGTCCATTCCACCGAGTGTGGCCTGTTTCCTGTCATGACAGACTGTCCTCACCAGTCTTCCCGGGGCCCCTGAGTCATTGCGTAGGCTGGGTCTGTGCCACTCATCTCACACGCCAGAGTTCCTGGCGACACACACATATATACACAGACTTAGACGCGCACAAACACACAAACACACAAACGCTCAGGCTTATCCCACAGATTTTCACATACAGTTATACACAAAGACACACCCAGCTATACACACACTCCCTCAAAGGGAACCTCACAGACAGCCAGCAGACAATAAACCACGTCCCTGCCCAGCACAGCAAACTCAGCTGCAAGACACAGACGGTTTTCATGGAAGCCATAATGAAAATGGCAGCATGCTGGCTTGAACTAATAGTCAAATCTTCTGATTATAGGGAACCTTTTAACCAACTTAGACACAAAGCTCTGCTTGAGATGGTCCCACAGGGTGTGCAGTCACTCTGAAGAGGCATTTAGTAACAGATCTGGTGCCACATTGTATCACACACACACATTAATCTCAGATGCATACTGTACTTTCACTGATATAGTTTGGTGGTGGGGGGGGGGGTGTTCAGGCTGAATTTTGGCCACTCCCAGCACTGAGATGACTGGCTGGTTACACGGCTCATTCTTCTCCTTCTTTATCACTACACCGTGTAGTTTATGCGCCTTGATAATTAAACTGCACAGAAAAAAACACTAACAACATTTTGGCAGGAATGGCACTAGCTACAGCTTCTAATTTGTATTCGAACAACGACCGGATCCTAGACACCTCATATGATCAGTGGTGATTCGGTTCCTTTACAAGAAGACAATACATGTTAACCTGTTCTTCTATTCCCTGTGCTCAGGTGCTGCCTGATTAACAGTGGAATAAGAGAATGCATGCTAAGACCATACGTGCCACCCTCCAGAGTGAACGCCACCTTTCCGTACATTTCGCACGTACACAGTTCTGCCTGTAGTTCTTATTCACAGACACATAGAGACTGACAAGCATCCACAATCGGCGCCGCGGCAACGGCCACCGTTTACCTGCTGCTTGGCAACAAGATCATTTTTCAGGCTTGTCTGCACAAGCGCACCGGGGACCTGGCGGAAGCTGTGGTGGACCTGGTGTCCTCGACGAGCCCCACAAGACCTCCTCTTCAGCCCTCCTCATCCGTCTGAGCTCCTACGGGGAAGCCTGAGTTTGCATTTAGGCAGACAGTTTATGATGGGTTCGAATCCCACAGAGCACACATAAATTGTAACCCATCCCTCTACTGTAAGTTGCTTTGAATAATAGTCCAATGTAAAATACTGCAGGGGAACAACAATAATAAAAACTTAAGTTGTTAGAGAATGGATGCTGTCAGGGGCTGATAGAAGGTAAAAGAAAAGTCTTCTGCATGCAACAGGTGTCCAGAAAGATGACATACAATGTGCTCACAGGTGATAATAACTGTACCAACTGTACAAGCTTTAATATTATTCCAGTATTTGGGGGTTTACAAATGACACATGGATAGGAATCAGTCTACAAGAAATTAATTTAATAGCTCTTCCGACAACATCGATGTAACAACTGGATTATATTAAGCCTGTTTGTTGCTGTTTCATTAACAGTGATATGATTATTTTAAAAAAAATACTGTTGTAGGGAAAGAAAAAGATGACCAGGCTTTCTGTGCTATCTAGGAGGGACTGCTCACGTGATGGAGCAAAGCCTCCGTCACCTCGCAGGGAAACCTCACGCCGAAACCCCAAGGAGCAACGCAAACTGCCCTTATCCTCTGCATATTCATTCAGGGAATCTGATTAATACGTCGCCGTTCTTGGCTGTCATCTTCACTGAAGGATAACATTTTACGGTACGGTAGGAAAACCACTGGGACATTCACAAATGTATGCAAACAGGATTAACAGAGCAGCTGATCGCTATCAAATGCTCATTCTCTTAAAACTGACACTGTGGTAATTCCCCGGGGCCCCTGTCCATTCAGGTACACCCGGACCCACGCGCCCTTTGAGAAGCCCCCCGGGATCCCACTCAGATGTGCTCCCAGATCTCCGAGCACAGCAAAGCTGGAGATTAAACTGAATTCCTACTGGTTGATCCAGGTCTGATGTCATCCTGCAAACCGCTGTAACGCTCTAGCTGTCAGTCCTCATTTAACACAAAATACAATCTGCTGCCTGTTTGTTCTGAGATGTTGAGCACTTGCAGTTTCACACACGCTTCATTTTCCTATTATGGCTGAGTTTGAATCTGTTTCGCAGGGCTGGGCCCAGCTGACTCAGGGGTATTATGATGGCTTTGCGGACAAGGTGTTGACCGCAATTTTATGATGAACTTAAGGACACCACATCATTTGAGGAAATGCTCTGGGGCTCGGTGTTTCATAAGTGGGGGATTGGCTGGGACTGTACTCACATAGACCTGGGGATAGGATGGGACTGTACTCACCTAGACCTGGGGATAGGATGGGACTGTACTCACATAGACCTGGGGATAGGATGGGACTGTACTCACCTAGACCTGGGGATAGGATGGGACTGTACTCACATAGACCTGGGGATAGGATGGGACTGTACTCACCTAGACCTGGGGATAGGATGGGACTGGACTCATCAAGAGCGTGAGATTGGCTGGGACTGTACTCACTTAGACCTGGGGATAGGATGGGACTGTACTCATCAAGAGCGTGGGATTGGCTGAGACTGCATTCATCAAGAGCGTGGGATTGGTTGGGACTGTACTCACCTAGACCTGGGGATAGGATGGGACTGCACTCATCAAGAGCGTGGGAATGGTTGGGACTGTACTCATCAAGAGCGTGGGATTGGCCGGGACTGTACTCATCAAGAGAGTGGGATTGGCCGGGACTGTATTCATCAAGAGCGTGGGATTGGCCGGGACTGTACTCATCAAGAGCGTGGGATTGGCTGGGAATGTACTCATCAAGGACAGCCTTTACTAGAGAACTTAAATATTCACAATCCAAAGCTGATTCAAAAACTTGTTACAAAGCATAGTGGTAAAACAAACAAACAAACAAATAAAAACTAAAATAACGCCGTGAACTGCCAAGGGGGGGGGGCGCTTTCACTTCTGCCACCTCACACACAGTGACAGTGTCACACGTCACCTGAAGGACAGCACTACGCAAGACTGCTCTCGTAGCACAACGTAGGCGTCCTGCCAGTAACCCCCCCAATAATGAATATGTTTGATGACAGTGTGAGTGTAATTCACTGGAGGCACACTGCGTGATCACACCTCATTTTCGTGCCCCTTTACATCCCGCCAATGAATGGGGCTCCCCAGGAGGGACGGGGCCACAATGGGGGGGGGGGGGGGCAAAATGAATTAGCGCTTTCAACACTTTGAATACTCAGCACAGGCTTCTCTGTGCATATGAGAGTGCAGACGCCGGAAACAGAGAAACTGACAGACGGCGACTCCCACGTGACCCATAATCCAAGATCTACGTTTAGAGAAAGACGAGGGAAAGGACACTGGAGATCATTCAGAAATACACGGGAAGCCAGGACGCAGCCATCAAATACCAGTATACATGCTGAGTGCATGCCGGCGAAGTCAAAAACACCGACACCATTAATAAATCCTGTTAATTAGTTCATTTATTTGAAATATACGAAAAATCGTTTTTTTTGGTAGTTAACTGACAGCGGCGTCACACGGCTCCTCCAATGACCTCGACCGTGTAAAACCCACCAGGTCACGCAGTCCCTGCCCATAACCAGAGCCTTTCTGCCATTACTAACGTACACCGATGTAGACATTTTAACCAGACAAATATTAACTGCATTGAACTTATTCACCACCTACTTAAACAGCAGTGCATGTGAAATTATCCTTTTTTTTTTATTATTATTTGTGTTTTCAGGATTTCTCACCAAGCCCGACGCCAGGTGAATCTCCACCTAGTTAATATGCTTCATTCCCAAGGACCACGTGACCTTGAAGGTGTCTTACGACGCCGGGTCTATTCTCCGCCGTATGTATTTTTCTCGCTAAAGCTTGCGGCAAGCTCATCCCACCTTTTTTTTTCCGACACAAGAAGCTGGATCAGCTTCGGCGTTCAGTCTCTTGAGCAGAACTGTGACACGTTACGAATATGGAGGGGAGCATCATAAGTGATGTGGTCATTACTGGCGCAGCTGGATGCGACTGCCGGCAGACCGCAGCCAAGGCAGTCGTGCTGTGACTCTCTGGCGTGTGCATGAAGACGCTCACATGCTGCATGGCGACGCACAGCGGGAGCTCGCATGCACTGCGGCACATCTCCCTGGCGCTGGTACACATCCTCAGCCCCTCCGCCTCACTGTCCTCCCACCTCCACGCTAATTATAATAATTAAGCTGCCATCTTTGGAAGTGTCCGTTGACATCGATGCGCTTATTCATTTCCGATAACGCAAAGCGGAGCTGGCAGATGGGAATGACACCAGAGGCCGGTCCTGTCCTGCATCTGGACCTCAGATCTGACACCAGGGTGCTGAGGTGCACGTCACAAACTAGAGAACTTCCTGAACTTTCCGTTGGGTTTAAACGACAGAGTTACTCACATGCATATGGCTCTTACTGCACAGGTCACCTCTGACAGGATATGGCAACAGCAGATCACTCTGCTCCTCTGAACACTGAAGGAAAAAGTAACCCAGCTGTGTCTGCCAATGGACAGAAATGCACGCCTAGGTTTCAGATCAACTGCACAAGACCATCTATTTCTCCAAATAAAACAGACAAAATTTTACTCAGTGCCTCTTTTCATAATAGACGATTACACAAGATTTGGAATGATTTATCGATCCCCCCCTACCCCTGCTCCTGCAGGGAGACCCCTCGAATTCAATTCAATTCAATTCAATTCAATTTCCTCCACCACTCCAGATGAGCAGGTATGGAAAATGGATGGATGGATATCTGAGATACAGGTACAGGTAAACTGCCCTTTCCAACATAAAATGTGCCCTGTCAGAGTGATTGGGCCTGTTTTACGTGCACGTCAGCAAAGGAGCTGAACTTACGACCAGACGCGCGCGGGGCGCAGCCGGGAGGGGGTATAGGTTACGTATCCAGGGTAAAGAGGGGGCAACAAACAAAGCCACCCAGGTCACAGCTGTCACAAGTGTCACTCGGGGGCTGCAGATAGCGTTACCTTCCTGAGAGAGCCTCTCTTCCCTCTCCGCTCTGAAAACAGACTGCGTTTAATCATGCGTGTGGCGTGGCCAACGTGTTCCGAGCGGGCCGGGGCCGGAGACGACCGCGAGTTACACGCAGCCCAGCGTGAGACGTCAGGCCGCCTCGCCAAGTCCCCGGCGATGCACAGAGCGGCTGGCACGCACCCAAGGCTGTCACACGGCGGGTCGGGCGTGAGCAGCCACAAACTGGTGGCTCCCACAGAGTCTGCGTGTCACACTTGCCTTTTAAAGTAACCTCCCCATCAGGGCGGCTCTGAGAATATACTGAACACGGAGGCCTCACTTGCTCGTGTTAGGAGCTAGGAGTAGGGAGGTGGGAGTCCTCCCTGGGAGATCCAGGGGCGCAGAATGGGGACGGATCAAATTCGCCCAGGAAGCTTCTGATCCTCAGTGGATGCCTGAATGTCGTAGAGAAACACGAGGACCGCAGAGAAGCCGCCACAGGGATCATCACGATCTGCAAAGTGATTTCTGTGCTTCAGTGCCATGTGGTCCAGGGGGCACAGCTGGGGGAGCAGAGCTCCGCTCGGGCCGGAGCCATGGGCACAGCGGTGGGGACAGACGCCATCACTTCCGCTCCGCTTGGAGGATCTCAGCGGAAGGGTCAGTGAGAGGCCAGTGCTGCACGGCGCCCACCGAAAGCCCACCGCCGCGGGCTTCACAACACGGGCGATTTATCATTTAAGTCGTCACACAACGGTCCACCATAAAAGTCAAACATTTCAGGGAAGATACTTGTAATCGTCTCATCAAATGTCAATTTCACAATTACTACCTTTTCACAAGAGGAAAAAAAAAAAAACACGTCCACTGTCATGTCAGAGATTCAGCCAAAACAATAGAAATTTCACATCAATTTATCATCAGGCAACCATGATGCAGCGTGACGCCGTTTCTCAGGTCTGAAGGTGCCCCCCTCCCAGCTGTCAAAGGTGGATTAATCAGGGGTCCAATGGATGCTCCACAGCAAGCACAGATCCACAGGAGTTTCCCCACTCGGCTGTGATGATGCCGAACGTGACCTGCCAATAACTGAGAACCGGCCCGACGATTAAGAACCAAGAAGAAACTGTGCCGATTTGTTCATGCGTGAACAACCCAATTGATCATATCCAAACCCTGGGACATTTCAGGCCCCTGGCCATGAAGAGCCCCCCAGGACAGCAGCAGTACTACTAATCAGTGCAATCAGCAGTATAGTTACACTGGCTGGTCTTTCATAGCTGGCCTTAAAGCGCCCCCCCCCCCAAAGATAGGACTTTCCCTGTGACTGATATGACTGGTCATACTCTTTACTTTCACAGTCGCACACAGGACACTCAGTGCCTGTGACAGAGGTGAGTCTAAAAGACAAACATCAGAATAGTGAGTTCTGTCACTCACAGTAAGTATTCTGCTCTTCACGCTGACCTTTCACGACAGAGCTGTGGCAGGCCGGCAAAAAGCCCCATCCCCCATCTGACCGCAATTTCATAATTCAGTGAAAGGGCGAGCTATTACCCATCAATTTAAACTGTGACCACTTAAAACATGGAATTCAGAGACTAGAGTGCTTTTCTTTATTTTTGCTCTTACATCTGCTGGAGTGCTTTTAAATCTGGGTTTTTACCAACTAAACTATGTCGTTTGTGCTGTAAAGGGAAATAAAGGGGGGGGGGGGGCGGTTAGCTTAGCAACCACGAGGCCTCTGTCTGTAAGCTGTCATTTTAAAACAGCACAGCAGAAATAAGGAATAAAAGGCTGAGTCCCGTTCTACTCGGAGAGAAAGAGCCGATTTTAATTTTAAATTGATGTTTCATTGCATTTCACACACGAAGGATAACAGATATCGCACTAGAAAGAGAAAAGCAGAGGACGAAACATGCCCGGTACAGCTTTAGAGGGGGGGGGGGGGGGAGAAAAGGACCCCCCCGGTGCGGCTTACGGGGGGAGGGGGGGGGGGGGGGAGGGAGGGGAGTGGCAGAGAGGCATCCATTGAAACAGAGCTGTCAGGGTGTGTGAGCTTGTAGGCGGAGGGGTTGTTTTTGGATGCTCCTGACTAATGGTCCCCTGTGCCCCTCTGCCGCCACCCCCTGGACAGAGGATAAAAACCATCTTAATTTTTATTTAGCCATGCCAGAGTGCCCAAGAAGAGTCTGGGCTCTGTGGTGTGGGTGCAGGGTCATGGGTGCAGTTCGGGGGAGGATGGCTTTGCGGCGGTAAACAAGCCGGTCCTGTCGCATATTCATGAGCCTGTGGGCCTCGAGGCTGGAGTGGGCGCGGGGTCAGAGGCTAATTTGGGCCGCGGGCAGGCTCTGTCGCTTCGGGGTGGGGTGCCAGGTTATGGCGCTAATATGCTAATGAAGAGCATCCAAGCATTCACTGGAGATGCCCCCACCCCAGACTTCCGTAAGGGCTGTCTGGTGTAGCCTCATTAGACCCTGGACCCCCACTTTGTACTCCAGCGGGGAATGCCGTGTTCAGACCTGTCTCCTGAGTGCCGTCGGTGATGCTGTTACCATCCATGTTCGCTGCTCTAACCCCCCCCAGCAACCCACTTGTGCTCCTTGTGTTCCCACAGGGATCCAGGAAGTGCTGAGGAGCATGCGGAGTCTCGGAGTGGAGCCCGACCTGGCTACCTACTCTGGCTACGTCCTGCCCACCTTCCCCAGCGTGGACGCTGCCCGTGCAGCTCTCCAGGTACCGTGCTCTGTGTCATCCCCCCTCCCCCGTCCGTGTGCTGCATCTGCAAAACCAAGAACAACTTAATGGCACTTTTCCACTGCCACGGGGAACCGAGCCGTACCCGAACCATACAGCAAACTGACGGATTGCAAAGCATGTGAGCAATACCCAGACTGTCATTGGCCCGCTAACCAGCAGGGCTGAGAGTGTGGCCAAACCGAGCTGGTTACGTCACCATCATCTGATTGGCCGAAATGCAGGGAGATACTGGTGTTCTATGGATGGATTGTTTGAAGGAAAAAATGGCATATTCTGTATATTATTATTAGTAGTATTGTATATTAATGCATTACCGATAACTTGGAACATGAAAATGTCTGATCCTCTGGCGCAGACTAAAAACCAACTGTGTGTGTCCGCAGGAGGTGGGCTGTGATCTCGGCTCGTCCGGGTTTGTCATCGCCCAAGTCCGTGAGGAAGCTAACGCCGGGAACCTGGCCACACTCAGCGCCCACCGTAAGTGGCACGAGGAGGGCAAGGAACAGCAGGCATGTGCAGATGGGTGGGCAGGGGGGAGTCCTGCTCTTCCGGTTGGTTTAGATCTGTTTGTTGCCCAGTGGGGGTCGCACCCATTTGCCCCCGGGAATTGGGGGATTTTTGAAGAAGCCCTAACCCACCCTGTAATCGCCAACAGTGAAAACATTCCCGAAGTGAATCTTAATCTGGGAAAGCTTGTAAGCTCAGTACCCAGCCCCAGTGCATGCTGGGTATCTGCACCTGAGTTTCTGCTCCGATGCCGATTCTTCCCCCATGTGTGCCCACATACACAGCCAGCAGCCCTCAAACCTTTTAAGCGATTAGTGTCTCTGAATATGTGAGGAAGACCGTTTAACGGAAAGACGTAAATTGGTTAAAAGCCTCTAAATAATACATATCTTGTTCCGCCCTTGGCTGCGTGGAGCTCTGCTTCTGGGGTCCCACACCAGCTGTGTGCTCTCCAAGTTTCGCTCGTTACCTGTCAACACTGGGAACTTGGCACCAGGGACGCCCCGGGCTTAAAACCACCCCCCAGCCGTCTCAGAGGGGCTCAGACGCTGCAGCCAGGAGAGTGCGAGTGTCTCTCCCTTCCCTGCGTGGCGTCTTGGTGCGGTTCTCCCTCAGGACAGTCATGCTGGTTGTTCCAAAGCGGTGACTTGACATGCATCATTCTCTGCTTGAGTACGTACAGCTTACGTTTCTCCTCCTTTTCTTCCTCGCTCCCTCTCTCTCTCTCCTCCTCATCTCCCCCAGTCTCATCCCCCTCTTTCCCAGGTCTGAGCCTGAACGTTTTCAGGTCACAGCTGATCCGAGGCTTCAGACAGTAAGCAGTTCCGACCCCCACCTTTTTTTGGCTAGTGTCCTGTCATGAGGAGATGACCCCCTTCGTCATGGCTAGTTCCTCTGCGGTGAAACCACACCACCTGTATTGCTGGTGTCTCGCATCTCCTTTCCTCCCAGAAATCCCTCAGATAGCATGTCACCCATACGCATGCCCTGCTGAAGGCCCTGCCCTGTGGTGGTGTTAATGCAGATAGATCTAGTCTGTTGCTTGTCCTGGATATTCAGTGTGTCCCCATCACTGATGTAAAAACCCACACCCACATTTGAGGCTGCAGCTCCTGCCCTGACCTGGCCGGTGCCAGTGGGGTATCTTGTCTGCATAGTTTGTTGAGTTCCCAGATCCTGTCTACATCAACGTCATTGTTTAATAATTAAATTGAAAAAAGTTAGTTTTGCATTGGGACAACTGTAAGATTAGAAGTATTATTTTTTTGTACGTTCTATGAGTCATTTTAGGGGGTGAGTCATTCAAAACACTGTGATCTCCTCATCTCTGATTCTCTGCTGCCCCCTGCAGGTCAGATGATGTGGAGAGCATGGCTAAGGTAAGACGAGCCATACGGATGGGGTCGATGTAGATTAACTCTTGTCTTTTGTACAGCATGTACTTTGTACAGCAGTTACTTTAGAAATTTAATCTTAAAAATCTCATATTAGGATTATTGTGGGGGGGGGGGTGTTGAAGATCAGAAGGGTGTCTGCAAAACCTACATGTGGATGAATAAAAAAGCATCTCGAAAGTCTGTCAGTTGTGATGTCACTGATTATGATTTCATATTCCAGAACGAAAGAGATTGACATCTGTCACAGGCCTATATTTGTGGTGTAGGAATGGGGCCCAAAAAAGTGTGTGTGGGTGTAGATTTCTGCGGACTGTTGGGGGCTCATGGCACAGCCTCCGTAGCAGAGGGGTGTCTGGGCGATCCTGCTGAAGCTGTGGATTGTCCAGGAATCTGTAACGGGGCTTTGGGTCTCTGAGTTGCAGGAACACCCACTGTTGCATGTTCTAAAGCGGTTAAAGTCACGCCCAGCATTACATAACAGGTTTATTCCTTTCAATTTTTTTTTATTTTTAAAAATTATCAGAGTACTATGGCAAGTTCTTTACAACTGGTCCTCAGCAGCTGTTGTCAAATTCCGATTCACCGTTTTTCTGGTAACATTTTCTCGTTCAGTAGCGACGCGTCGGCGTGTGGTCATCAGAGGCCCCTGAAAGTCTTACCTTTTTTACTTATCTGTAAACCCCAAAATCCTGCCTGCGAACCCCCCTCGTGTCTCCCTCTCTGCATAACCAGCGCGGCCGTGCTGTCGGCCTGGTGCCGCAGGAGATGGGAACGATGCGGTGCGACGCTGCAGCCAGCGTAAAGCCCCCGCGTCGCTGCTTTCTCCGCATTTGCCTCATAAATAATGCAGGGCAGCGCCTCCTGCAGTCCGCGTGCCTATTTATGAATTTCTTTACTGGGTGTGACATCACTCCATTTGAGGCCCTAATAACCACAGCCTGGAAATATCCATTTGAACTCCTCTTACAGTTGCTAAGAATCAAGTTACCCCCCCCCTCCCCCCCCCCCCCCCCCCCCCCCCCCCCACCCACCCCCCCCACCCCCGGAACCAAGAC
>JABJVO010000026.1:13770662-13794825 GCA_026770805.1 Boulengeromyrus knoepffleri | reverse complement strand
CCAGCGTTGCTCAGCTCATGTTTGTCTCCTGTCTCAATAGAGGTGCTGGTGCAGCCAAAAGGTCACTAATACGTCTTACAGGACAATATAAACACCGCCTGCCTCAGTCTGGGTCCTAACGATTTTTTCGGAGACAATAACAGCGCACTTCATTAAAATGCGATCCATACACCACTAGAAAGGACAGCACAGTCGTGGAGTTCATTCCCCTGCAAAACCTGCAGAGTCGAAAGGCGGCAGCGTTTCCATCTCATCTGAAGAATCACATCACAGGTCTATCATCTCCATCGTCTACACAGGTCCTGCTGTGAGTTTGCTGCAGAAGCGTTTCAGGGAGGTCCTGAGGGCCCAGCCCTTGGGGAGGTCCTTGACCAGGACCAATGACAGGGAAGCCCAGCTGATCGTCCCCCAGCCCTCACGTACAGATCTGTCTCTTTTGTCCCTTACGTCCGTTCTAACAGGTAGCACAGTGACTTGGCAGAGGACTCTGAGAAGACCAGTGTGAGTCTGCTAAATATTGCCAACTCTACCCACTACACAAGGACATGCTGTTCAGGTGTGACTGCAAACGGCCTTTAGCGTCTGACTGTGCAATAGCACTCTGTGTGTGTGTGAGGGGGCACAAACTGAGAAAGTCTGACAGAGCATAAAACATTGTCTGTATTTCCTCTCAAAATAGAAGCCTTTCCCAGATTTAGGTACTGTATGCCGTTTTAAATATGAGGTCAGGAATAATTAACTGCAATGGAAAAGTGTCACAAACACAAGTGAATGAGTGGGTGAGTTAGTGACTGAATGTGTGATTGAATGAGTAAGTGAATGAATTAGCCAATGAGTGAGTGAATGAATGAGTGAGAAAGCAAATGAGTGTGTTAGTGAGTGAATGAGTGAAGTGAATGAATTATTGAACTGAGGAATGAGTGAACAAATGAGTAAGCAAATGAGTAAGTGAACGAGTGAGTGAGTACCCAGCAACTGCATTCCCACCTATGCCCTACACCACATTAGGCTCCCTTCCTCAAGCCACGTCTATAAGGCATAAAACAAGACCCAGCAGAGCACACGGCCGTGCCCGTCTCCCACCTGGACAGGGCGCGCACGCAGCAACGGGACATATTCAGGAAGGAGCTGGCACTGGCGCGCGTCTGCAGGACTGTTTCGATGCCGCGCAGGAGGTCGTTAGTCTTCAGAAGCAGCAGCATCTGCCGGGGAACCTTGTTGAGGAGCTCGCTGATCTGGGGCAGGTAGCGTGCGGCGTTCGCACGGATCTCCGTGTCCTGCACAGTCATATTGAGAGACGACGTCAATGTAACTTGCAGAAGGCTCTAGAAGTTCAAGGTCCGTCCAGCTGCAACCTGCAATAAGAGATCCAAAGACGCCTGGAGTGAGGGAGGTCAACACCCACAAACACATGGCATGCGAGTGCAGCAAGGCCTTTCGCAGTCTCGGTACCCACAATGCTTTGGGCACTGACCCCAAGAGCATCGGGATTCTTCATGCCTGTGTATCCTGAGCTCAACATTTAGGTCCAGCAGGACGTGGGGGGCCGGGTCTGAAGAAGGGATTTGGGCCTCAGAAATAAAGATTTTATTTACGTTCCCGCGGGTGGATTTAATTTCTCACCATCATCGGCTTAGGTAGAGCCAACAGCATAATTCTCTCAGCTGGACTCTTTCTGTCACATCGCATTTCAGGCGCGCGGGGCGATCCACCCATCCTGTCAAGCGGCCATCAGTGGAGAAGCTGGTGCTCGGGAAACAGTGCCGACCCAGTAATAGAACACCAGCCAGCCTCGTACGACATCCATTTTCTCGTTTATTCTTTCTGTCACAGCCTCCACTACTCTGGCCAGGCAACAACAGCAGCTTTAGCAGACAATAGGCAGACGGAGAGCCCACGGCTGCCTCAGAGGAGATTTGCTTCTGGGCCTTATCTGTGCGTCAACCCAACCCGAGATTGCATGCGGCTCTCACAGCAGGCCAGCTAGTGGCCCCTACTCCTGTCCAAATCCTCCTCTGTGACACACTTTAGCCACGCCCATGTACACACGGGGCCCTCGTCTCAAACTAACACAGGCTTTACTCATGATTTTTGCCATCTGGTTCTACTCAATCTTCTTTTGGCTTGGAGATCATGGTCCAGGTGATTCCATACTAGGTGGTGGTCAGTGTCTGCAACAGAACAAATCTGATGACCGGAGCCATGATATTTGGTGTGTTGGTGGGTTATGGGGGTTGGGGGTGGTGGCAATAGTTGTCGACCACGGGAGGGGGGTGGAACTGGTCAGGGGGAGCCCACTTGTCTAAATGCAAGGGTCTGCCTTGGGAACCTCAGTGTACAGCACTTAGTTCAGACTTACTCACAACAACTTAGGCTTACACAGATGTCATCAAAACACTCACTAAGGACTGATCAACAACAGGCAGTAGCAGAAAGGAAACAAAGGAAAGACAAGTAGCTGGAGAGAGACAGAGACAGACATGTACCGATTCTCCCCCAGATGTGAATCAAACATGGCACATTGTTCATAGTGAGGGTCAGAGACAATGGCAGGAGATGATGAACCACATGCGGCAAGGTAGGTGTAACGTGCCAAGATAAGTCACCAACAAGCTGGATCCACGCCCGACCTACAGTAACCACACTGCTCGAAGAGGACAAAGTAAAACACTACTGATGCCTGATCACCACTAACAAAAGCGATCATCACATGTAAAAGCAGCTGACATCACATGTAAAAGCAGCTGACATCACATGTAAAAGCAGCTGACTCAGTTAAAAGAAATGCAATGATCTGAATAATTCAAGCCAGCGAAGAGATTGTGCGTCTCCGCTGACATCGTACGCCAGAGGTGACGCAAAGCCTTGTGTTTAGGACAAACCTGCAGCCATAATGCCTCAAACTGATAACGCGGGTCTTCCAGAGAGCACAATCAATTAAGAACTTCCGGGAAAGTGATTAGTCAGCTGGCATCTACCCACAGACCGACAGCCTTGAATTACACAGCTACTTCTACAGCTACCTATACTTGTGGGCCAGTGAAAAGAGTGTGGCAAATCAAAGTGCAATCACCGTAGTGCACGCTACTTCTGAGACACACATACGCGGAATGAACGCTTCTTTAGAGGGCTACCATGAAAATCAGGAAATAGGTGAGAGATTCACATTCCAAGGGCCAGCTCCACGTGCAATCCCAGAAGGCACTTTGGCATCAAGCTCACGCCTGACAGCACGGGGATTTTTAAACGAGCTGTAATTTAATAACTACGATTTCTGTCCTATAGCTAAAAAACATCTAGCAGCTACCTTATGTTTATGCTAATCCCTAAAGCTCCGTTTATATGATTTCAGCAGGGAGATTAGAGGGTTCCAGTGGATTGCAGTACCGCAGTGCTTGTGTGGGACGAAGGGGGCTCTGAGCAAGAACAGCCAAAAACTAGAGGAGAAATTCCACGACCCCTAACCTTGCCCTCAGCCCTGAGTAATCGAGCATCGACTCTCCAGGCAGGATGCGTAGCCTAACCCTAACCTGAACACTGACCTCCACATCAATCTCCATGCCGCAGCTGCGTCACGTCCTGACAGCTGTGCTGCACTCTCTGCAGAGGCAGGCTGCCGTGTGACCGGTGTCAGAAATTGTTTCGTTCCTTTTTTAATTTATTTATTTATTTTAACCATCAAAGGAACATACAAGCCCCCTGAAAGCACCCCCCCCCCACGCCCCCAAGTCTGACGAACTGGCAGCCCCCAGCTCTGCTCTATTTCGGGACGCGACAGAGCGGAGACCACGTGGAGACGTAGGCGAGGGATTAGCGATGTGCAGGATTTCCGCTGTGGCACTCCGACTACAGGTGACACGCAAAGAGCTTTTCTGTGTTGGGCTGGACACAGAAAGGTACCAGAAGCATCTCCTGCGTATGTCCGGGGGGGTTAAGCAGACACAAGGGTCCTCGGTAATCTGCCTCATAATTTTAACACACGTAACATGTTATCATAATCACAATACATTATTGCATTGTTATTAACTTAACAGATACTTTCATGTAAAGCGACATATATTTTTTTGAGTCAGACAGCCCCTGGAGCAATGGAGGGTTAAGGCCCACGGCTCAAGGGCCCAATGGTGAAATCCTCTGCCAGCACTGGGAACTGAACTGGTGACCTTCTGATTGCAACCACAGCGCCCTGACCCACTGAGCCGCATGCTGGCCCTATTGTCTGCCAAAACGTTCAGAAAAGCAGCCACGATGCCTGCAGAAGGAGTCTAAGTTCTAGAATCCCCACCCATGTTACATGACTGATTCAAAAGAAACAGTGTGGTGGAGGTGAGCGATGAGCTCTCTGTGCGCTGGGTCGCCGGCTCTCTGTGCGCTGGGTCGCCGGCTCTCTGTGCGCTGGGTCCCTGGCTCTCTGTGCGCTGGGTCCCTGGCTCTCTGTGCGCTGGGTTGCCGGCTCTCTGTGCGCTGGGTCGCCGGCTCTCTGTGCGCTGGGTCGCCGGCTCTCTGTGCAGACGCTGACCGTGCCAGGCATCCATCGCCCGGGTGCAGCATACCACCCGATCCTGATAGGCAGAGGTCTTGGTGATGGGGGGGGGGGGATCATAACCAATGGTACAGTTGACTCCACCCTGTGGCTTCCTCTGCTCTGCCTCCCCCAGGGACGTTCAAAAACAGGGTGTTGATCAGCACCGGCATCACAGCAAACAACCCGAAATAATCTCTCCCCTGGGACAGGCATGGGTGCAGTAAGCTGGGGATCTATCCCTCCCGCATGCAGACCCCATTAGCATAGAGAGAGACCAGAAGGCTCCTCAGGCAGGCCTCGACTGTTGGGAGCAGGGCCTGATGTGTAACGTCACGGTGAAGAGTAAAGTGCTCCGAGAACAATCAGAGAAAAGAGGGAGTGTCAAAATAAACGAGAAGGGTGGGAAAATTACTGAGACTAAAAAAACGATTCATCACTTCAGTTCTGTCAAAACAATAATATTATCATAACAAGAAAGGATAAAATAAATACAGCCTTCAGTGGGCACTGAAGTACAGGATTACTTTGCACAGCACCTAACCATCACACTGCTGTTTTGGAGTTAGGGTTTAGGGTACAGCTTATTGACAGAAAACAGTGAGGAGCCCATGAGACTGTAATTAATCCTCCTTGGCCAGTATTAATTGCAGCATTTGCATTCAGGGCATTTGGGAAATGTAATGCCCGGGTATTAAGCTGCAGACAGCCCAGACTGACAACCCGCCAACTCAAAGCCGTCACGGCGGTTAGTTACGAGGCCGTCAGATGCAGCCCTCAAACAGGTTCCAGCCACAAGGGGGCACTCCACCAAATGGCCCCAGACACACTAGCACCCATAATATGCCACCTGTAGAGAGAGAGAGAGAGATGCTGATAGACAAGAGCAGTGTTTCCCAATCCACTCCTCAGGAACCCACAGAAAGTCCATGTTTTTGCTTACCGGGAGCTGGGAGAGAGCAAAAATGTGGACCGGCTGTGGGTCCCCGAGGACCGGATTGGGAAACAATGCACAAGAGGACCAGAGCACAGAGACGACCAGGGGCATCTGCTCTGGGTGTCCTGTAGGCCCTGCAGACACCACGGCACCAGCGGACCAGCTGGTCTCAGCACATAGCCTTCTGAACTTCCATCTGAATCATGACAAGGTGAAGAAGGGGGCGACGTACGCGGACCATCTGAGAGAATGCCGGCAAAAAGGACATAAGTGACCCAGAAGGCCAAGCCAAATGGCGGCAGAGAGTCCTCCGTTTCCAGGGGAATCCAGGACAGCCACTGACAGCCCACTACAACTAAATTATGAAATTATAAATTTCCTCTATAGCGGGCAGGGTGCTGGGGTAGAAAGGGTTAAAAGCACAGGTGTCTGGATTCGGGGCTCTTCCTGGCCGGGAGGGTCTTCGTTTCCACTTGGCATTCTTTGGTTCAAAGCACAGTGGCTACATTTTCATTTTAGAATAAACTCAATTTCAGATAACCGCGCCAGACCAACAATGCGGACGCGATTGCTCCTCGCACGCCGCCTCCAGAGGCAAAGGTGTTTTCTTAACACGACGTCTCCTTTCTTCTCCATCAAGCCCACAGAGATAAAAGGGAGCTGGGGTGTGGACACATTGAGGAGACAGCAGGCCAGCGCCCCCCAGGAAGATGTGAGGAGGCGAGCCAGTCTCCCTGTCACATCCCACCACGCCGGTCCAGCCTGGCTGCCTGGGGGGGGGGGGCTGACAGCCTGGGGTGAGAACATTCCAGGAAGGATATACAGATATACAGGCCAGTGTGCAGATGGTGGAGGGATTGTCAAGCACCTCCATACTACCTCCTGTGACAAAGAAAGACATAATCCACACTCTGAGCTGTCATGCAAATAACCATACTCCATACTGCCATTGCCACTGCCATACTCCACACTCTGAACTATCAGGGAAGTGACCATACTTCATACTGCCAGAAATACAGCCATATCTATACTTTGAGCTGTCGTGGAAGTGACCATACTTCACAATGGCAGTCACAGCCATACTCCACACTCCAAGCTGTCATGGAAGTGACCGTACTCCATACTGTCACAGTCACAGCTATACTCCACACTTCAGACTATGAAGACGAGACCATAATCCGAACTCTGAGCTGTCATGTAAGTGAGCACACTCCATGCTGTCTTAGATGGGACAGAGTGTGGCTCAGAGGGCGGCTCAGAGGGCTAAGGCTCCGTGCCTGTGATTGGAAGAGTATCAGTTTGAGCCAGGCCTTGGCAGAGTAGTCACATGTCTGAGGGCCTCCCCAGCTCCATGGGCACTGCTGCAAATGGCTGCCAAACTTGCTCTCACCTACATATGTCTGTGTGCCAGAGAATTTTCCCGCAGGGATCAATTAAGTGCCATTATTATTATTATTATTTGTTTTATTATTTTTTTTTTCCATAGCCACACGCTAAGCTGTCATGGAAGTGACTGTACTCCATACCAACGGTGGGCAATCTTATCCGCAAAGGGCCGGGGTGTATGCAGGTCTTTCAGATGACCTTTAGGTCAGGTGTTCAAACCCAGGTGTGAGAACTCTAAATAATCAGTCCTGTAACTATTAACGCAGCCATTCTCCATACAGTGAGCTATCACAGAAGTGATCATACTCCATAGACTGGGCTATCACAGAAGTGACCATACTCCATACACTGGGCTATCATGGAAGTGACCATACTCCACACCGTCACACAGTCATACTCACTGTCATATACATCTCAAGCATAAAAAGTTACATAAACCAGACAAACACAACACACATGCAGTCGCTGTGGAGCTCACAAAGATGTCACTATATATTGCTTTTAAGTGCTATGTTATATTTCGTGGTATTCTCCCCCTGGTTATGAAAACACATTTAAAATGAACACTGAATGGAAAAGCCTGAAAGGGCAGGCGAATCAAAGGCAGAGCCTGAGATGCACGGCAACATTACTGCTTAGAGCCACTGGAACATTAGGCGGCTCTCGACTGCTGCTCCAGGTTCCTCAGCGTCCTCTCCCACGTGTTGCACCGCCACCCTGCACCTAGATGCAGATCCGCCTTGCTATCGCTCCCCATTCACCTCCACGGCGCAGGGGCTCGCTCTGATTCCAGTCCGCTCATGCACGCCGGGCCCCCTGCGGCGGGACACGGCCGCTGATTCTCAGCTGCATCCCGGACTTGCAAATGTGGCACTGCGTGCTGTGGGTGTGAAGTGACCCCCACACAAAGGCTAATGTCAACACACCTCTTCCTCCACATGTACACCATAGTCAACAAAACAGGTCAGTGGGGACCAGCCTTGTCATATAACGTCTCCCAAGCATTGCCACACGAAGGAACGGTGTCCAGAGAGCAAATATTTCTATATCCTAGTTTTTACAGAAACAGAACCACCAGTCACACTGTATGCGTGTCCTGAGCAAATATTTCCATATGCTGGCTTTTATCGGAGCAGAACCAACAGAGTTACTGTATATGCATGTCCTAAAAGAATAATTCCACCTCTGCTCACTGTGACTACCACAACATCTGTTAATATGTGATTAAACATCTGGATGTTATTACTAACGTTCAGAAAACTGCCATACAGCTACACAGCTTCGGAAAACCATTGAAAGCAATCATTATGAATGAAAAGTAAGCAAAGAATGTTTCAATTACTGCCATAGTCTATGAGTGTTATGAATGTGTTATGATGGTATTATGTTGCTATTGCACAATTAAGCAATTGTTAACAGCACAGGCTGTTAATCTTACTAAGAGCTCCCACCATTTAAGTAAAAACAACCTGTGTTGTCTAGGTCATTTCGCCGCCCAGAGCCTGCAGGTTCCGACGACAATCTAACAACCCTGGAACCTCAGGATACACTTTCACCGCAGCAGGAGCCATATGGATGTCAATGGGCGTCACCGGTGAAGGTCACGACTCCGCCATGGTTTATGGCATCTCGCATAGGGTGAGAAGCAACTGAAGGCTCCATCGGGGCAGGAACAGCCTGGACTCAATCTAAGGGCATCCGAAGGAACCCGAGGTTACAGGAACCTAACGAGGTATCCCCCTCTTTACAGCTGCAGCCTAGTGGGCCTCAACACGGACAAACGCCACTGTGCTGCTGTAAAATTCTGCTGCAATACTTGCTTTTGGTTGTGAGCTCCACATCCAACAGCACACAGTGGGCGTCGGAGCAGAGTGCATAATGAAAGGTTGAGCATCGCGCTATTTCCAGCACATTACACTCCAGGCCAGACCCAACACAATGCCATTAACGTCTAAATGCCGCGTCTGACACTTGCCTGCTAGCATGTCTGCTTCCCACATTTCTACTGCTGCCATGAAGATCAGGCTCCCAGGGCTCTGTGCATGCTGGGAAACAACAGCTGACACGTCAGCGGTGGTGCTAAAGCCCAAAGGACTCGGAGGGACTGGACAGAGCACCGTGAGTGACACCCTGGACCAGAGGTGGACAGTTCAGGTCCAGAAATTAAAAATCCAGACTAAGATTTTGTTTCAACCAACCAGTCGAGTATGAAAAGTTACAGTGACAGAGTTTCAACTGGTTGGTTGAAACAAAATCTTAGTCTGTGATTTTACTTTCTGGACTGTAATTTTACATTCTTCTGAACCCACCTTTGCCCTGGACTGATTTCCCTTCCTTTTAGACCTACGCTGCAGGTTTGAGTCTTCATACCAGAGGAGAGCTACCAAGTGGGCTTGTCATTTAGATCAAGCAGCCCAGCTCCGGCACTTGATATGACAAAATGAGCTCAGTGAGTATCCTGCTGATCTTCTGAAATCACGGAAATGGAATATTTTAATACTGATGTTACACAGCATACAGCTATGAATCCTAATAGCATAGTGCGATGGCGGAATGCAGCAGAGAGCTCTCCACAGCAGGGTATGAGGGCCTCTTCACTGTACCCAGCCCACGGAGGAGAACCTGGCAGTCTGAGAGGAACCTCCACAAGGTTTACACTCCCCCACATACAACATCACACAACAGGCAGCCCACTGAGAACAAGGGAGAGATTTCTCTAGGAACGTCTTGCTCAATAAAAGCGGCGATAAGACCAAGGGGGATGAGTAAAATATGTGTCAAGACATACAAATGTGTGAGAGATACATACCTCAAGGTCTCATTGTTCTGGGAGGGTGGGGCTACAACCAGGTCCCCCACACACATACTAACAGCTGTATAAAAAATGGTGACCTTAAACCAAGGTCAGTATAGATCCCACAGCATAATGGGGAATCAAGGCTGTAGGCTTAGTCTCAACATTGGTAGGGACCAAATCAGCCCTGAACCCCCCACCCCCCTAAACACACACACACTATTCCCACAATATTGGTAGGGACATGTCCCTCCCCCCTCCATACCCTTAGGAAAAACCTACCTGCAAAGCATCTACTACAACACAGAACGCTCTCATCAGTGCAAGTCTGTCAAGGTCCAAGTCAATCAACACTTAAGACTGATTTATACTTCAACAGTGAATATGCCTGAAGTGCGACTCCCCAGAAGTGTAAGTACACGTTGTGGTGACGAAGATCAAATCAACTGTGATTTGTCCACTTGGTAGCATCGTACTTCTTCCTACACAAATGTTTTGTTGTTGTTTCTTGGCAGCTGGGGGTATTTTAGTGGTGGACAAGTCGTGTTAATATTACATTGCTGGCCTGCTGGTTTTTGCCACGGCTGTAGCCATTCACCTTGTTAAAAAACACAGTTGCAGCCGTTCACACTAGAGCTGCACAATATTGGAAAATTTCAGATACTGCAATGTGATTTTTTTTTGATAAATATTGAGATATTAATAAAGCAAAAAAGGAGTTCAAAATACGTAATTATTACACAAAAAAGGGTGAAAGTGATTATGATTGGCTTGGAGAGAGCATTAAGAGTTCATGCAAAGGCAGTAGGGATAGACGTTCAACTGATTTTTAAATACCAGATAATTTTGAAAAGAAATAGTCGTTAAAACTGCAAAGCTTGCTAAGGTATGTTTCTAATAAGAGAGTAGAAATGTTTTAGCAAAGAGCACCGTGCTCAGCCAACTGATGTTTTGGCGACGCAGACTGACGCAGACCGACAGACACATGAGTACAAATGCTCGCAATGCTGTTGGCCAGTTGCATAGGCTGCAGAATATGCTCTGTGTATGAATCAGCCTTTAGTGTCCAGAGAGCAGCAGCAGAATTGAGACAGACCACCCCACTACCAACCAAGGAGGACCTGACCCAACCAAACTTAGACCCCCGGGTACAGCTACCCTTCTACAGCCTTGTGAAGGGCACAGTTCAGTAAAGTCACTGATTGTCAGGAGCACAGCAACTGAAGTAATCAGCACCTTGCCCAAGATTTCCTACAGATGCTTAAATGCTTATTGGCTAATTGAACACATCATTGTTTGGTTAAACGATGCTAGCAGTAAGGTTTTGTCACTTACAGAACTTAGTCCAAATCACAAACCATCAAACTGCGACTTAATGACACTGATTATCGGAGACGTGATTTCATATCATCCCGTCTTTGTTCCCAAAAACTTTTCCAATACCCGCCGAAGACACATGCGCCACTATTGTAAAACGTCGCCAGAACAGAGAGGTCTCTTTTCAAGCAAATATTAAAAGGAGACAAGCAAACCAGGAGTGAAAAGAGAACATTATGGATCCGAGCTGTGAACTTGGATAGTGGGGCTTTCAGCATGATGAGTGAGGTAAGGGAAAGGGTCATCAGACCAGCGGACTTAATGCAACATCCTGCTCCGGCAGGCTTCAAAATCAGTTCACCAGTTCAAACCTTGTCCTCCAATCTAAATTGGGCCCTTGAGCAAAGCCCCTGACCTCTGAAATGCTTCTGAGACGCTTGGACTCCAAGCTTCACTCTCAACTACATATAAGTCTTTGTATTCTCCAAAGGAGAGAAAGATGAGATATATCAAAAGGAGCATAACAGAAATATATGGACGATGTTCTGCTGCTGACTGCTCAGAGACGAGCTGCAGTGACAGGCCTGGGTTTCTGGTCCCAATGTGCTCTAACCCAGCAGCCCAGTTTCCATCCGTCCCCATCACTACACACCACATAACAATATGCCTTTATGGGTTCTTTCTTATGTAAATCAGACAGCATCCTTAAGGATGTCACAGTTGTACACAGAGAAGCAGCCATTATAACTGGCTGTAATTACCCAGGGCCAGACCACTTCTAAACAGGCCCATAATTTGAGGTAGCGCGGGTAGCGAGCTGGCTGCTTGCCTTCCAGTTGGCAGAGTAAGAAAGTGACAAGCAAGCAGTCCAGCTAGGGCAATGGCCTTGCAGGTGTCACGTTACGGCCACTGTAGCTTAAGCAGGTACGAAGGGGAGCCAATGACATAAAACGAGCATTTAACCAAGCCGTGATTAATCGAGCAATTAATGAAAAGTTCTGCGATTTCAAAAGGGAGCTCTGCATATTATAGAACATCTGACATACACTCTGAATAATCCGGTGAGGTCTGAGGCAGTGGATACTCAGTCAGCCAGTAAGATTAGAGGCAGCAGAAGCCAAGTAAGCCAGCGTGGTTAGAGGCAGCAGACGCTTAGTAAGCCAGTGAGGTTAGAGGCAGCAGAAACTGAGCAAGCCGACAGCTGACCTAAAGGTTATCCCAAAAACCTGCATATTCACTGGCCCTTTGTGGATTGAGATTGCCCACCTCTGCTTTAAAAGGACAGAGCTGGGGCATGTACAAAGTGAGCTTCGAGAGCCTTCCCATTGTCCTGATAGCTCGCCTCCAGGTGAAGCCCTCAGCACGGCTTTCCCCTCGCAGCCAGGGATTCCTCAGGGCCACAGAGGCTCTGTGTGACGGCCAGTGTCCTCTCTGGACTACTGAGGGCAACAGGCTGTTAAAGAAAAAGGGCCCAGGGATGGAACAACTTATGAATAGCCATTGCTGAGCCTTCCTGGTACCTGTGCCGGTTCAGTGACGTCCCAGAGAAGGGCTGTGGCCGTCCAGGCCTGGCTCAGCCACGGAGCGTGTGCACAGCCACGGAGCAGCGACGAAAAGCTCGCAGGTTGCGCAATGGATATAAAAATAGAGCACAGATGGTCCTCCCCCCAGCCCAGCACAGGGGGAGCCTCCAGGCTGGTACCAGCGCCACTCACGCGTGCGCTTGAGTCACACGCGGCCCACCGGCCCATCCCCCAATGCCCAGCCCCCGCCCTGGCAGACATAGCCAATCACAGAGGGGGTCACTTACGCCCCCGTGTTTTCACCAGGACGTGAAGCGGGGGCTTTCTGCGCACGAAAACAGACAGGAACAGCAAACAGGTGCCTTCTGGAGGTGCAGAGGGTACATGGTGACCATTGGCACGGCAGAAGATGCCTTGACCATAAAGCACCAACATCGCCCAGGCAGCGGGCACCTGCAGAAGCTTGTGCATCCAGAGCAGACGTCACGCAGGTCGCAGGAGACTGACACACATGCGACCACGCATGCGGGAGCAGCAGCGAAGGGCGGTACCTCCAAGCTCGTCACGGCGGTCCGGCTGATGCCAGCATTGAGGGAGGCCCAGGAACGGGCCGTGAGCACGCAGGCAAACAGCGGGAACAAGTCTCCAGCTCCCAAGCGGCGGCTGTACCGCTCAACGCCCTTCATGTCCGCTTTCATCAAGGCTCGCCACAGCCGACAGTAGTCCAGACGGAAGGCCTGGTTGAGAACCTTAGAGAGAGAGAGAGATGCACACCAGAGTCTCACCACCAAGCCGTAGACCAGGCTGCTGAGCCCAAAGTAGCACCCTGGCCTGAAGTGATCTCCAACCCAGCGGCTAAGGACTGCTAGCTGATCTGGGATCAGTAGTCCAAGGGGTGGATATGCTTATCCAGGCAAGTACCACAGGCCAGTGAGGTCTCACCTGATACAGGCCATGGTCAAGCAGCACTATTTCACTCCTCTTGCTTTTGGGGCACTTCCGGACCAGGACGTTACCAGGGTGGGGATCACAGTGCACGAAACCATGGACAAATATCATCTCGCTGTACATCTTCCCCAGGTTCCTCGATATCTGTGGGAAACACGGACTGTAACTGCGCATGCTGACATGTGACCTCAACTGCATCACTGCAAAAACACAATATCCGCAATCCACAATCTCCAGGGGGAGCAGGGATGGCCAGCATGGGGAGCCCAGTGGGGGCTTCTCTCCCTGCTGGTGGATACGAGATCTCCTCTCAGAAAGTCAGTCACGGTAAAAACCCCTCATGTGAGAAAATCCAACATTTGGGGGAGGCACACTGATAGCCAATACCCCAGTGCAATTACGTTATTTCGCGGACGTTTTTGTCCAAAGCTATATAAATATGAGGCAAATGGCACATTGCAAACATACATGCTGTCAAGAAGTTCACCAGGCAAGTAAGCGGAGTTTCCCAATGAATGCCCAGGTACAAGTGTAAGTAGTACTGGAACAGGAGCTACAAACCAACTACACATCTAACAAAGCAAGAACCTAATAAGGACCAGATGTACAACAAAAGAACGTTATTCAGGGAACATAAAGGGCTGTGTAGATGGATATTTGCCGGGTGGCATCTAAATGGCAGAGACCAACATGCAGAGCTACTTTGATTGCACACTGTAGCTCTCAAGCTCATTAAACCCACATGATGACTCCGCTGTACTCAACAGTGAGGCAGCAGCATCGCTATAAATGCTAATAAGTGATTCGCGCTGTGATGTCGGTGTGGCTCCCCCTATCATCTCGGTGTCCGACTGCCTGACTCACGTACGCGCTTCTCTGCATCCGAAAGAACAGCTATCCATGGCTATGCGGATTCACTGACGCTACTTCATTTTAAATGACCTCTAATGAAGCGGCGAGTGGACCAAGAGCTGTCAGGAGACCCACTGTTTCATGCTCGGTGACTACGGCGAAGTCACTTATCAATGGCACAGAAACCTCACCGCCAGTGCTAATGGAAACGTACTTTCGTTTTTCATGTCTTCAAAAAGCTTCCCTTTTCACTGCGTTTACAGCCTTTCTCTTTGCACAAGAAGAGTGACAGTCTGACCAGCCACATGCGAGGTCACCGGCTATCCCAGCTGCCCGCTAATTAGCTTCAGGGCTGGTTTTTATGTTATTTATCGTAACCATATAAAGCAAAAATGGAGCAAATGAATCAGCAGAAAAGCGAACGCATCTGAAGGTCTCCGTTTAATCTGCTCCAGCCGTCCGCTGTCGCTAATCAATACCGAGCGAGACAGAGAGAGGCCATTTTTACGTGGGGCAGCAGTAACCCTAATGATCTCCTTTCAGGAACTGGCATGTGGGCAGCTGACTAAGCTGATCTTCAACCTGATAACACCTATGGGTTGCTAGCGCCCGCCCCCCCCCCCCCCCCAGCTCTTGAGAGGTCACACATGTGATCATAGCCTACAAGACCACAGCTGGACAGGCGCTGATGGACTTCAGAGTCTTCTGGGAGCTTCTGCTGTCATGGAACAGCTCCTCGCAGACAGCGTAAAGACGATGACCTTCATGTCCAGAGGGGCTCGGTCTTTATCTCCTGTCCCAACAACCCATTCTGCACAGGCTGTTCCTCCTTTATCGGGTTCCTCTCCTCGAACCACCCGGTAGTTGACAATCCTCTGGACGGCACCGCTTGGCGTCCAATGTGCTGAGTCAGGGAGAATTCTCCAGCCCGCTACTGCATTAGAAAGCTGAACATTCCTAAATGCCAGGTGCCTCGACTGCCTTGCCCTGTAGGTGCGACGCCTCAAAGCCTCATTCGACCACAGATAGACATTTACATCAAAGAACCCCCATGATACATAAGATGGGAAAGCAGGATCTACTCATGAGTCTCACACTATTGGTCATACATAGAAAATCTGCAATAAACTGCATCAGTACCCTGATGTGGTGGAGTGGCTCAGCTAAGTCTCTGTGCCTGTGATCAGAAGGTTGCTGGTTCTAAGCCTGGCCTTGGCATGTCTGCAGATCCCTCAGCAAGGCTCTTAACCCCCAGCACCCTGTGTGCCGCAACAGGTGGCTGCCCACCTACAGAGAGCAAGTTGGGGGAGGCATAAAGAGAATTACCCCACAGAGATGAATTACTTACACGACTGTTATCATATTTCCAACTCTCCATAGTCAGTGTCCTGTAATCCTCCAGTATCCCATGCTGCCCTGGACCATGCTCACAGATGGCCCCGCCTCCTCTAAGGGTCCCACTCTAGCCATATAAGGCTAAACATTTGTACTCTCATTCCTTGCTACAAGTACCACATTCCTGTGAGTCTGGAAGAAAAGGTCAGGACATTTTTCACACAGACAGCTTAATAAACGTTCTGCATTGATTCACTGTGCTGTATTTTTGCAGTGCATGACCAGGAAATTATATATTGGAAAGTCATAAAGTGCGGTAATGTATGAGAAAATCCTCCTGGACCTTCACGTGAAAGATCAGGCAGAAGCTGCAGCAGGTCCAGGTTGCCTCTGTAGTGATACCGAGGTACCATGAGGCCTGCTGTGTACTTGGGTCCTTCAAAACCCCAGAGGATCAGACAGGAGATGATGGAAATTATCTGCTGTCTTGCATTAGAACAATGTTTCCCAATACGGTCCTGGGGGACCCACAGCCGGTCCATGTTTTTGCTCCCTCCGAGTTCCCTGTCAGACACTCCACATTTTTGCTCCCTCCCAGCTACCTGCCAGGAACTGAGAGGGAGTAAAAACGCAGACTGTCTGTCGGTCCCCAAGTCCCAGGATGGTAAACACTGCATTAGAAGGTGAGGCGCTCTGAGCAGAGCTGGTAACATGCTAGCATGAACTCTGCAAACAGGAAGCAAGTCCCGTGAGGCACCATGGCAACTTGTAAGGGGCTCCACTTTGTGTAAGACTGGCCTGGTTAGAGATTACGCCGATGATTCACTCCGATCTGTCGGCTCTGGCAGGCTCTGGGCCAGAAGGCCCTCCGCAGGACCACGCTCAGACTAAGAGAGCTCATAGACAGAACAGACCAACAGCGCCATGGGGGGGGGCAAGGGAGGATTAGCGATAGGGGCACCCAGAGCCAGGCAAGGCTGCAGGCACCCTACTGCAGGGTTCCTATTGTGGCTGCAGCTTTGCTGGGCGGCCATTCGCTGGACTCCCGGGACCTGCATGAGGAGCTCGGTGTGGGACGGGCATAGGGGGGTCGAGACAGCACTGATAGGGAGAGGGAGCCCTCTGAACCGGTGCTAAGCACTACTTAGAAGTGTCATTGTGTTATCTGTGCAGAAGGCAAAGAGGGAAAGCTCCTCCATACTAATTCCAGACAGTACTCCTCCTTAAGTGAGGCTGAGGGAATCTCCACTGTTGCATAGAGTGGAGAGGTACTCCTTAAGAGGCAAAACTCCCAGTACGAGAGGCAGAACGTAAAAGTAACAGAGCTGCGTACTGCTATCAATCAGAGACCAGAGGCCCGATGTGCAAATGATATGCACACCAGCAGACAGGACGCTAGGGCTCAGCAGAGGCCCACATATTCGCCGCTCTCACACATTCACCAAAACAGAGAAGAGCCCACTTGTGATCGCTTAAACGGAAGCTCTCGTGCAGATGCTGCTGTCATTTCATAATTCTCTGCATTTTCTGGGGAGGACTCCATTTATCAAGCTTGATATCCATCTCATCAGCTGTCTAATAACTCTCATTTTCCACAACTAATGCCGCTCCACCTGATAAAAGAGTGACACAGGACGGCCGTTTACGTGCTTGGGGAGTAAACGGCGCCGTGATGACAGCGCAAGGGGACCCGGCAGCGCGGCCGACGGCCTTCAGCCGCCGTGCTCCGCGACAGCGGTCTTTAATCATAAAGACTTACGGTGATCACACTCGTGCGTGCGGTGAACACGGCCTCTGTGATGCACAGGATCCGGGGGAAGGAGAGAGGGGCATGCTGGGTATTAGTCAAGATGTGTGCTTTTAAATAGTAAGGAGCCCTGTGGCACAGTTAAGGCTAGAGTTAGAAGACCGTGGTACAGCAAAGGTTAGAGCAAAGAGATCAGTAGTACAGGTATAGTAAGGAGGTGAGAGGTCAGTAGTACAGGTATAGTAAGGAGGTGAGAGGTCAGTAGTACAGATATAGTAAGGAGGTGAGAGGTCAGTAGTACAGGTATAGTAAGGAGGTGAGAGGTCAGTAGTACAGATGGCCCAATAATTGATTTTCTGTTATTTCTGTTATTAGAATCGGGCGAAACCAATACCGATTTCTTTCGTTCTGTAAGGGGAAGGTGTGACCTCAAAAAGTCTATTCATCCTGACGTGTATCTATCTTTAATGCAAATTCAACCAAGGGAACAGAGTCAGTAAAATGCAGCCTATCAGAAATACCGAAGTCAAATCTCAGCTTTAAAACTGATTGCGGAAACGTTGTCATGGATAAGACTGCGGAGCTGTGCTTTCACGGTTTGACACAACCGTAGCAGAGCCATGTCCCTGAAGTCTGTCATTGGTAGATGGTATCGTGGCTCTAAATGAGCAAAAAGACGTTTGAAATCCACACCTTCTACAACCGACAGCGGCTGGTTCTCCACCCCAATAAAGTATCATTTTGGCTGCGGTATGTTCTGCTTTCTTACTTTCCATACTGTAGGGCTTGACTTTTTTCCACTGTTGTCGTTAAGGGTGGTTGCACAAGAGCTACTTTGCTAGTCACAGCAGCCTTAGCATTAGCAGTCTGCATTTCCGGTGGCTGCTTTTCAGGTGTCGATTGAGGTTTGCGGCAGTTTTTTTTTTTTTGACTATCCTCCACGAGCAATTCCTTACCTCACAAACTGCATATTTGTCATCTTTAGTAGAGAAAACCAGCAGAGCGGTGAGGACATGTGCATTCTTACTCTACAGCGTTTGCCTTACGTTTTTGTGTCACTCCCTTTTCCTTAAAATGAGTCATTTTTATTTAAATCAGCCCTTAGAGAGACAGGACCACACCAAATAGATTTTTCTTCTTGGGGGGGGGTGGGGCAGAGTGGGTGTCCAGCCGGCCGGGGGTCCATGTCAGAACTGCGTTAGTCCCCCACCTTGCATGCAGACACGCTGCACAGCTGTGGGAGGCCAGCGTGCCCACAAAGCCTGGCCAATGAGGAGCCATACAGCACACGTGGGCTGATTTTAGCCAATAAATAAACCTGCAATCACCAAAAAAAAAAAAAAAAAAACAAGACATCCATCTGCTTGCTTCTGAATATATAAAATACTATTAATGTGTGATGGTGAGACATGTCAGCACCCCATGTGGTGGCCTGGCATCGAGGTGCTCCATCAGGAGACACAGGACACAGCGTTCTAAAACATCACGAGTCACTCTTAAGCACGCTGAACTGCCTTGTCACCAACTCCGATCTAATAAAATTTGTCTAAACATAAGCTTTGGGATTGCCACAGCTTTCGCCAGTCTGAAATTGGATTTAACTGAAATTTCACAGGACCAACGTCCCCGAAGAGCGCTCTCCTGTTTAGCGCCGAAATGTGAGCTATTCAGAAGCGGCTGGGCCCGCAAGCTGCGACGGGCTCCTTTGGGGACAGGGGCCATTTCACGCCATTTGCTCGGCAGACACTGGGAGCCCGTTCGTTGCTGTCAAACGTGCACGACGTAGCTCATTGCCTCCAGTTGAAGGCGGAGCCTGCATCTTATTTATGGATCATATTTAAGTATTTCTGCAACACAACAATATTCTGTTTTCGGAACAATCTATTGATGTACTTTTTGCACGACGTTCACTTGTTTGCACTATGCGCACTGCCTTTACACCTTGTCTGTTTGGCACTATATGTATGCTCCTCTGTGCACTATGTTCTGTTGTATGCAACAGAATTTCCCCCTGGGATCAATGATCCATCTTAATCTCGGCACAGTTACTTGCAGGATTCAGTTACAGATGTATCGACGTGAAAGAGGCCCTTTTTGCATTAGCTCGGGGTTCCGCTTCACTGGGGTCTTGAATCCATGGGGCACAACTCACATTCCATACGGGATGGGCTTTGAGTTACGCCTCGCACACAGCGGGGCTCAGGTCACAGCCATGTTCCCCTGAATGGACACCTCTTCCGTGCCAGGTGTAGGTGGGGCATCAGCCGCTATAGCAGCACGTGTCGCTGGGCTCCAGGAAACAGCTTTGGCTCCACCTCCGTGCAGCCTGACGTGAAACCTACAGGAAACGTCTCCAAAATCCGGCCGGACTCTGGTCCCTTTCCATCCCTGTGACTCCCACTCTTCCCGGACCTTTCCAAAGCGGTGCACGGATGTCAAATTCAACATGGCGTCTCTTATCAGTAACACAGGTTGAAGGGGAATAAAACACAGCCCAAAAAAAGTATGTAATTAAGCTGAATGAGACCAACAGGAAAAGAACTCAGGTGGCAGTAAATCACGAGGCAGCAGCCAATCAGAGGCTGCCTGGGTGCCTTTGTTCTGGGGGCGACCCCAAGGTCCCGCATCCGTGCTTACATCCAGCTGAATACTGCAATCTGCCCTATTCTGTAGCACATCCTGCTCAGGAGCTGCCACTCGGAGGAACCACAGATGCTGGGCAATTCAGGATGTTTCTGTTGCTAGCTGGCTACCTATTAAAGACATCTGGCAGCTGCTGGAGAGGGGAATTATTTCAACCGAGCTTTAAAAAAGCAAAACGTGACTGAAGTAGGGCAAAACTGAGAGCGTCAGCCGGCCTCGCCTCACGCCCAGCAAGATCCGGGCCGTTTTGAGACCCGTGACACCGAGGTGCGGGGTGGCTGGGAAGGGATGCCGACTAATTACATTCATTCAGAGAGAAGGTGCATGACCAAAAGGCATGCTATGCTAAAGGAAGCCTTTCATCTCATTCGCAGCATGGGAAGCCGCCGTCATACAGGCCAATAGCTCACATAATGCCAGCAAACAGCAGCCTGCTCGCTCACACATCTCTACATAATATTCATTTGCATTTTATTCATTTTTCCAAAGCAACACACGTTGTCTTGAGAACGCAGGGTCAGCGGGTACCCGAAGTAAGTGAGCAAACCCAGGGATATGAACCAGCAACCTTCTGATCACGGGAGCAACATGCTGAGCCGCACACCAGCAAATGGATCTCAGCCGGCTGAAAACACACGGCACTGGTGCGGCGTTCGGCTGAAGACTGGACCCATCAACTCCACCCTCACACCTCCCCCCCCAGGTCTCTAGAAGCCCGGTACTCGATTTAAAAGCTACTCCTGGACCAGGGGGTTAAAAAGCACAAAAACTTTTAGTCTCCGATTCTTTTCTTGTAGCCAAAATGAGGCTAAATATTTAGGTTGACATTCATTACAAACGACAAATCTTACGTAAGACTCTACAGAAGGGCTCGCTTACCGCAGTCCTACAGGATTAAGCAGCTCTGTTGTCCCACATGACAGCAACACTGATCACCTTCAAACCATCACCTTTTCAAACCTAATACATCAGCCAGACTTCCCTCCCAAATGGCGATGCAGGGTCACGGCGGGTCGGGGAGTTAAAAGGGCCCCTTCTCCCTGAGTGGAGGTGTAGACTGACAAGACTGGAACGTGGGATGCGGACAACCAGAGCAGGGAGGACATCTTGACTGTGGCTCTCTCCCCACCAAAGACACACGGAAGCAGGTGAGACAGTGGATGAAGACCATTAGTTACGAGGAGGGGGCTGGCCTCCAGAGAGGGTTCCAGACTAAGCGTAGAGGCAGAGCGGACAAGCGATCATGTCAACTCACTGCCCCCCACATCTACACGGGACACACACAGAGCACAGGTCAGGGCTCAAAGGACCCAATCGGCCAGTCAATAACCCATTAGCATCATAGGATCTGAACTGCCTGTAAGCACAAGGACTGATCACTGGCAGCCGGATTAAGTCTGTCTGTGTTAATCAAACCTCTTTAAATACCCAGGGTCTTGATTATGATTAACTGGCTTCCTGACCTCGGAATTAAGCAGATTTATAGAGATAAACACACTTAATATGCCTCAGTGCTGGTGTCCATATTTACTGAATAGCAGAAGAAACCGGCTTGGATGGAGATCCTCACACAAGCGTGCATCTGCAAGGTGTGTGCTGGGGGGGGGGATCCACGGAAAGCTGACTCATCAGCAAAGTGATGTCAGCAAACCAGGAAGTCTGAGCGCGACTTTGGGTTCCGGCTCCCCCTACCTCACCTCATTAACGTCGATGCTGTGTCGTCTCATGTACTCCCGGTCATTGACCTGCCCCCCCTCCATAAAATCCATGGTCAAGATGCGCTTGGTGGACAGGTCCCAGTGAATCTTAGGAACCTGCAGAAACAGAAGCCCAGTGAGCAGTCCCGAACAGTGCAGTGCAGTGCAGTGCTGTCCCTTCCCGAACAGCGCAGTGCCGTGCTGTCCCTTCCCGAACAGCGCAGTGCCGCTCCTGTCCCTTCCCGAACAGCGCAGTGCCGCTCCTGTCCCTTCCCGAACAGTGCAGTGCAGCTCCTGTCCCTTCCCGAACAGTGCAGTGCCGCACCTGTCCCTTCCCGAACAGTGCAGTGCCGCACCTGTCCCTTCCCGAACAGTGCCGCACCTGTCCCTTCCCGAACAGTGCAGTGCCGCACCTGTCCCTTCCTGAACAGTGCAGTGCCGCTCCTGTCCCTTCCCGAACAGTGCAGTGCTGCATCCCTCCCTTTGTAATTAGGGATGTTTCATTCAGTTTATTTTTTCATTTTACATTATTACTTATGCTGCACTGCTAACTGATTTAATAACATGTTAAATCTACAGATCCCTGTACTTAAGTCAGGTAAGCCAGGTATTTTTTATTTCCAGTAATTTCTATTGGCTAATCCCAACAATCTTAACCCTACCCTTAACCATAAGTAACCAAACAAAAAACTTTTGGCGGTTTTGTTTTTTTTTTTATAAAAACGACATTCCCCTTGTGGGGATCAAAAAAAGCATAATAGCAGGTTATTAATCACATTGTCGAGATTTGGTCTCCACAATGTAATATATTCATAACCACACACACACACACACAGTTGTCCATATGGTACACATTTAGTCTTTATTTGTCTAAAGCAGGGGTGTGAAAATCACATGCAAACATATCCTTCCTGCTTTGATCGGTTACTGCCAAGGCTCCTGATGCAAGAGGCCTTAATATTACAAGAGCCGTGTCTCCCTCTTTGGACGCAAAGTTGTGTTTCTGTTTTTTTGTTGATGTTCAGTAGGAAACCCCACCCAGGATTAGAAAAGTCGAGGATTTCCAGTTATCGGTCACCCCAGCTTCATACCACAGTTCACTCAATCACAGGTGAGAATTACTTATAGGTTGTCAGGTTCCACTTCTAAGAGCAGTGCTCCTCACAGGACCACTGCAGCGGACATCATGAAGTCTGCTCCCTTAGTGACCAAGACCTAGGAGAATACAGGCACCAGGGAGCTGCGGCTGATGTACCTTCAGGAACCCGAAGTCCTTGAGCAGCTCTGCCAGCTTCTCAGCATTGCGGCCTTCGTTCAGGAAGTCCAGCTCCAAAGGCATATTCTTCTTGGCCTCTTCGACCAGCCACATGAACGAGAAATCAGGGAAGAGCCACTTGACTGCCTTAAGGAGCACCTGTAAGGCACACACTGGATCTGTTAGGGCCAGTGAGCTAAAGACACAGCTGCGGTGAGACCAATGAGCCAAAATGTACCAGAGTAGAGCAGAAACCCAAGTATCAGGTTCTAGTAAACCTTGAAGTCCAATAAGAACACTTCAAGTTTTACTGTCACATGTACTATGAGGAAGACTGAAGTTCTTACGCTGAATGTGCAGGGGAGGGTACAGGTACATGGGGGACAATATGATATGTAATACAGGACAAATAGCAGGACAGTGAGAGATAAAACAGCGCAAGACAAAAACGGTGCAACGTGGGAAGTGAAACAATAACTACGCAATAAACAGGTGGCGCACAGGGGATGTAGAAATGGCCACAGCAGTAGCACATCACTGCGACATTACTGATGTGTCATAATCATCATGGAGAGGTTCAGTAACACTGGATTCCGGGATGTACCTCTATTACGACGACGTCCCGGGAGCTCTGCGCCTGCACCTTGGGGTGCTGCACCTTGACGGCCACCGTCCTCCCATCATGCAGCAGGGCCTTGTGCACCTGGGCCAGGGAGGCCGCGCCGTGGGGGGTGTCCTCAAAGCTGGCAAACAGCTGGCTGATCTGGTCAGGGGGGGAGGAGGAGAGCAGGCGCTAATGCTAATAAACGGAGCGTCTGCGTGTCGTGTGATATTATCAGGGACAAGACAGAAAAAGCTCACGGGGCATTTTCAAGTACACGATTAATACAGCAGCACCATTAAAAAGCAAATCGCAGGGCTTGTGTCTATGTTTTATGCATGCGAAAGAAATGGCAAAGACTCATCTGAGACGAGGCAAAGTTAACGGGCTCCGACGTGAGCGTGGCCTCCACGCTGGCTACGCAGGCGGCTAATTTCCCCATTTGTATTCCGACCTTATTTAGATGGCTTTATTTTCCAGCACAAAATAGCCAACAGAATTTTCTAGCAGGGCGGGGAGGGGGGGGGGTTGTAGCTCAGCGGTTTACGGTAATGTTGCCCAGGCCTGGAAGCCTGAAGCATTCAAATCTTGCGGTGGAGGAATAAC
>JABJVO010000026.1:13728536-13745469 GCA_026770805.1 Boulengeromyrus knoepffleri | reverse complement strand
GAAAGGGACAGGAGACCCCTTACCTGAGGTCATAAAATGGTTCTCTGACTCCTGCAGTCATCTGGAAAATGTCATCCCAATCTCAGCAGAGCACAGAGGTCCCTGCGACCAGCGACACGACCCACCATAATGAAGCGAATACATTTAAACACCCATGACAAACAACCAGAATGGGTCCATATTAATAATCACCAAAAAGGACGTGAAATAAACCCTCCCGACCTTCATCTTCTTTTCAATGACTCTGACCATTAATCAAGATTAGTCATGGAAACGACATTACTATCAGCCAGCTACATCAGGGGTTTTTAACTTGGGTATCAGAGCCAAGTAATTAATGACATCATTGAGTTGAGATTAACTAATAAATAGGGGGCGGGGCTGCAGCAGGGTCCCGGGAGCCAGCGCTGGAACGAGCTCAGAGCCCATTACCAGCTTCCCGGTATTAATGGGGTCCAGGATCGTTTGGCTTTAATGCCTGATAGTGAGGTAAGTGCACAAACAGCCACTCAGCCTGGATGCAGCAGCACAGTACGTGACTAATGCTCAAAGATGGCGCTCTCACAGTCAGCAGGTAGGGGCGGTGTGCGGAAGTCATGCCTGCAATCAGAAGGTTGCTTGTTCGAGTCGTGTGGTTGGCAGAAGAATTTTGCCATTGGGCCCCTGAGCACAGCGTTTAACCCCGATTGCTCCATGGACAATTTGACCCTGCCTTCACAAAAAGCTCCCTCTCCCCCGTTGTCATCTGGCTTTCTTTCTTCCATTTCTGTCTTCCGTATTCCCTGGTTTTGAATTATGCTGCATAAATGACGCAGGAAAGTATCACAACACATCCATGTAAAGCGGCTTGGGGGCGACTGTTGTGAAAGGCGCTATATAAAAATAAACTGAACTGAAAGTGAATCCACAGAGGCCTGGTTTTTGTCCACATGGTTTGGGAGAAATCCCACCTGAGTCACACCTTTACTCCATGTGACGTTAGGAGGAGGGAGTCTTGCTCGTCTGATGACTCTGCAGGCTGGGACTCCCTTCCCCCACCCCGCCATGCACCACGCCCTGCCTGCGGGACTTGGTTATGCCCCCTAATACAGCTACATGCGCTTGCCAGGCTACATTTACCACATCAGATGCCAAGACCCCACCTCCCCCTCACAGAGATCCGCATCTCAGTCAGCATTAGATACAGCAGACAACCGTCGCATTTATGGCTGCGTTTAGCCTCCCTGGAAGCACCGACAGTCGCCATCTCTATGTCGGGTCAACCGGCAACCGGAGCATGGTGGTGGACCCCCCCCGCTGCGATTGGCTGACGGGTTGAGGGCCCTCCCCCCGGCGGCCATTTCACAGCCTGCTCTATGGATGAACACGAGATCTTCCAGGCAAGGAGGGGCTCAGCGGCTCACCGTGCGTCTGCTGCCCCCCGCAGGCCGCCGGCACGCATGAGCACGGGCGATACGCCACAGCGAAGTACTCATCCGTTTAAGCACGTGGATTGCGCTCGCTCACGGGAAAAGGCTCTTTAATCCAGGAGGAGGGAAAATCAGCGGCGGATCCTGCGTGTGGGAGGGGGGGCAGGGAACAGCAACCTTGGAAGCCACCAGACACGCTCTCGACACTGACGGCAGAACACGTGAGCGGGAGAGGAAGTAATGCCCGCCCACTGCCAATCTGCTGAAATCATAATTAGCTCTGAAAAGCTCTCTACGTCTCCTGCTGCCCTCTGTACACACGACTTCCATGTGCGGTGAGATAACTGCTCGTGAGCAAAAGCTTTAAAAGGCGGAGGGGCCAGGAGGGCAGCTGGTGGGGAGCACAAGGACAAGCCAGAGATCCAGGATACTGTCCGTACTGTAGAACAGGAACAGGCCAGACATGCAGGATCCTGTCCATACATTGCGCTCCAGACCATAGAACAGGAACGAGATAGACATCCAGCATCCTAAGTACTATACTGGGCAGAACAGAGTCCAGATCACATAATGCAATAATCTATCCTGACTTAATTATCTATCTTTAATAATCCTCACTTTCTCTTGTGCCTAATAACCACAACACAGCAGCTGATGTCACAGTGTTTCACACAGCAATGTGACAAGGGCTTCACAGCCATCGAGAAACTGATCAGCTGTCTGGATTAAATCAGGGCCATTAATTCTAATCAGCGCGAGCAGCCAGGCGTGACGGCTGCCCGCGGGAACACGGCGAGCTCCGCGCTCCAGGGCTGGCCTGGCCGCGTTCTTCAGGGGTCAGCGGCTCCCCTCCACACCTGCGCCGCTGAGCGGGGCAATCTGGGCGGGGCTTTCTGGGCGGGGCCTGCGGGGAAGAGAGGCGGGCCTGTGCGAAGCTCAAGAAGCACGACTGGCCGGCTGGCGACAATGACTGGGAATTCGTTTCAGGAAAAAAAGAAAACCACTGCATATATGTGCTCACAGTTTATGTTCGGGGCGTGTTACTCAAAAACTATGGAGTGTGTGGTCTTACACTCTCATACAGGACACACTCTTTAAAGTGGGTTTTTAAATAATGAAGTAATAAAAGTCTCCAACCGGGGCATTTCTTCCAGCTAGCTTAAGCGTTATTAAAGCCCTCTGACATCAAACTGACACACTATATGACATGCTGTGCACTGAGACACCTGTTTGCAGGCTGTTCTGGGACAGGCAACGCATTATTCGAGGCCAGCTGCACATGCGTGTGCATTTATTCCTGCCATAATACCGGGTGTAAGGTAGTGAGACCTCACATGGCTGCTACAATGACCCCGTGACCTCAGAATGGCCCAGCTGATCACCGCTGTGGCCCCATGAAGTGCTTACAGGCAGAACTTTGCCCGGCGTGGGGCCTGTGCTCAATCCCGTTTTCACTTACACGAAATGCAGCACACACACCACAGATTAACTGCAGAAAATTGTGACGCATTAATCCCATAAAAGACGGACACGTATTGGCCTCTTATCTGTGAGATGCACAACCCCCGAACGATTTAAGGGAAAAAAATGGATCTTACCTTGGATTTCAGAGCCCAGTATTCCTCTGTACCGTACTGCACATTTCGGAGGGAAGTGAGGTAATCGTAGCTGATAACTGCAGTCTAAAGACAACAGCGACATTAAGGCGGGAGGACCTGTCAGTTTGACAGATTTCAATGGGAACGGATATGTGTGAAATATGTAGAAAAGAAGGACAGTGAACCATAGGCTGGTCAAGTGAATCCGGCCATACTGGCCTTCACTGGGGGGTGCGGCAGCTTAAAGGACACAGAAAGGGCCGCCAGTACTACCCTACGTAAGTATGCAGAGTCTGAAGGACAGACAGGCAGTAAGGGAGGGTTTTAGCTAGACTCTTCATTATGACACGAAATTCTGTAGAAGGGAGATGAACCAAAGTATGAAATTATATTAGATGTGTTAGATATGCATCTCACCATTACTGAATACGTGAGCCAGTTTGTTTGTATCCGTATTAGATGACCTACCGTGGCTGCGGCTCTGCCAAACCTAACCACGCTGACGTCGCTGGGGTCCAGGTGTTTGCCGTAAAGGTAGAGGCCGGAGGAAGCGAGCAGCGCGGCGGCGGCGGACGACACTTTGAGCAGGCGGCCAGCCATGGCGGCGCCGTAAGGCGGATGATGGAGGTGAGGGACTGGCGGCGGAGTCACCGGGCGGATCGGCCCACGGAGGCCGGCAAACCACAAGCGGCCGGGACGTTGCTTAGCTGCAAATTAAGGCGTAAGGTACTAATTAATCATTTCCGAATTACTTAAGGGACAAAATGTAAACGATGTGGTAAATGTGCATTTAACTATCAAGTAATTTAGTTATAAATAATTCACATTTTAATTTTCCAAGATATGTAATCATTTTACTGTCCTATTTTCAGATGAAGATGATTCAGTCTAAACTCTAAACGGTACACATAACCATTCCGAAGTTTGTTTTAGTGGCTAATAACATCTGGAAATCACTAATCGTCCCCTTGAAAATAAACCAACATTTCCAAATTTCCATTTTCTGAAATTTCAAAATAGCTTTAGTTGCATAAATTTGTAGTTATTTTTAAAAAATCACATCTGAACATGCAAAACGTGATCTTTTTTAAGGTCCTGTCAAAACTAAGCAAATAAAATGTTTGTCGTTACAGAGGTAACCTCAGTATGTTTCATTGATCTCTGGGTGTTCTGACGAGTTGAGCTACCTATCGAGACGTGCTATAGAGCCTTTCTGCGCATGTGCAATTCCACCGTTTTGCGATTAGGGTTAGGTTTTAGGGGTTAGGGTTAAGGCTATCGATTAGCACTACGGTAGCCTAACTGGACAAAGTACCTCAACTCGACAGCACACCGGCACGGTGATGATGTGCGGTATTGTGTTAAAAACGAAACATATTCAGCGTTTTTAATGGATATCCTACAGGTAAGGACAAAGTCAGACGGGGCAGGGCAGATGACAGGTGGGATGCAGGGGGGAAACGGGGCATCACAGGGGCTTGGCCATGCTGAGTAACCGGGAGGTCCAGGTGACATCGACTACGTTACCCAATAGGTTTTATAATCAATGTAACTTTTTCACGATACGAATTTACCAAACCAGTATAAACTACTCAGTTACATATTTTTCCTCAATTCAAAAATTATTTTTTAAAACGATGTACGAAGGCTATAAGGTTTCGCGTGGACAACTGCAATAATTTCCATTCACTCACCGGCTTTCCGCGACCTCTTACCTAACACATTGCGCATGTCAGTATGTACGTGGCCGCTAGGGACCTCACTGCGCATGTTGCCTCGCACGTCATGCTGGTCAATGTAGTATACGTAAGTCCTGTTCGCATATTCAATCAAAACAATGCAAGAGCACATATAAAGCCAAGCATTCCATAAGGATAAATTTGACTATACTTCCTGTACACATAAAAGTAATTTATATCATCATCTATGATAATTATTGTTAGAGGAATACTCAGTCCAGTCAAAGCAAACAATTAAGGTATAATTATGTTTCCAACAAAATGATTTTGAAGTACCTAGGAAAGTGTGGATAGATTTGTATGATAGTTTACGGACTTAAAAAATAATGGTTCTTGAGAACAGAGAAAGATCTACAGTCTTAGAGATTTAGCCTCACATACAAAGGGGTCCATGCATATGGCTGAACTTTCCTACTGAAACTTTCCTTCTGACCTTTGTGATGTCCTAACAGTGTCACAGGAACGATACACTTCAGTCAAAAGAAAAGCTGGAGATCTGAATACACCATCTCCCATAAAATTCAGTAGAAGTCATTTGTCAGTATTGAATGAAAGGATCATGTGCATAACTGGAAGCTGAGAAATGGTGAATGTGTGCAGTAATAATGACACATGCAGCGTACAATAAGTCCAGGGACTTTATTTGGCTTGGTGATAAATATTTACAATAAACCAGTGAACAGTTACACATTTTGTCAGATCACATATACTGGTTTACAATTTCTCCATAACAGACATTCAGCTTTCCTCCACTTCTCCGATCAATCTTCGGGGTACAGATTGTCTATTTCTGCCAACCTGAAGCTGTGAAAAGAAAATCAATTTAATATGACAGTTTTAACTTGCATAAAATACATGGGAGACGCTTACAGTAGCAGAGCGATAATCTGGTGCTGGCTTGTGACCGAACTTACCTTTGTCTCTTCTATAATGTGTGGGTCTTTCTGTAGCGCATTAAAAAGCCCCTCTTCAGAGGTAAAACTGACCCAGCAGAATCCTTTGTGAAAACCAGTGTCCTTGTCCTGTGCAATGAATTAGACAATCAGTTTCACTGAAGAACACGGCAACATATTTTCTGATTACACCGAAGACAACTACTTACAAAAGGAAGAAGACATCTTTTTATCTGACCAAACTGCCCGAAGTATTCCCTCATTTCCTCTGCAAAAAAAAATTAAAATAAATATACTGACAAAACTGACTGAGAAGAAATAAATAAATGGAATGCATTAGGCTCTTTTGGTGACAAATTCCCCAAAAATAAGTTGGGTCAAGAAAAAGATTCCCCACATTCGTGTCTGGCACCATTTGGCTGTAGCACTGCAGCATCTCTTCAGAGTTGATCAGGTTATAGCTTATGACCTCTGGAATATTGTGCCACTGTTCAAGTTCAGTGTGAAGTTGTCCATTTTTGGTGCACTGATTCAGAGCATCCCAAAGATGCTCAATGGTTGACATGTCATGTGCATTTTATTTAACAGACACTTTCATACAACGTGATGTACAATTGAGAAGGCAGCCCCCGAAGCAACTGGGGGTTAAGCTTGCTCAAGGGCCCAAAAGTGAAATCACTTTGCTGATCCTGGCCACGTACCACCACATGATTGAAAACACTGCCAAAAGCAGAGAGGTGGCTTTTGGTGAGGAAGTGGGCATTCATGGCTCTGCTAACAGCTCTGGTGGACGTCCCTGCACCCAAGATGCCAATGGCACGGCCCTGCAAAACTTGAGGTGCCTGGGGCATTGTTTTATTTAACAAAAACTGCACAATTTAGAGGGCCATATTATTGTAGTCAAAATAAAGCGCACCTGTGTAGCAATCAAGTTGCTCAATCAGCAGGTTGATGTTACTCTTGTACAGTATATGGCAGGGGTGTCAAACTCCAATCCTGGAGGGCCGGAGCCCTGCACATTTTTGGGTTTCCCTTCATTTAACACACCTGATTCAACTCCTTGCACATCCTTGTGCTAATTACCACACAGCCCACAGCTGATAAATTTGTGGTGGAACTGGGAACGAGCTAAGCTACACAGGGCTCCGGCCCTCCGGGACTGGAGTTCGACACCCCTGGTATATGGATTACGAATGCATAAATAACTTTTTATTTGGTAAAATCTGAAAGACATACGCACTTGGTACGCCCACAAAAAATCCTGATTTTTTTTTTTCTACCTGCTGGAAAATGGGAGTAAAACCTAAAAGTGCAGCCATTTATATTCTTGCTCTGCATAAGATGCATACTCGTAAATTAGCCACACGTGACATACCCGAATCCGTTATTTTTGCATTCCATTAAGTTAAAATGAAATGTACAAATACTTAACAATTAGAACAACCCGGCATCATCCGCCCCACAACAGATTGACAGAGACGACCGCAACAGTCTATCAAAGATTCTAAATTCTAACACGTTTTACCTGAAACATGCCGGCGAGCCGTCAAGCAAGGTGACATTGATCATTTCTTTGTAAACATGCAGACTCCATAAATCACTTCACGTTAAATGTAACGGCACACCACCCTTGAACTAGGCGGAATATTTAAATGTGCACCGATACTCACTGTTTGCGACAGTCCATGGTACTTTGTTAACGAAGAGCTCGAAAACCTTCTTCGCGGGAGCAGCCATTTTTTCCGGAAGCAGACCGCGCGCGACCTCTCACCCAAAGTCACATGACACGACGCCACGTGAAACCCCTCAAAGCGTTGCAAAATGAAATATCATTCTACAGCAACACTGTCATTTCATTCTCTCGTCATATTTAGCATTTATGTAAGCATGACATTTAGTAAACCAAGTCAGTTACTTCCCCCTACAGAATACCTTGAAAATGGAATTAAACTCATTAGGCAAACAGACCGGCCGTTGCTTAGGAAACCAGCGTTGGTTAGTAGGTACGACCCCTGTGCCGTATCTACGTCCGTTTAAGCGCGTGCTCAATAAGACACAGGGCTGCCAACTCTCACGCATTTGGCGTGACGCTCGCGCAAGAAATCTTACAGCAAATTTATATTATTACATTATAAACCTAAAATTAGCTGCATCAAAAGCGTTGGGTAGTTTGCAAACCCTACAGACATTTACAAGGTAATAAAACTGTCACATAGGTGTAAATGCGTGTGCGGAATCGAAAATCTCACGCCAGCCGGCTGACCAAAGTTGACAGCTCTGGAGACATAATTAAATTACACCAAGCTTAATGTTCCGCTAGGTAAGGGACAGTTTCCAGACAAACATTCATGTACGATTCACTTTGATTTAACTTTTTTTTTTTTACTACTCGTGACAATGAAATAATTTGGTATGATGTATTAAAGCTTTCTACTAGCCCTATGCAGAAGGAATGACAAACAGCATTGAGCAACGTTTATTCTGGTTAAGGTTTATTTCCCTTTCAGTGCGCTAACCGTCATCACCTTGTCAGCTGCTATTCACTATGAAGAAGCCATTCACTACGAAATATACTAAAGCCCTTACCAAAAAACCATCAGGTTGTTTCTGCATCATCTGAAACTATATAAAAACAATGCATACAGTAAAAGATGATGCACACATCGTTGGACAGATTTATAAACATTTATTATAGCCAATCACAGGGCCATGCAATCTTGCCTGTTGGACAGGAAACACCATGGTTATGAATAGAAACCAGTTCAGGATTTATAGTGACAGGCCCCCACAGGACTACAATTGCACAAAACAGATGTTTTTCGACATAATTGCACATTACTGCTTCTCTACCTGCTGCTCTTAAGTCATATACAAATAAAAATACTTTCCAGCACATCCAGCTGTAACCTGCAGACATATACTCCAGTGTTTCCGTATTTTAGATGAGTAACAAAAAATCTAATTTGCTTGTTTGAGTAACAGCTCACACACCAAACATTAATTTAGTGTAGGAATTTCTGAGATAGTAACCACTCCTTGTGACTTCTGACACAAAATGTAAATGCTTCCCACAGCTAATAACTGGGTGAGGCAGAGGCACCCAATTAACTCTTAAAATTTTAATTTTTGTTACATTACACATAAGACTGGCAGTTCCCTTGCAGGCATTCATTTCTATTCAGTGCATTGTGTTAGTTTTTTTTGTGACATTCTGTCCCAAATTTAAAAATGCAGACAGCACACTGAAGCTATTTACATTATTTTCAGTCGGACCTGAAATGACAACCATATGCATGCACTTGATTTACAACAAAACAGAAAAACAGATCCAAACCTTTATTCTGGTCTGCACTCTGCAGCAATGTGTCTTCCTCTGATACTGCGAATGTCACTCCTCCTATGTAATCAAATTCAGGATAACAATTCTCATTTGCATAGAGGATTGAGGTGTCATTACCAAACCTGGTCATGTGACCTCTTATCATGGGAGCGCAGGTGTGTGTGGTAAGTGCCGCTGACCCAGTTATATTCATGGAGCTGGTTCAATTACCCAGCAGCCAGCCAAACTGAAAAGTGAAATGACACAAGGTTACTAGCATGTTTCTCCATCCTAGACATTCCCCATATAAAACAAAACAGGGTATTGATATGGAGCCTTTTTTACAAAGATTCACTCAGATGGTTTTGTGTAGGTTTATAAAAGAAGCAGAAGCTGAGCTATAATAATAAAATATCCTTTCTTACCCGTATCTTTCTCTTTTTCTCTTAAAAGTGCCCTGTTTTGCCCTGTGATGGGTTGGCGCCGCATCCTGGGTTGTACCTTGCTTTGCGCCCATAGCTTCCGGGATAGGGTCTGAACCCCTGCAACTTTGCGTAGGACAAGCTAGGATGGATGGATGGACGGATGGATGGATGGATGGATGTGCCCTGTTTTGTCATCCTTTTCACTGTACATTTTAAGCATGAGATGGTTTCTTAGCAGCTCTGCTAAGACACTCTGACATTAAGTCTTTCTTCTCTCCTACCTCTGTCCTTTGACACCTCTATGCCTCCCCACATGTGCAATAACGCAAAAGTGTGCCGGGTTGACGTCAGTGCTGGTGGGGGACGGATGGAAACACCCAGAGAAAAGACTCTAAAATGGGAGCCTCCAGCTGTGCAGCCTGTAGGGTGGAGGAGCTGCAACCTCATTGTGCCCGCAGAGACTTTCGGGGGGGGGGGGAGGTCCCCGGTGACACTCTGCTCCAGCTATTTGCCACATTCTTGACCTAATGGGTGTTTCAGTCATTACAGAAGGGCTGGCATGTTAGAAGGCTGGAGCCACACAGTCCTAAGGATACTGCTGCAGCAGTGACATGTATCTGTGCTCTATCTGACATTGCTGAGAAACAACCTGATATCATCAAGAGCACATTGACTTTGATAGTATAAGGGGTAAATCATCACATTGGGGTTTATGGTCACGGTTCGTACAGCACAAATCAAAAAATCTGAACACACCTACTGAAAATCCTTTGTTTTTCAACAAGATAACAATCCTAATCACACCTCGAGGTTATGTTGTAAGTATTATCTTGTGAACAGAGATGGAGTGCTGTGACAGATGTCCTGACCTCCACAATCCCCCGACCTAAATCCTATAGAGCTGGTTTGGGATGGTTTGGATCAGACAGTAAGAGCAAAGTAGCCAACTTGTGCCCAGAACTTGCAGAAACTCCTTTAGGACTGTTGGCTTGTGGGAGTTTTACTTACACAAAAATGTTCTGTGGGCAGAAGAAAAATGATTGGTTCAGCGAGATGACTAATCAGATTGTACAGGAGGTGGGTCCAAGCAACTAGAGGAGGCAGGACCAAGACATCTGTTAGTTGCTCCCACCTATAATCTGATTGGTTAACTCTCTGAACCAATCATTTTTCCTTCTGCCCTCAGAACATTTTTGTGTAAATACAACTACCATGAGTAGACTGTAGGATGCTGTCGTCAAGGCAAAAGGGGGCTATTTTGAAGAATCTAAAATTTAAGAAAAGTTGAGTGTTCAGACTTTTGGCTGGTACTGTATAAGCATAAAATAAAAGTAATATGCACCATTTGAAATTATCTATAATGTAACATAACTGTTTTAATCTAATTCAATCTTTTAAATCTAACTCACCTTCCACACAGCAGGAGCGCTGGCATGTTCTTTGTGGGTCCACTGAACAGAGTACAGGAGCTTCGTACATCCTGACTGTGGATCATGGTCCACAGAGGCAATCTGCTATATCCTGGTTCCTGCTAGGACTCATGCTACCTCTCAAGACGGTTCATCTTTAATTGTACCGGCATGACGCCCGTCTCGTTTATATGCTAATGACACAAAAGTGTTTAGTCTTCTGTCATATTAAATCAGTCAGGAACTGTACAGCGCACTCATTAGCTGTGATCTCAGTTTGACATTGCCAAATGTCTGACAACAGTGAGAGAATGTTAAACGGATGCTGCATTACTACATCAGAGATGCAGGGGGAGCCTGGGTAAATCTGACAGGCAGAGAGAAGAGGTTCACTCTGGACAGTGCGGTGTCCGTTAACCTCTATCACTGCAGAAGAATCTGCATTTAGCAAAGCGATTGTAATTTGTTTTCAAATTTAATGACCTTCGGTTCAGTCTTAATATTCAATTTCGAACAGATAATATTAGTTTCCAGGTCAGTAATTTGTTTTCTAAGAAGTATCACAAATTCACAACCTTAAATGAACCCTGAATGTGTACTAAATGTATTTCAAATCCATCCATCTTCGAATTACTTGGCCAGGGAGTTTTAAATTCTTTTTCAAAATATATGTGCCTTAGGACTCCACCGGAGACCTAAGAGAACACTATAATGCTATTGAAGTGATCAACTTAGTACATTCTGTTACATCCTTTCACAGAAGTATCAGATGTATCCAATGCATAGGATAAATTAAGGTGTGGGGGTTTAGAAGAACTGGCATCCTGTCCAGAGTGTAGCCCAGCCTTGTTCCCCTCTGCCGCACGGGACGGGCTCCAAGCCCACCCACAACCCTGATCAGGAAACAGTCGGATGGATGGGTTTAAGAGGAACTGGATTATTTAGTAATGTTGTGACAATAAGGTAAGAAGCCATATTGGTGATCAGCCTTGACGGTTTTCCACTAGCTCAGCTGAACACATGACAATTGCTCCCACCCTTGGTTTCCAATTCTCCTTTGTCCTATCAGTACTCAAGATGAAACCCAAGGAACAGCCTGACCTTTGTAAAATGAATGGTCCTTACAGGTCATTGAAGTGGCTACAATAGCTAAACAGTGTCTAATAAGACTAAATCAATCTCTATCAGCTCAAATTAGATTCTCACCATACTGGTTAGACAGCTCTTTCAGGGATGCTCCACTGACAGAGCCCGCTAGCAACTGGCTTCATGTATGCTGTATGGAAACTTGTTTCCCTTTGAATACATGATTAATTAAGAAACTGCAGTAACAAACCGGCACCATAACAAAGGACCCAATCAAATGCATCACCTACGGACACATGTGAATATTCAGCAATACAATATGGCACAAATGAAGGCGATAGCTTGCATAATTACACTTTGATTGCACACCCGCGCTTGGCTGCCACTGAGCGGAGGAAAAGTCAGAAACAGAAGTGCGAATTTGCACAATCCGGATGAAATGTCTGCGTCTATGCAGACGTTTACGTATCGCGGGGTGCCGCTTCATCTAAAGGGACACAAAAAACTGCAAAAACTCCAACTGGCTGTCTCCTAGAACATCTCCGGTACACCCCCTGTGATGCTCCGTCCACCTGAGGTACACCCCCTGCAATATCCCAGCTCTCTACTGCTGGCAACAGGCCAGCGATCTATCATGAGTATCTCTGATTAGAGTCTGCTAACCGGCATCAGTAACTCCTGCATAAAATTCACTGAAGCAGTGAAAAGCTCTTCTCCTGAATAATAAGTAAGCTAGATTTGTACATGAATACATTCTGGTTGAAAATTCCCTAATTTCCAGCCTCAGCAATGGTATGAGCAGATCTATGGGAATCAGTCTAAGTTAGTACTCACCACATATAGTACCAGTCTTATGTCTGCACACACCTTGATGCATGTGTCTCTATTTTAGCTATGTTATTCATCATATAGCTTAAGACCTTGAGGCAATTAAGTAATACATATCAAATATTGCAATAACCAAAAGAAGTGTTCAGCATCTCAAAATGTTCTTAGATCTTAGACTCTTTGAAACAGCCCCTTCTTGCTTCGATCCTTCTACCAGCTTCCAGACGTAGCCACCTGGAATGCATCTCCAACAGTCCTGAAGGAGTTTCCACAAGTTCTGGGCTACCTTGCTCTTCAATTCAGCTCATCCCTAACCAGCTCTATAGGGTTTAGGTTGGGGGATTGGGGGGGCAGGTTATGCGTCATAGCACCGCATCTCTTTTCTTGTTCTCAAGATAATGCGTATTACACAACCTGGAAATGTGCTTTGGGTGTTTCAGTAGGTGTGTCCAGACTTTTCACTGTATGCAGGCACAGCTGAATGAGCAAAAAATGGCAGCAATGATCCACTTTACTAACAGCTCTGGTAAACCTGTATTTAAATGAACAAAACTAAAACAAAATCAGTAAGAAATACTGGATTTGCAGTATGTAACATGCAGTGCTCTCCACAATTATTGGCACCCCATGCAAAGATTTTTAAAAGGGGTTAGAAAAAGTCCACCTATTGGCGAAGTAGCTTCATCTCACACTGAAAAAATTAGGAAAATCCAACCTTTCAATGAAATAAATTTAATCAAATAAAAACAAATCTGTCATCAAGAATTAATTATTTTAACAAAAACACATGTGCCACAATTATTGACACCCCTGGAAATTGTGGTGAACACAATGTAACTGAAGCATGTTTCCAGTGTAAATTATACACCTTTGAGTTGACTGGAGTGTGTAGGAATGTTCAAGCTGTAATCCATGACTTCCTGATTAACTGGGTTACAAATATGAGGTGACAGAGGCCAAATTCCCTTAGTCATCCATCAACATGGGAAAGATAAGACAACATATAAACCAAACGAGGCAGAAATGCGTTGACATTCATAAGTCAGGGAATGGGTATAAAAAATAGCTACTCGCCAGAAAATGCCCATTTCTGCTGTTGGGGAAATAAAGTGGACATCAACTGGAACTGTTACAAACCTGCCTGGAGGAGGACCCAAGTTTATTTTGCCCCCACGTACAATGAGGAAGATTGTAAGACAGGCAAAAATCCAGGGGTTATGGTCATGCTAACAGATTATTTGGAAGGTATGCCAGAAAAAGCTTTTTTCGTTAGTTAACCACAAACGTAAGCACCTGGAGTTGGCGAAACACTACATCTCGACATGTTCTATGGTGTAATGAAACAAAAATGGAGCTTTTTGGCAATAAACATTCAAGGTGGGTTTGGTGTAAAAAGAAGGATGGATATAATGAAAAGAACCTCATCCCAACAGTAAAATATGGTGGAGCTTCAGTGATGTTGTGGGGCTGTTTTCCCCCCAAAGGCCCTGGAAACCTTGTTAGGGTACATGGCATTATGGACTCCATGAAATACCTGGAGATTTTAAATCAAAATTTGGCTCCCTCTGCCAGGAAGCTACAACTGGGCCGTCACTGGATGTTCCAGCAGGACAAAGATCCTAAACACATGTCCAAACCAACATAGAAATGGTTAGCTGACCGCAGAATCATACTTCTGCCATGACCATCTCAGTCCCCTGACCTGAACCCCACTGAAAACCTGTGGGCTGAGCTGAAGAGGAGAGTGCACAAGAGAGGGCCGAGGACCCTGGATGGTCTGGAGAGAGTCTGCAAAAACGAACAGTCTCAGATTCCCTGCTTTGTATTCTCCAACCCTGTACAATGTTATAAGAGAAGATTCAGTGCTGTTATACTGGAAAAGGGAGGTTGTACAAAGTATTAAATACTGGGCACTAAATTGTAGCACATGTGTTCATGCATTTAGTTCATGAAGTATTTGTTTCATTTTGATTGAATTTATTTCAATGAAAGGTTGGATGTTCCTTATTTTTTCAGTGTGACATGAAGCTACTTCACCAAAACGTAGATTTTTTTCTAACCCTTTTTTATAAATCTTTACAAGGGGTGCCAATAATTGTGGAGGGCCCTGTAAGTATGTGCAGTGGCTGGGTCTCAGTTATCCAGTGCTTGCACTCCTGCAAGTCCAAACAGAAAACAACATTAGAATAATTAGTTGTGCGCTCAAACACGCAGGAGAAGTAAATTGGCTGTGCTGCAGGTTTCGAGTGGCTTTGTAAGCCGTAGCCAAGCTAAACAAAGGTTACTCACAGCCCAGCTCTGTAGCGCTTCACGAAACTAATTAGCAGGGACAAAGAAGCATTCTGGCTGTTTCGACACGTTGATCAATTTCTACAAAATAAATCTGCATTTTCAGGAAAGGGCGTTCAAGGGAAGAATCGCTTCAGGAACCTTAAGACAAAGGAGTTGGAGAGTGCCCTGCTTGGTGCTTAACTTGTGTGTTCAGAGGAGAATTATTATTGTTTACTCTCAATAAAGTAGGATGTGTGTCTCGTAACCAGTCAGTCATGGCTACACAGGTGCAGTCCTCTCTCCTCCATTTTCATCCTTCCTTCAAGCGACAGCGACTCTCCACTGCCGTCATCCAAAGACAATGTTGTTCTCAGCATGTCCTAGCAGACGGCCACATCGATTTTCCAGAGGAGCTGCCCGGCTCATTCATTAGCTTTTGGGTGCAAAGAGCTGCATCCATCAGGTCCCGCTCACACATTCTTTCTGAGACCCGAACACCAATCACAGCCCTTATCATTACGGCACCGCGGACCGCGAGCCGCATCCCTCTGCCTGACACCTGGGCATGCGGCGCTTATGAAATCATCAGCGTGATCAGCGTTGCCAACACGCCACCACGTGGGTGCACGCGGAGGAACAGAGAGAGCGATAGGAGCGTTTCGGGGTCAGTCATGATGTTCCACAGCTCTGCTGTTATCCGGCAGTAATGAAGAGTGAAATGAGCAGGGTGAGAGCGGATCCCTCGTTTTCTGAGGCCAAGCTCAAGTGACACAACGAGATGCCATTGTGGAAAACCGATGATGATTTTATTAGTGCGGGGAGTGTGATTATCACACTGGCATGACATGGTCTCCCTGCACACCATACTCATATTCCAGCACCCGATCTGGGAACCTCACAGAACTGCTACCGTTATTAATAAATACACACAGATCTGGGCAAAAATCTTAGGCAGTCAAAGATAATGATGCTTAAATGATCGTCATGTTGGTGTAAAACTATACAATCATATTTGTCAAAGTGTGTCTGCTTAACCATTTCAAAACCTCCCCTAAATAACCTCAGAGTTTACAGCAACCATCCAATACACCCATAAATTTAATAATCATGGATACTTTATTGATCCCCGTTGGGAAATTCTCTTTTTACACCTCCCCCAAATAACTCTATGTAGGTGAGCAAGCTTTCTGAGTAAATGTACATTTGCTACCCAGATAAATAACTTTAAACCTTTTCTTTGGCTGCCTAAGACTTTTGCACAGTACTGTACAAGGAGAACAATGATTATAACTACTACTGCATTTCCACTGGAGACACTTCAAGCGGAAAATCTTACTACGTAAGATTAAATGATGCATTTCATTATAAGTCACAAGACTAACTAGAGTGTGACAAAGGGATTTCTATCCTGGCATGTCTGCATGATGCCCTTAAGCACTAACCAAACTGCAACTATACACTATGGGAGAAGGTTCTGGAAAGTGTGCCAGTGAGATGGCAAATTAAGAGTGATCTATTTATTAATGGTTAACAGCATCTTCAGAGTGTGTGTGGTTCTGTGCAGAGCAGCTGTGGAACCGTCCAACATCTGTGTCAGAGCCTGAGTCCCACATGGAGAAAAGTCAAACAGGCCTTACTTACAACTAGGGGCAATTAATGTACAGGTTCACCCAGGCTGGAACCCAGGGGCCTCTGCTAAAAAGGGAACTTCATTCAAACCTTTTTGACCTATAGAGTTGCTGTCCATCCTGTATTGGAATATAAATTATCCCATGTTGTGTCATGCGCCAAATTTCCCCTAGCGTTTCTTTAAATGTTACCTTGGGGGGGGGGGGGGGGCTTTTTTTTTTTTTCTTTTTTCCCCCCCCCTTTCCCACCCCCCCCCCCCAAACCCCTCACGTTTTTGCCCTTCTTTCCCCCAATCCCTACCCCTGTAAAGGTCTGTTTTCCCTCGGG
>JABJVO010000026.1:13700950-13728526 GCA_026770805.1 Boulengeromyrus knoepffleri | reverse complement strand
GTGATGAGGTGTGGAGAAGAGGGGGGGAGAGAGGGAGGCAGCATATAGTATAGCTAGGTTAACAACTACCTTGAAGAAAATAATACCCATGTTAATACGCATCTGATTACAGCAGGGAACCAGTTAACACAGTTGCTGATTCGCCAAATTTCAGGCCTAATGCTCAGATCAGCAGTAAACCATACAAGCATGGCCACACCCCCCCCACTGGGGACACAACTACACCCAATGGGGACACGCATGTCCTGCATTAGACACACACACCCCATTGGGGACACGCCCTTACACAATGGGGACACACACACCCCGCTGGGGACACACACTTACACAATGGGGACACACACACACCCCCACCCAATGGGGACCCACACACACCCCACTGGGGACACACAATTCCCATTAGTCACACACCCCACTGGGGACACAAGCCCCATGGAATATCCCCTGGAATACCGATTTGTGATTCTGCCTCCTCAGTCAATCTGTTTCCCTTTGTAACCACAAGCTTCCTCTTTTATTTTGTTGCCTCAATAATTAAGCCCTGTCAGTCTGGCTGTGCTATCTGATGTTTAGCAGTCTTGCTCTCACTGCTGATCCACCCGAAGCTTTTGGCCGCATGGGTGACGCTGGAGCCCGACTGAGCCCAACCGGGGAGGCGCAGCTGCGGGCGGCAGTCGCGCATGTTTCATCCAGGTGATTTCACTCCCTGAATGTCTTCTGCATTTCAATTATTTCGGTGTGAAATGCAAGGGGATGAGGGAGCGTGAGGAGATGGAGGAGATGGAGGATGGCACTTATTTTCGGCCGTTTTCTCCGTCTCCTCTGACTGCATTCTGTGTGTCCCGCCTGCAGCAAAGGGTAATAATGAGAAATAATTCCAGTTGTTTCTCTTGGAGAAAAAAAAAAGTCATCATAGTCATTGCAGAAGTCTGCCGCGCTCCAGGTACACCGTATTATACCCTATGGGCACATGATCGGGACAGAGACGGCTTCTTCTCGACTTCCGGGAGAGAGGCAGCTGACATCTCCACGTTACCTTTTGCTTAGGTCAGCTGGCCTAACGAAGCGTTTTATGGATAATCTGCACAGTCTTCGCTCCCAGGCAGCGCGTTACTCGGCGTGGAATGAACGGGGAGGGGAATCACCCACACGTGGCTGAATGGGGCTGCACACACAATCACCCTCAGTCCCATTAACCCTCGTCTTCCCCGCATCTCCACCCCCAGCCAGGCCCCTGCTTTCGGCCTGTAAATTATATGCTGTCAGTGTGATGCATATACCCGCTGCTTTTATTTCTGCCACATCTACAGCTTCACTTGCTGGAGGTTTGGCCCAGTAGTCCCAGGCCTCGCTGTCATCTGCAGATCCTCTCCGGCCCCCCCAGGCCCCCCCCACGAACAGCCTCACGTCCCTAGTACCGTCGTACTGAACACTCTGCACGGGCACATTCTCTGGTTTGACCAGACGGTGAGGTAAACCTGTAAGGTTAGGGAACAGACCGGTGCAACATCAGTATTCCGGGCCTGTGTACCACCGCTGACCTCAGGCTTGTTTATCCTGATTTGCTGTGAAATCCCATCAGGCCGACAGCGGGCCTGATGCACAGTATCCCCTGGCTGGGCTCGGCGCTGCTCCACCGTCTTATTTGTATGAGGGCCGCCCAGTTCCGGATTTTCGTGGGGAGGTCAGTGTGTCATTGGGAGAGAGATAGCTTTCACCCGCTTTGTTGGTTTTACGTTCACAGCTCTCATTTTGGGAGATAATGAGGGAACATTAGCTTTGCAAATTGGGGCAAAATTGCGGTTGCTGTGTCATTTTTATAAACTGCCATTAGCAATAATTGCTGCAGTTACATTGAAATGCAGGATGCTGAAGGACCAGGGGAAATGGGCGGTCCCCCTTGCTAGAGCAGCCTGGTGCCTGGGTTAAGCACTCCCCCTAGAGGCAGAGGGAGGCAGTAACACAGTGATTAGCATACATTCTCCTTGCTCTCCATGTATAAATGCTTAGACTTATACAGCTTTACAATTTCTTTAACCCTGAGCTGGGATCCCAGAGCCAGATTTCCTTATTCCATCACAAAGACTGATATACAAAGAGTGTTCTGCGACGCTCCAGGTGTGACGGTCATGTCACTGCCTCTGGTGGGGTGATTTTGGGATGATGTGAAAGGCGGGGAGAGAAAGACTGACAGTTCATGCTTAATGTTCACCCCTAAGTCACACAGTAATTCCTGTAGTGCAGCTGCTACTACTGGTACAAGGTCGATTTGTTTGGAAATGTGTATTAACGAGATGCCGATTAAATCCTGAAGGTACAATTAATCAACGTGGGGTTATTTTGAAACCTACAAGATACTGGCAGTATAGGTCATTGACTTTACACCCAAACCCAACAGTCTTTTCTCTGTTTTTTTTCCCCAGTCAGATACTGACTTCCTGTGTCCATCGGCACACAAGCATCTCCTGGTGGCATCCAGCCTGGCTCTGCCTTCCCCCATCCCAACACCAGGCCCCTCATTCAGGCACCGCACACACCTGCAGCTGATGGACCCTTCACGGCACGGCACTGAATCCGCAGCACATAATTAGGTCCCACTTACGGCCGATGATTCGGCACACAGCCAGCGTGGAGCGTGCCCCCAGACGGCGGGCACTCAGCCTAGCGGGGTTGGGGGACGGGGGAAGGGGGTGGAGGTCCTGCCTCCACGTCTGAAGAACATTTTCATGTAAAATCTGCATGATTTAACCACAAGGGTGGGGAGACACTTGACATCACGGCCATGTGCTTATTAACTGGGTGTCACTGCACTGACGTCACCACATGCCACGTTCCCGGGGCAACCTCACAAACACCGGACATCCCATGTACATCCTGCCTCCTCACTGGCAGAGACCACACCCCTTGTCAGATGCGGTCACGCAGTAGTGCCGTATATGTCCTGGAATTGTTGGCCTGGCTCTTCTACTGCATGCTCCTCAATAGGGTCTCTATAGGGTCCTAGTGAAGCTGCCGTCTGCCCCACTCAGCACTCGCACACAGTGTGACACCGCGATATGTCCGTCACACAGCTCTGCGTTCAGGGGTACGTCACTTCCGGGGCCCGTGGTCTGCACACCAGCAGACATTCCTGATTAGTCTGATTCAGAGGTACGAACTTTAGGGAGAATGAATCCACTGGTGGGATTCGGGGGGCACATCTTGGGATGGAACAAGACAACAGATTTAAGGTCCATAAGGTCACGGAAAGTACATCGTACCGTCACCAGTGCTCGCCAATCAGAGCACAGAACGGGACAAGTGAACCATCTGGGCGGAGATTGTTCTGTTTCCCACAACAGGGCCGTCGCCCCAGCTGAAGGAAAACCTCACGGCGCACAGAAAATCCAACTGAATGGACAGGAGGGTTAGATTCCTGCTGCATACAAAGTACAACAGCTTAACCCTGCGTCAGACTGCAGCGACGGCAGGTCCCCTTCCCTGCAGGCGGCACGGCGCGCTCGCAGCGCCAACCGCATTATGGCGGAGCAGGTAGGGCTCCCAGCAGCCATTGCGCCGTTCCGGCATGCCGTGGTGGCTCTACAGACAGCCACGCATCTAGGAGGCAGAAAGATATTCAGCAGATTTTGAACTGACACACAACAATAACGTCGGCAGATATGACGAAACACCCTCCCATATGTGATTTTTGGGTCGCTGACTGTGGGTGACGTTTACAAGCTTGCCAGCACCCGACGTTAACTAGCCAGCGCAGTGGGGGAACAGCAGGGCTGGGCAGAGAGTGTGTGTCTGAGTGCCGTTATTCACCACAGATTATAGGCCACTGCCCGAAACAGCCCCCAAAAATTTCTGAGATGAGTGGAGTCCATGCAGCCAAGTAGGGGGGTGGCTGTGTGGGGTCATGCATACCCCCATCCGAAGGGAGGAGGATCGTCGTGCCAGAAAGCAGCACCAGCCGCCGTTGTTATGACAACGAGCGCTTGCAAGAGAATCAATGGTTTCCTGGTGGGTTGATTACGGGCTATTATGTTATTTGCTCAGACATTATTGTTTTAATCTGTGCGCGCCCGTTGCCATGGTACCGTGACTGAAAGATGCTCTCTGCTCCAGGCCCTGATGGCTGTCGTTTGCTAGCTGTGGAAAGGAGGTGCTCAGGAAAGGGCCTCTTAATGCCGCCCGTCTACCACGAGGCTCCACGGCCGGGGATCACGTCTGTGAAGTCAGCCTGAGATGTCACCCTCGTTCATCTCCCCTGCCGCGGATCCTCTCCTAACCGGATGGCACACAGCACAACACGTCCCCTGTTAAGCTAGGGCTGCTGTTTCAGCCTGGGGAGATTGGGCCCCGCCTGCACCGAACACCCGTTCTCCTTGGAGCTGGGAGGGCGGGGAGCAAAGGCCTTTGTTTCCGTTTAACATAATCTCCTGCCTTGCAGGGGGGGTGGCTACTCGCGCCTCGCGGCTTTTCGGCGGCCTGTAATTTCTCCTTTTCAATCACGCGGCTCCCATGGCAACCCTATCTGCCAGCCGGCCAGACGCGCGTTGTGAAATTGTTCAAGGGCTGCTGTAATTGGCTCCAGGTTGCCCTGAGAAAATGGGCTACTCCACGTGGGGGGGGGGGGGGGGTGCCTGGGGTAAGTTTCAGCCTCCATCACGCTTGGGAATGCCAGGGAGCGCGACGGTTTGGGAGGAGAAAGGAGGTACGAGCATCCTGGGCATCCTGAATCATCACGAGGGTAGTGCTGCGTTCTCAGCTGACGTGACGGAGGGTGGAGTGACGGTTTGAAAACAAGGGCTACCTAACTGCCGATCTGCAATTCATCAGCACAAGAGCAGTGACCAGCTGCCAAAATAAGAGATGGCTGCCTTCTGAGGAGCTCTACTCAGTCCACTGTGAAAGTACTCAGCTGGGCCACGTGCTTCGCCGTGTCTGGCCAGCTCACCAAGATGTCCCAGCTCCAGCCCACCCCCTGCGTATCCCCCCCATCATGTGAGCTGGGCTTTTCACTCACTAGCTTTGCAGTTCCAGCCAATCGTAACGAGTTCTTCCTTGTCACCCACAGTATTTTACAGTTGTGCATGTGCTACGGTCCAACAGCACCCCCTGTCAGGCTTCCCAGTGAAATGCAAGTGTTTGCCATGTTAGGTTTATGGTGACGATTGGTCAGACCTACTCACCACAGGTTTAAAATGTCTATGAACATCCTACCTGAGCTGTAATCCAGCTCTATGCGGATTACATGCTGGACGTATGACTGACCCTCTATCATGCCGGATGTATGACTGACCCTCTATCATGCTGGATGTATGACTGACCCTCTATCATGCTGGATGTATGACTGACCCTCTATCATGCTGGATGTATGACTGACCCTCTGTCACGCCGGATGTATGACTGACCCTCTGTCACGCCGGATGTATGACTGACCCTCTATCACGCCGGATGTATGACTGACCCTCTGTCACGCCGGATGTATGACTGACCCTCTATCACGCTGGACGTATGAGTGACACAAAGGCTGCAGGATCCCTGAAAGCCCCAGGCAACATGATGCAGGAATGGTTAGCTCCACACCACCCCTCCGGCCTAACAGAAATGGTTCGGTCCACGATGCCCCACTTCCCTCCCAAAGCTCTAAGCTTGGCGCATCTCAAGCAAGGCAACCCTCCTGCTCTGTTTCCATGGCATCCAGCAGCAGCGGCCCAGGCGGACAGCGGGCAGGAGTGGCACCAACACCCCCCCCCCGCCGGTGGATGCCTAGCACGAGCACCGCTCTCTTATCACTCGCAGCCAGATGTGCCTGGCGGGGGCCCCTGTAATTAGGTGGCGAGATCGCAGACTGCGATGGCCGTGGCCGCTTATCGCGCCTGACACCAATCTCCTTGAGTGACATTCCGCCCCGGCAACTCCGGGATCTGCGTGGAAAGTCAATGCAGGGAGATGGAGGAGGGAAGGATTTACAGCCGCGTTGCACCAAAGGTGGCCATTCACCTCCATCGTGTTTTTGTCTTTATTTAATTAAAAAGAACAGCTCAGCCAAATAGATAAAAGATTCATTTTACTGCTTCGACACGGAGAGGCAGAGGGAAGAGGCAGTCCGAGAAGAAGGGCGTGGGCGTCTCTGCTATCGGACTACGGCGGCCCTCTGACTGTCTCTGCACAGGGAAGCCCCTCCTGTGTGCTCGGCCTGGGCTGCACCAATCGGTGGGGAGTGGGGGGGGGGATCCTGAGGCCATCTTGGTGAACCGACAGAGTAGCCGTCAAGAAGCACTTCATACGCCTGGAGTCAGTACGTCGCTGCGGCCGTAAAGCCCTGAGTTGTACCCAACACACCCCAGCTGAGGGGCTGTGCAGGACCAGATCTCCTCAAACCATCAGATTCTGCGTCATTCTGAAAGATTCTGGAAGGTTCTAGCCCCCGGCTGGAAGCCACCTTCACCAGGTCGGAGCTGAACGGACACCCTGTCCGCTGGACTGCCCGTTACGCTGAAGACAGATACTGCAGGTGGCGTGCTGAGTCACGCGGGATCGAGGCCCGTGCAGAAGCTCCCTTCACCGGGTACCGTCCTCCTGCAGGGGCTGCTAAAGAGCCACCTTCCCTGCAGACACGCATTTCCATAAGACAGCATATAGTGCAGCAGGGGACGGGGTGCAGGCCAAAAGAGGGAACAACGGCAGAAATTATCAGACAAATGCAGCGCTAAACGATAGCTTATCTCGCTTGTGCAGGGAGAATGCTTTTGTTGTCACATGCTGCCCTCCAATGAGCACACAGGACAATGACAGCAAGCCTAATAAGGAGGTATGGGTGTGGGGCACATATACACTCATGGTCAGAGTGACACAGGCTTAGCCAATGGTACGGTGATACTCTCCTTCCAGTATTAGAAGGAGCACGCCAGGCACACATATAATGCTAGTCTAACTGCTTCATACTCGGCGCAAGGAAACAGCAAACAATTTACTGGCTTAAAGCTCCCCCTAGTGTCCTTGCTATATAATTACGCTAAACGAGCAAGCCAGATAAAAGGTTGCTGTACAAATGTCTTCTTGGAAAAAAATCAGTACGCAATGACAAACAAATCAGCGAATGATGGCAGTGCAATATATAAAATATATACAGGAATGGAATTAATTAAGCCAAATTAAGAAATACAGAGAAATATAGAAAATCATAAAGAAAATGATTTAGAATCGCTCTGCAGAGCACATTTGCAAGGTTTTTTTCCCCTGAAATAAGATGAAAATAGCTTTACCTCTTTGTTTCAATATCACATCGTTGCTTCATTAATGTATTTACTTTTCCTGCATCCTGATTAACTAAATCACAATGTGGTACCATTTATTTGTTGATTAAATGCTAATGAGGTATGGCAATTAAAATCCCAGTGTGCAACAGCTATGATTTTTGCCAGTCAGGCATTCAGGTTGTTCCTGAATTTAAAGCATAATTTAGAGTCACACTTTGGGTCAGCTTTGAGTTACATCACCCTGTTAACTATTCACTACCCATGGGAGCTGCGACTGATTTTGTGGAAATCAGCAGCACAGCAGAACACTGGAATACAGAGGAGCCCAAGCCTAACGCTTCACACATTTACATCTCAGTTTCCCGTCTCCCCTGTTCACTAGCAATGGACAAAATGACAGTTCATGAACCATTTGTTGTTTTTCTTGACCCCACTAGGCAAAAAAGGGCATAAAGCATGTCCCAAAGCGAACCAAAAGCACCATCTAATGGTGTCAAAAAATACAGCAAATGGTTCATGAAGCATCATTTTGTCCATCACTACTCTTCACTAATTAATCCCAGATTTATTCACAGCCCATTTAGTACTGTTAACCTGGGGAGTAATGGGTCTGGTGTTTGTTCTTTCTCTGGTTAATGCTCTTAAAGTGCCATGACGTATATTCTGTGTTCTATTTGGTTAAACTATTTTAATTACCATTTCATGATCTCAGTGCCAGTCCCGCTGGCTCCACTGACAACATTCCTAAGAAAACCATATTCTGAAGTTTGCCCCCGAACATTTAAGACTCATAAAAGGCACAAGCTAAGTATTCACCAGTTCTTAATGAAAATAGACCTTTGAAGCAGCACTGGGAATTGAGGGCCATGAGATCTGAGAAAGTCAGTGAGGAAAGTTATGAGCCATTGTGGGAAAGACAATAAACAATGATGAACAAAACATTAGGGACCCAGACATCTGTCCGCAGTGTCCCTGAGGCCAAGATGGACCTTTTGGAAAGAGGGTCCCACAATTACAACTGGACATTTGGGTAAGTAAACACTTCCAGGTCTCAGAGGAATCAGATGTGACCTGCTTGTGTATTTAGGATCAGAGGGTGAAGGCATATCGGATCTGTTGGGTGATAAAGCCATTTATACAAGCTCACTCTTTACAGCAGCAAATGTCAGGAACTGGAAGCTCTGGGGAATTTACTTTGAATGGAAGTCATGTATTTTACCCCCTGAGAGAACGATGGGGGAGATAGGAGGCTGTTGAATGTCACACCAAATGCAAATGTGCTCAACATCATAGACCTACAGGACTGTGCTGTATGTGAGACAGGCAACAATGGCCTGGATTCACCATGGTCTACAGCACTGAGTGGCACCTTTATATGATCATATAATCAGAAGCAACCATATGTCTGCTTCAATGTCACCACTTCTATGAAGTGCATTATGGGAGAGGATAGCATGACAGTTGTGTATGTATGATCCCTTATTGGCCACTGCACAAGTACATAAGAATTCATCTCTTCACCTATCCCATCTTGCTCTTCGTAGCTTGGGGAGGGGGGGTCACAGCACAGGGTAAACATCAGGCAGCACCCCTGAAGCTGGGGAGGTTAAGGGCCTTGCTCAAGGGCCCTCACACACGACTGTTCTCTCAAGGCGGGGGCTTGAACCTGCAACCTTTTGATCACAGGCACGGGGACTGAGCCCTAGCAATATGAAGCATGTTCAGTGAAGGTGTGTAAAGAGGCCTGCCTCTGTACACCAGACGCTGTGCTGTACGGCTACCACAAGATGGCAGTGTAACTTCAAGCAGTCACATACTAAACTCTGACCTTTTCATATAATTCATAATAAGCACACAGTGATGAATCCCAGTCTAATCAGCATGAAGCTGTGTGCGGTATGGTGGTTACCAGTACACAGCCAGCCTGTAGTCATGGCCCCCTAACCACTGCGGGTGTTCATGGCGTCCCCTGGCAGGCTTTCGGGGCTTCAGGCAGGAGTGAGGAGAGTTCAGCCAGAGTGAAACCCAAAGCCTGTGACCCTATGTAGCTTGTTAACATCTCTTCCATAATTAACGGTGAGTTAAGCAGGGAGCACTGCTGAGCATCTGCCCGGCTGAAGCTGATCACTCCCCCCTTTCACACCTCTGCAGTCCTGGGTACACAGACAGCTCTTGGGAGGTGGTGCTGGGCCAGTTGGAATCAGGGCAAAGTCTCCATTCTGCTCCTTCTCCTCACAAACACTGGAGTTAGACTGCAGTTTGTAACAGCTTGTTATTATCCTTCGCTTAGGAAAACATCAGTAAAATAAAATATAACTTGAGAGGTATACAGCGTCCACATATGGAAGCTCTTCTGGTCCATGTTCTGCTTTGGATTGAAGATTTGTGTCTGCATGGAGTTAGGCATGGCTGTGGTAGGGGGCCCTATTCTGGAAAGACCCCAGCCCTGCCCTGGGGGAGGGAGGCTTGGCGTGGGTCTGAGGGTGGGATTGGGAAACTGGGGTTTACACCTCAGTGCCAATAAAAACAGGAGAGGAGATATACAGCACGCAATACTGGTTCCTGTGTGCTGTTAGGATGGACCGCGGTACAAAGCTGGTACTGGTTCTTGTGTGCTGTCAGGATGGAACACGGTACAAAGCCGGTACCGTACTGTGTGTACTGTTGTGACGGACCAGAATACAAAGCCAGTTCCAGTTTATGTGTACTATCAGAACGGACCAGGTACAAAGTTGGTACCAGTTTAACGTGTACTATTGGGATGGATCCCATACAAATCCGGTACCAGTTTACATGTACTGTTGGGACAGACCACATACAAAGCTGGAACTGGTTCACAAACCCAGTGCTTTTTCAATAAACCCGTCTTGCCTCCCTCCTCTCTTGTTCCATCTCTTTAAAATCCTTTTTGCACCACCGACTCATGGTTAAACCGAGAATTTCTGTCAGCTTTATTAGCATTAGCTTGATAATGGTCAGAAGCCATGGGGGACAATTCACCCAGCTGCACAAGGCCTCTTAGTATTTTCCAAAAAAATTTGTCAAGACATTTTTTTTTTTTAACTGATTTTCCACATTTCAACAATATTTCTGTATCGCTGAAGCTCAAGTTCCAGCAACAGAGCTCTTCTGAGGCCTGTAAAGAAACCGCTACGCCACATGCTGGTTTTGCTGTATGGTCTGATGTCAAGAAAAGTTCAGCAAGCTGCCCAGGTAGCAGGTTGCATAGGTTCTGCCTGGTACCCAGATCAGCACCAAGTGGTACCTACTTTTCAATGTCTAATAAAACCACCGCAGTACCAAGATATACAGGGCAGTTATTTACTTATTTAGGAGGAAAGTTATCTTATATCATCACAGTGTCAGCCAATAAAAATCTCTTGCCGGCTCACAGGACACGCCTCTGAAATCTACTGCCGAAGACCTGGCAGAAAGATTCCCTTACAAACGAAGTAAATAAGGGCTCCGTGCTTCCCCATTCCGCCTGGCCATGTGTCACACACTGGCCGTAGCGCCTCCCTCGTCATTCTTCCATTCATTCTTTCATTGTCTCTATCGGAGGACCCTCCTCCTCAGTGGCACGAGTCTATTTAATGACCATCAAATTATTGGGAATGACATCGGAACTTTTGGAAGCGGAGGATATAAATATTATTACCCGAAAACAAGCCGGGAAATGCCGTACAAGAGACGGGTCCTAGAACTAGATGCTGGACATACACCAGGAGAATCACTGTCGCGTAAAAGTGGATAGTTTTTTTTTTTTTTTTTTAAACTTAAGTTCTAACCTCCTCTTCACGCTATAGCCACATCTAACTGAACGGAGAGGACATGCAATGCAATTGCCTTCAAAACGCTCCGTCCAACACCTAGCCCTATCATAACCAGGGACATCCAATAATATATACACCTTCATCAGTACATTTTAAAGGGACTTAAACATGACAGCTCTACAGACTGTGGATGGCGTTTAGTTTGTGCCTGAGCCGTAGTGCCTTAACCATCACCTGCTGAAGAAAGTACCACATGTTCCAGGCTGGACTACGATCATCCAGGGAAGCGACACGCACGCAGCTCTTCAACGCCGCTGTTTACACTGTCCCTCCTCAACTTTTAAATCGCGCAGAAGGTTTCCGCTCTCCGTGGAGGGAAATGCACGCATTGATACCCAAGTGGGCCGTGCTGACGATGTTCCTGGTTCAGGTACTGGGTAGTATACCGACGGTAAGTGAGTCGGCTCGTACAGCCTATACCGATTTCTGCAGTCTGATTCGTCTGCATGCGGTATTTCATACATGCATCTGGCGAAGTGCACAGAATCATACACACACACACACACAGACACACACGCATGCCGTGTGATCAGCACGGTGTCAAACATGCGAATACTGTGGGCTTAAATGGAGAAACAGTAGCTGAAGTTTCATCAGAACCACTTGTGCTCCGATCCACACGTGGGATTTTTTTCCGCTGGTTATCGACAAAGATGAACACAAAATGTGTGCAGATTCCCAGCGGGGGCGCATTACAAAGAACGATGTAAATCTTATGATTGGAATGGAGCTGAGATACAATAATCTCAAAATCTCTCAGCAAATAGCGGTTTCAGTTCGGGGGAGTTTAACACGTGCCCGCAATGCACAAAAACAAAACCGTCACCAGTTGCTCAAAATAACTAGCAGGATCATCATATATCCTTGTATCTCAGCCAGACTTAGGAAGGCAGCCGTGTTTCCTGCCTGTATCTGGCTCCATATGACTTGGGACTGGACACTAACATGATGTGAAAGTGCCAACGTAACTGGTACCCCAACAAGCACTCTGCAATGCATGGAACTGAGACATGCACTCCGTGCTCAGAAAGCAATGCCGTCTTTATCCCTGAAAACACAGGTTTAGCAGTGAGCCCTTGAAGATGAGAATAGTTTCGTCTAGAGGAACACACAGGTCACCTCATCTTCTGAAGCATTACATGGTCTTTGTTAAACAGGCATTTCAGGAGGGTTCCAGCGACACTGATCAGAGGATGGGGGTTCTGCAGCCCAAGCCGACCACAAAGGTCCTACCATATCACCAACAGAAGCTGAGGTCACCTTATCAGTTGAGAGGGATTCGACCCAAACCCACATCCCAGGAGGAGGCGAAGCCATTTCTCCTAGACCCGAAAAACTTTCCAGAATTTTCTGGCGCAGACCTCCGCTCCCACAATCCAAATATTCAGGTAGAGTCAGATGGATGGATGGATGGATGGAAGGATGGATGGATGGATCATTTTAAAACTCTCACATGAGATGCATTTACAGCCAAGGTGTCACTCAGTGGCCCTTGTTATCCTCCTGTCCTCCCCCTCCTTTACGGTGTCCCCATCCTGCCTAAACGTTCTTGCAGCCTCATGCTTGCACAGTGGAAAGGTCTGTAAATGCTGTCTAATTATAGGACCAATAGGTGATGCAGTAAATAATGGCTGAGCTGTTTCCTGGAGGTGAGCCGCCTGCCTGGGCTCAGCGTTATCCAGCCCAGGAGCCGATAAAGACCCCATGTTCAAAGCAGGAGGAGGAGAGCACTGGCTCTGGTCAGGGGTGGCCCGCCCATTCTGGTCCTCCCGCTCTGCTGCAGCAGACCATCAGAGTAGATGCTAAATGACCGACTGTGACCTTATTTGTGTGTAAACACCTACGGCAGCCACCAGACTGTGCTGCTCTGTGGGAGATAGAGGCAGCTTCATGTTTCTGCTGATGGACTACAGAAGGTTAAGGTTAGGCAGGGATTGCTGCTATTTTTCCTATCTGTTTGTCTGCCTGGTCTCAACGACTGTGAACATGCTGCAGAAACAAGCTTAATTTCTGTGTGATAATGAACCGGCTTGTGGTTATGGGCTCATGTGCACTGTTGCCAGGCCTTATTTGTAGGAGCCAATGTGTATTAAATAAATGCATTAGGAGGGACCTTGGCAGATGTGCTAGTTATGCAGAAGAGAAGAACTGATATACCAGCCAATGGAGAAGCAAAGCCTCAGGCCATACTGGGTATGTAGCTTCCGCTGTAGCTGCATAGCTCTGGTTCTCTCAGTGACACGTAGCCTTGCCCTGCCCTCCAGGTAACCATTGAGGTTATGGACAGCCCCCAGATCGAGCTGGAGATTGACCTGGTTGAGGGCCGCAGCCAGTGGTCACTGTCCTCCCTGGCTTGGCTGGCGGGGAGAACACCATTCCGGCTGCTTTTCCGGGAGCGTCCGGAACCCGAGGATGGAAAAGGACACAGGGGCCCAGAGGACAGTGAGCAGGAGCCCTCAGGCTGGGCTGGAGACCAGGACAGCCATTTAAGGCAGGGCTGGGGGCCCACGGATGATTCCGGTGAGTGCCATGCAGCATCAGCCAGAGGGATGCTGCAGCTCATAGATCATGATGCTGTAAGATGTCTGGTCTCTCCTGACAGGAGGCAGCAGTCCTCCCACACAGTAGCACAAGCCCAAAGTGACTTTAAAGTGTGCTTGAGACACGCTTAAATTCTGAGGATTAATGGGACTGTGGTTTCATTTGTGCCAGGGGTACTATCCAATGAATAAGGTTACATTAGCTAAGTCCTCCATAAACCATGCTGGTTAGTTCTAGTGATCGTGTTACTATTTACCCGGTGAGCTGAGCTGACCTCCGGTCCCCTCTTGTCCAGGTCTGGACAGCTGTGAACAGTGGCTCCGCTGTAAGAGCGACTTCCTGCAGCAGCTGCTCCTCGCGGAGCTGCCCAGCTGTCCCTGCTCCTACCCCTCGGAGGTCGTCTATGGTGCCATCAGCATCTTCGACAAGCACCTGGGGAGGGCATTCCTGTGGCGAGACGCCAGCGGGCCCAAGGAGCGGCTGGGCGTGTACAGGGCAGCGGCATTGTTCTGCTTGCGCTCCACGCCGTCCCGGGGGGGCGACCTGCCTGCCGCCCAGCAGTGCTGCTACGACGGGGACCTGCGGCTGCTGACGCGGGGTAGTGGGGCCGGAGTGCCTGATCTCATCAGCGCCGACTTTTCCCCAGAGCTGCACCACCGGCTGGACGTGCTGCCCTGGCTCCTGTGCAAGGGCGACTGGAGCCGCTTTCACGACGCCCGGCCCCCCAACAATGGCCTGCGGTGCACTGAGAACCCGCCAGAGAAAGAGTACAGCCGGCAACTGGAGGAGGCACGCGAGTACTGATACAGCCCGCCCACTCAGAAGCCCCGCCCACATCTGAGCCCCGCCCACTCCGAAGCCCCGCCCACAGCTGAGCCCACAAGAGGTGGACCATAGGGGGTAGCACAGGCTGCTCCACCTCACTCGAAATGCCAGCTGAGAGTCCAGCCTCAGCCAATCAGGTGTGGCTCGGATAAGAGGTGTTACACTGGAGAACAGGGAGGATGGATTTGGGCCCCCAGCTGGATTTGGGCCCCTGACAGAAAGAGGGAGACCTGGAATGTTTATTTCTCTGAGGTTGGCCGATTTTTTTCTTAAAAAGTGTTTTATGAAAAAGGTAAAGGGGCATGTGTGATTACCAGTCCAGGGCAGAACAGGACATCTGAACCGAAATCACAGGGTGTGGAGACTGGAGTTTTAACAAAGGATTTATACTGGATTTTCAAGAAGAGACTAAAATTCAGAGTTCGGGTCGCAATGAGTAATTACATAAAGAAAAGCGCTGAAACATGATTAGAAAACAAATATGCGTCTTCTTACATTCAGTCTTAAGAACGTCTGGGAATCATATTTATCCTATATAAAATATATCCTATATAAAAAAAAAACATGTAAGAACTGAAAGCTGCATACTTTTATTGCTTCTAGAATGTTCCATCTTGGTACAAAACACAGTCCAGCCTGGGAGCATCACCACTATGATGTGAAATTGTTCCTTCAAAAGAGAGACGAGAAACTAATATCACAACTGCAGGGTTTATCCTGGAATCTCTGTGAAGAGCTGATGTGTGTGTGAGGCGTTGTTTCTAAGCTCTAAATACTCTCTCTCTCTGCTGTCATGTTTTTCTGAACTGGGAGACGTAGTGGACACCGTTTGTCTTCTAAAGGTTTGTGTGATAGAGGCCCTTACCAGACAAGGGGAGTATTACTCAGCAGGCAGCTGGGGACCACCTGACATAGGCCGGGGCCTCGTCATGTGACCGAGTACCTGTGAGCGGAACCACAGGCTGACAGACAGGTCCGTTTGTCTAGGGCTGAAAGCAAGAACACAGGCCTGACCAGGGAGGCAGCGCAGCCTGGGTTTCTGACACTGGTACATAGTGCTGATTGGCATATGAGGAGGAACAGGATGCACAGCCAAGCAGGTGACACTCTCAGGTACCACCACATACGGGGCTGCCTTCATGCCACCGAGGTCTGGAGCTCCTGTGCGCCACAATCAAGCCGACAGGAAACTGGGGCAGAGTCACCTACAGTTAATGACTCAAACTGCCAGCTTTGTCAAAGGTGACATCTCACTGCGGTGATGCCATTTCAAAGAGAAAGGATGGCACTGTGTGTAAAGGTAGCATGTTTGTATTATCTGTCAAGCAGTAAAGGGTGTGTATCTATCCATTATGTGCTTGTTACGTCTTTGAATGGTGTTTATTAGAGTTTACAGAATATACTGTGTGGGATAACAAAATAACCAGGAACAAAGCAGGAAGCAGAACAGAACAAACCAAGTACAGGACTTCAGTTTGGACCAACTAATAAAACTTTCGCAAATGACTTTCATTGCATGTCAGTGGAACAATCACAACAACATGGCCATTTAAAGTTGGGCGTGTACGATCGTGTGTTCTGGCTTCATGATTAAATGTGTCGTGGGGCTTACAAAACGCACAGATCTGCATTCTCTCAAACACGTTTCATGTTTCACAATCATGTTGCCTGGTATTTCGCATTTTTGAGAGCCAAAGGACCACAGCCTCCATAAGGAGCAGCTGAAAATTCCCAACTCAGAGAGAGAACACACGTGCTTTTTACCACACCTGCCTGTCCTTTCCTTACACACGGGACATGACCACATGCTAAAACGGAGTACTGGACACCGTGTGGAGACACACAAAAAGAACAGGTAGAAACAACACAAGGACACAATGTGTCATGTCCTACAAGAAGCTCAGGAGAACTACAGGAAAGAGGACCAGCTACAGGCATGGTCACACCGCGCACAGTGAGCACACAGAGAAAGAGCAACAAGCCCTCATACCGTGGATAAACACGAGCACCAAAAATTCGGGAAGCGACTCAGGAGGCTGAACACCCACATAGATTATCCTTATCACTTATTTTTACAAGTACAGAAACTACAGGTCAGTGCGCAAAGCTGTTTCTGGTTATTACCCAGACACATAATGTCAGGGATGCTTTCACGTTGAATCAGCTCAGACTCCCTGGGCATGGAACAGGAAAAAAAAAAAAAAAAAGCGATGCAGGACCACCATATTGCTGAAATTTCACAGCATTCAGAAGATCATTAGAACAGATGCATGTAAACATGCGGGATAAGGCAGCTGCTGTGTGCATATAATAACCAGCATTAACTCCCTGGTCAGCTGGAGACATACAGTAGGTAGCACTTACCAAGGGCGAATCACTCGCAGACTCCACTCCATTTTGCTAATATAAATTCTCTTTATTCTGACTCGACGTGTCCAGCTGTTGGGAAAACAGCAGGCAGAACATCAGGCTTTATTCGGGTCATTTGGAAAAACAAACCTTTCGCTAGGAATGTGGACGACGTGTTGAGACAAACAAACACAGAGCCGGGGGGGGGGAGCTCATTTCAGACGGCCGATTACACGCCATCAAAGGGCTCGATAAGAAAGACACCATTATCTCGACACACTAACTTCACGCTCACACATGCGTTTATTTTAAAACAACGTGCCGTTAATCAGAGCTCTAGAACTTTAAACAAAGGGTGATTACGTTCCACTAGATCCTGCTGTTAAAGTAACCAACACCCATTTTTAAACAAGCATACAGCACCCAGTTACACCCGAGGCTTAAGAGAAAAACAGCAATTTAATAAAGCATCCCATTCCAGTTTTGCACAGGAGCTCTGGTTTGCTTTACCTGAGGGGAACTCTCTCTTCCCCAGACAACAGCGCACGGCAATAACTGGATGTTATTCAATTAGTAAAATCTACACAATTGCCATCCAGAATTACCCTGGCAAACAGCAGACATCTCAACTGCACTGTCACTCACAGGATGCATAAACACAGGCGAGGCTGTCGGCTGTGTGTTGCAGTGCACTGCAGAGCCACACTGGCAACTGCAAAGGAACCAGCTCACTCTCAAATCACTCCACGCCATCCAGAGTGAGCTGTTCCTTTGATGCTATCTCCTACGCCCCAGCCATCACTGGCGTAAAGCAGGGATCTTAAAACTGTCTAACAGGCTTGGGGTACAAAGCTTTGTTAGGCTCAAGCTGGGCCACGCTGCCATCATACCTCAGGCTGCTGGGAACACTGTGACACATCTCTGGTTTTTCCTCTGTTGTTTTTTCATTCTTTTCAGCTCCATAGTTATTGCATATTTATTAACCTGAAACGTTTATGGTGGGGTGTCACAGTTGCGCAGCGATTTGCACTGTTGCCTCACACCTCAAGGACCATGGTTCAAATCTACATCTGGGTTCCATGTGTGTGGAGTTTGCACGCGCTCTCCATGTCAGCATGGGGTTTCGTCTGGGTTCTCTGGTCCCCCCCCCCCACAGTGCCCTGTGGTGGGTTGGCGTCCCATCCTGGGTCCTGGGTCGCTCCCTGCTTTGTGCCCATAGGCTCCAAACCCCCTGCAACCCTGAATAGGAGAAGCACTTACAGAAGGTGGATGAAACTTTTATGTCTTATTGCTTTCACTTTTATTTATTTATTTTTTTTATCTAGAACTGACCACCTTGCATTTCACTGCAGGTTATAGCTGGATTGTATACCTTGCATGTGACAAATAAAACTCTTGAATCCTTGAATGGATTTAAACCTTAAACCAGTGAGGCATGTCCTGACACTCAGGGTTTTTCCAGATCAGGCCAACACTCTAAAAAACACAAAGCCCCATAAAATTAGTTTCAGGGGCCGGAGATCCCAGTTTAATTTATGAAAAGCAGGGTGTCACTCAGCACCTCCTAAAACACAAAGGATTAGAGATGGCTCACCTGACGGGACTCACAGCGATTCCATTCTCTGAGCCATTCCAGGGTTAGCTGCAAGGCCGATCTCATGTTGACAGTCCATTCACAAGGAAAGGTATCTGCCTGCACTCTGCTTACACTATTTGGCTTCATTGTTAGAGGTGTTTGGTTTGTTTCTTCACCACAAAGAGTCTCTTGTCTGACAAGTTTGTATACAGGAAACAAATGAACAAAGCTGATGGAGATGGTTTCTTGAGCAAACCCAGCTGGATCACAGACAGAGAACCAGCAATGGATAGAGCCACCTTAGCACAATCCTTTGTACAAACGGTGCCCAGCACATCTAGATATCAAGAGGTAACGTGGCTTGACTAAAGCTCAGACAGGCAGTGATTTTCTTAAGCAGGCGCAAAGTGGTTTCCGGGTCACCACTATCGTTTACGAGCGTGTAAATACTGCCACCTTGTGTACAACTTAGGAAACAATCATCGGCTCGCAGATCGTACGGGAAACCAGCGGGAAGGCGACTGTAAAAGGTGATCTTCGATTAAACGATATTTCATTCTGTCGTTAGTGCATGTTGCTCTACAATATAAACCGTTATGCAAAATACGTGTAAAGGAATTTACTGTATATAACGTACTATACGGTTTAAAATGAAATATACTTAACAACTGACACTTGAATGTAACATTCGTAAACAAAGTGTTGTCTCCTGTTCGTAATCACAGTGCTTTTGCCAAAAGCCGGTGAGCGTCGTGCTCACCTTCTGCAAGGTGCAGCTGAGCCACGATGACATTTTAATACTCCGTCGACATTCGACATCTACCGCAGCGCAGTTCAGCAGTGCAGAGCGGTACGAACCGCGGTTCCCCGGCATTACAGGTAAACGTTTGAAATAAACGGTGAAAATTGAGGACCGCGAGGCCCCAGCGAGGATCGAACTCGCGACCCCTGGTTTACAAGACCAGTGCTCTAACCACTGAGCTATGGAGCCGAGCCACAGGTTCTGATAGAGGCAACATGCCATACTGTAAAACTCCCAGCTTTTTAATGAGCTGCTGCTACCATGTAGATAAAATTATACGAATTATATGAACACCCCAATAAGCACAGGCAGTGAGCCTGGACTAAGTGGGAGGTTTTGTTGATTGGGTGGTTTACCAGCACTGAATAACCATCATGGCTACAACAGCAGGTAAAAGGGCTTCCAGCATGGCAACACCTGATGTAAAATCACAGCATCCATGTGATGCAGGGTATACATGCATCCAGCCTGTTTAACAGTCACATGGAAGCTCATCACTAAAACAGATCATCATAGCACATCACAAACCTGCCACCTTCAAAATCCCCTTCCAGTCATGCTGCAGGAATCCAAACCTTTGAGTTTAGTCCCAGGGGTCAGGTAACCCGTCTGCACAGCAACACCTACAGAAGTAGGCCTGGTTTTTTACTTTAGGCAAACCACTACTGACTGGGTAAGGTGACCAGAAAATCCATGTCAGGCAGGATACTTTGAGCAAGGATTTGTAAACGAATATTTCAATTAAAAGGACCTGGATTTCACTTAAGCACTGAGTTCTTGTTGTGCACTAATTGGCAGAGTCTCATATAATCATGAATGTGCCACAAATGTTAATGTGAAACAGCTGGGTGAGTCTTTAAATCAAGGAAACAAATCAGTCAAAGCACATGAAGACCTGTTCAGACGAAGCACAGGAACCTTTCAGTTTTAAAGTATTTGGTAAAATGTGAAGTAGCTGAAAGTGTCCCCAGTGATGTGAATTATCGGGTCACCCTATGACTGGGACACAAAAGAACTTCATAAGAAAGGGGTAACAACCTTCGCAAAATGGATAAAATGTGCATTTATTTGCCGTTTATGAAGGTATCAGGTTAAGAAGTGGTACATGATCAGCTGTATACACTAGCCTAGCATGCTTGAACAGTGTGCATGTACAAGTCTGTTAGCGCCTTATGCTAACACAGGGCTATCCGGCTAGCATGCTTTTACCGGCCCGCGCTGTGGCGGGCACACCTCCAGGCCGAAACTCCACGCCCCAGCTCTGTCCCGCAAAGCTGGTGGCAGTGGCCCCCCTAAGCGGAGTTGCTGGGCTTTGCAGAGTTGGCGTTCCCGCACACGACCCCCGCGTCCTCGTGGTGCCCGCAGTTGTGCTGGCCCACGCCGCCGTGCTGACACTGCAGGATGATCGCCTCCGAGCCCTGGCACTGCACGTCGTCCAGCAGGATGCGCAGTCGCCGCCCTTCGCCGAACTCGGCACGCCTGGCGGCCCTTAGCGCCATGCCGAAGCCCAGCTGCCTGCAGGCCACGCCGGCGCTGCGCTGGTCCCAAAGGTCATCACAAACCGTGCCCCATTCGCCGTCTACGAAGATCTCCACCCTCCCACGGTCTGGCTTCCCCTCCGGCTGGCCGGCCAGACGCAGGGCCCCGTTCTGGTGCTTGCCTTTCCTGCGCCGGCCCTTGCGCGCCTTGGTGGGCTTGCGTGACTTAGCCGGGGCGGTAGTGATCGTGGCCGGAGTGCTCCTCCGAAAAGCAGGGATGGGGGTGCCCGGGGTGGTTCTCTTTAAGGGAGGGGTGCTCCTTCTCGAGGCAGGGGTGGTGCTGGCGGGGCTGGTCTTCCCCGAAGTCCCTGCTTCTGCGAGCAGCTGCACCATTTTAAGGAACCAGTCGGTGGTGGTGGCCTGGCTGGGTGCAGATGACGTCACAGGCGCCTTGGATGGTCTCGCCGTACGGGCCAGCTTGGAACGCTTCGTCGGAATCGCCACCCCAATCAGAGCTGCGGAACACAGGCCTTGCTTATGGACACTTAGGGTGTTCGACCATTGTGTCTCAGCGCAAAGCGTAAACATATATCATGTGATTGGCACAGACTAGCTTCCCGAAGCTGTCTGAACTGCACTTACTTTCCTTCGGTTTGAATTTAATGAGGTTGCCTTTCACTTTGACTGGAAGGGCTTCGTATTGGCATTTTGTTGGCGGTGCTCGCCTGTAAAAACAAACATAGCCTTACAAAATGGTCCCACAGCCTGTAATCAGGGTGAACGATCAGGCTACGGAGCTTCAATCCAGATGACTCAACGGCAGCATTCTGATTACCGTGTGCCCTCTACGCACCAATTTCTAAATGATTCCCAGCTGTCTCTCAGAACCAGAAATATTCATTCTTATGAGAATGTTTGGGCTGGAGGTCAGGCTGTCGTAATCGCATCGTGACGTAATCGCGATTATATAGCACGTGCACAATAATCGCCAGGACTTCAGATGACGGGTGAAGCATCTGTCCGGACGCCAGCTTTTCAGTACTGTACGAACGTTTACTTACACCGACAGTTTGGCACACAGATTAGTAGTACATCTAAAATATTAATGAGAGGCGTATTGTGATGCCCAAAAGCCAATAGTCTACATAAATTCATGTATCCTTATGTTTAATAACTGTGCCTGACCACAAAAAGCCATAAGCACCAGCACACCACCAATGTCTGTTAACCTTGTTCATCCACAATACCTCCTCTTATAAAAGACATTGTGGATGCTGAGCTGTCCTTTCCTTCACTGCCACATCAGTGCTTATCGTTTCCATGATTTGCCAAAACAGTATTATGTGCCGTGCTCCGATAATCGAATGAAATAAACATGAGGATCCACTGAATTTATACAGACTATGGGCTTTTGAGCTTCACAATACACATCTCATTAATATTTTAGACACACTACTAATCTGCTTACCAAATTGTCACCGTAAGTAAACGTCTGTAGAGTAGCGAAAACCCTGCGTCCGGACAAATGTTTCACCAGTATTCTAAAGCCCTGGTGATTACTGTGCATGTGCCATATTATCATGATTATATTGCAACAGCCCCAGCTGCAAGTATCTCCCTGTTTTCTGAACTGGTTCTTTAAATGTTATCTCGTCATTCGACTGGGGCTCTCGGCAATCCACAGGAGGAAAATACAGGCTAGGGGATGAGTATTAGTGAAGAAAACAGGTTCCGGACCGGGAAGGACAGTAATGGACCGGCAGTTACTCACCGTGAGGGATCGATCAGTTTGTACACAACACCTGAAGGCGATGCTGCACTCGGGACACCAGTGGACATGAAATACAACTCTCCTGTGAACATCAGAATGCCCCGTAAGACTTTCCGTTTAACATTAAACACTGGAGAGCACAATGAGAAGAAAACACAACCTTTGGCTCTCAGGGTACCTTGGATCTGTTTAGTTCTGTCAGTTTTTACATTAGTAAGTGTGGCAAGGAACGGGTTGTAAAGCTATGGGCTGTGTATTCCAAGAAAAGGCTACAGTATGAACCTGATTGGTCAGAAGTCACATGGTTAATCAGATGACTGAAAACAACTGCAAAACTGCTTGGCTAGATATACCTTGGCAAACACAATAGCTGGACTGGCTGAATTTCAAAAATGTGTCTTTTTCTGGATGGTGCAGAGATGTTTTCTTAGCGAGATGAATTTTTCAAAGATTTGAGATAAGAGCCTTTGGCTACGTGTGCTCCTGAGGACTTTTTTTAAAAAAAACTTCTGGAAACTCCTACTGAAGTTCTTGGTGTTATTCACACCATGGGAAAAAATCCAGAATAATGCAAGCATTAAACGGAAAAAAAATACAATAATGGTGTGGAGAGACTTTTCCGTTCATCCCACCTGCCTCATCCTCAGCAAAAGAGATGATGTACTGATAGTAGTTGTTGATGAGGCCCGGAAAAGCACAGGTCAGACCTTGGCCCATGCAGATCTCATGGTCGTCCCACTGGTTTGTTACCTTGTTCTCCTGGAGAGCCATCATGCGCCTGAAATGCACAGGAACATCCGAACCCCCAGATCCCAATACAGCAAAACAAATTCAAATATATCTTCTGTAGATCATTCATGGGAAGATGAATTCCTATCTATTTCAAAACAAGATCAGCACACTTTGGTTTAATTACTAACCACCCCCCCCCCAGGCCCTCAAATGTTCCTTACCCACTCATGAAGTCTCCAAATATATACATGCCGTTCAGGTTGGGGTTTTCACAGCCACGATACACATACCCCCCAGTCACCGACTTGCCCAGTTTGTGAGGGTAGGCAAATATGGGTAAGACATCATCTACAAAAAGAGGACCCAATCAGATTCCTCTTGATCATCCAGTTTCATCCTGTGTCTCAGCCACAGAATGCCTCCGTATTTGGGAACAGGATAAAATACGAGTTAATTCCCCTTGGTCGGGGCAATCGTGGGCCAGGAAGTGCCCATGTCACACAGAATGGGCACCATACGGATCTCGGCGCTTGCGGTCCATTGTAAAATACCCACCTAAGGAGCTGTTGGCACACAGCTTCTTGTCATAACAGGAAAAGCCTTCTTTGGCCCTCCAGCCATAGTTCTTCCCCGATTCGATGATGTCAACCTCCTCATATTTGTTCTGTCCCACGTCTCCGCAGAAGATCCTGCCCTTCCCTTCCTTGGTGGTGGGGTCGCCGCGGTCCACTGAGCAGCGCCACATGTTGCGTACACCGTAGGCGTACACCTCCGGCCGTGCCCCGGGCTCCCGCAGGAAGGGGTTGTCCGACGGAATCTTGTACGCCGGCCCCCTATCGTTGTCATCCACGTCAACGCGGAGAACCTTGCCCAGCAAGGTGGACCTGTGTGAGTGAGAGGAGAGACCGGATCGTGCTGAATCAAGAGCGCTGGGTCCCATAGGCTCTCAACCAAAGATATGCTCCTGGTGCTTCACAGCTCATTCTGCTGTAGCACTTAGGGCCCCATCTGGGGGCCCCTAAATGGCTCCTACTTGTTTTGCGAGTTCCCGAATTTGCCAAAAGGGTCCCCAGCCATGCCTCCGTCCCCAGTGAAGATGTACAAGTAGCCATCGTCTGCAAACAGCACCTGGCCTCCATTGTGATTTGATGCCGGTTCATCGATTTCTAAAATAACCCTGCAGTATAAAAGTTTCAAGAGAGTAACAGCTAACGTAATGTAAAACCATTAAGCGGTACATCTGTGGAAGGCTCCATACGAGCGCCTTCACTTTCACTGCAGGTCGCATTTAACGCAAGTCACATTTAGGCAAAGGATGACCGGACAGACACACACCTTTCTGAATTATGGTCCACCACGTTCATATCGCCGGAGGAAATGCGGAACTGGCTGATTCTGATCCTCTCCTGGCGGCCTACCTTCACCGAGTAATAAACGTACAACTTGCCGTTGTACTTAAAGTAGGGGTGAAAGGTTAGGCCCAGGAAGCCTCGCTCATCGCCCTCCCACCGCGAAGTCAGCACTGTCTTTGTGATGTTTAGGAATGGCTTCTCCAGCCGGGAGCGATCTGGCAGATAGGCCCAGACCAGGCCTACCTGCTCCGCCACAAAGAACCGATGAGTGCCATCGTTGGCGTGGACCATGGCCAGGGGGTTGCGCAGCCCATTGGCCACCTCCTCCACGCACAAATGCAAGCAGCCTTCCTCATTGGCCGTGACCCGGCCCAGGTCCTTGGTCAGCTGCGGATTGCTCAGCAGGTGGGGATAGCAGTAGTCTGCATCGTCCAGCTCCAGGTACCTACAGAAGCGATGCTTGTCGGCATCCAGGCCCTCCAGGCTGGTGTTGTTGGAGAGGAGGGTAATGACCGAGCGGCACCTCAGCCAGAAGCGGGAACAGTAGTCTGGGCAGAGTCCCGGGAGAGAGCGAAGAGGGGTGCTGGGGTCCTCCGCGTCAAAAAGGTGAGCAGCATACGGGGAACATTCCTGGGGGAACCGAACAGAATAAGGAGGAGCTCATGTGTGCCTCAGACTGAGGAAGTCCAGCGTAAAAAAGGGACCTACCACTATTCACATTCATTGTTTAGATGGCAGCTACATTCTGCATTTTTCGTTTAATTAAAACATTTTATTAAACTAGAGAAATGACATATCTATTTGCTACAGGCCTTAATAGTAACACATAGTCGACTAAAGCGATAGTTATGGCACTCCAGACACTAAGAAAGTAGATTCGATGTGTTTTTTTTCTTATGTACCACTTTCAGTTTTGGAGGTTATAACAGCTTTACGATATTTGCTTACCTGACATATAAGGTCCTGAACATATCCCGCGCAACTGGCATATCCCTGACTGTCGAAATTGTCCATGATCTCGTAAAATTTCGCCATAAGTTCCCGATCTTTGCGAGAGTCACAGCAGCCGAAGTCCGTGTACATTACGCAAAACACGAGAGTATCCTGTGGTTTAAATGGGGGCTTGAAATCCAGGCACTGTGGATGTGGGGATGCAGGTGATATCCTGAGTCCGAATAAAAGGAGCAGGGCAAACAGCGGCTGGCAAGCGCGTCCCGGGGAATCGCAATGGTGCCGCATCTTACCGTTATTTCACTCAGCAGTGCCTTTATTCTGCAAAGACATCTAGACGAAGTACCGCAAAACGGCGGAAAAGTCTCCAGTCTGGCTTGTGAGACATGCACGTCGCCGTGTTTTTATTATTAACTATTTCCCTGAATCGGTAGTATTTCCATGTGCTGAACTGCGGTGCACTTCTCTACAGAGAATTTATACATTAGAGGACTCCAGCTACTTTCCCCTCGGAGTTACGAAGCCATTTTGGCGTTTTGTGCTGCTGGCAAATAACTTTCTTCCACGTTGTACTTGACCGCAGACGTTAATCATCCTCCCTGAACTTGCATCCAAATGTGTCAGTGTCTCAAAGGGTCGAGTTCCCATGCGAGGAAATCACGGAAATGAATTGTAATTGAGGCATCGGGCTTGTTTGGAATGTGCAGGCGCACCACGGCCAGACATCGCAGGAGCCGGGGAGGGTCACTCTGCTCCCGGTGGTCCCACGTCAGAGTACGCCGATCCGCATGCTTTGCTCCCTTCTGCCCTGGCTGATTTGTCCCACTAAGCTACTCACGCGCAATCATTTTATTTTATAAACATAATACTTACCAAGTAGAAACAACGGGGGGAAATATGATAATAACCCTACAAATGTTTTTCTCGGTGTATAAATAAAAACATGTAGCTGTAATCAAAGCCGTAACGTTTGCTTGTTTTTACATGATTCTGGGCACGTACTTGCAGAAACGTGCTCGCGGATAAATGAGAAGAGTCGACTGTGTCCAGAAGGGGGCGCTGTATTCACAGAAACGTCGCGCAGAACGGGAACTGAATGGAACGTCAGATGTCTGGACTTCCACTAATTAAAAAGAATAACGGAACCTAAATATTTGACTGTGATAATGAATTATTTGCCCCCAAAGTGGACGTATTAATCCGTATGCTGCTATGCCTTTTGTCATGGGCCACGGTGCTTCCTAAGAGCCCCATCGCTGCATTTTGAATCCGTTCCCGGCTCTGGCTCCGTCTGACCGGAGCTACCATGCTCCTCCCACGACTTCGCATGGCTTTCCTCCAGCTACTCCGCTCCATAGCTGGATGTCTGGTTCTGAACTTCGTGCACTGTTGTGCGAATGGACTGCGATGGGCCAGCTTTTTGGTCCAACGTGCCTTGCTCGCTCTGCATTTCCTGTTCGCTGTGAAATGTAACGATTCGGCCGAACACTTGTCAAAACGTCATTAGTAAAAATGACATGATGTATAACGGAGGAAGGCAAATATGCCTGGCACACACCATAAAGAGAAAATCTAACATGGAAACATTCATCGTTAATAATACCTAACAATGTGAAACTCCAACTGTATGTTATTAATATCAGCAGGTATCCAAGTGGGTTAAAGTCACGACCGAGGCGTGGCTGGTAAAAGTCTCAAGCGATTCATTTCATTTGCTTGTCTTGACGCAATTAAATAAGATTAATTGCTTCAGTACATATTTATATGATCGAATGGGTATGAGCAAAGTACACATGTCATTATATTCACCCTTACACATGCCATTCATAGTGGGAGTGTAAATGAACGCCAAGCACCCAGAAGGCGTGGTTTGCTGCTCCTTTAAGGAGGCCGGCCCTTGAGCACAAAGCGTCCGGCTGCACCTCCGTCTACCTGCTCGCACCGCCTGTCTACCCCGTCATCGGGCACTCGGCTGCACCTCCATCTACCTGCTCGCACCGCCTGTCTACCCCGTCATCGGGCACTCGGCTGCACCTCCATCTACCTGCTCGCACCGCCTGTCTACCCCGTCATCGGGCACTCGGCTGCACCTCCATCTACCTGCTCGCACCGCCTG
>JABJVO010000026.1:13673597-13700850 GCA_026770805.1 Boulengeromyrus knoepffleri | reverse complement strand
TCTACCTGCTCGCACCGCCTGTCTCCCCCGTCATCGGGCACTCGGCTGCACCTCCATCTACCTGCTCGCACCGCCTGTCTACCCCGTCATCGGGCGCCCGGCCGCTGGAAGCGAACCTCTGCCGTGGCAGGGGGAATCACCCATTTTAACCTGGAGATTCCGTGTATTTAACGAGGGAAACTTAAGATCTTCTGGGCTAACCCTCCTTTTACTTCGGAACAGTGGCTTATTTATACCCGACGGCGAGATAATCATCAAGTATTTTGATATAAAAACAGCTTCAATATTCAGTATACATTAAGCATAGAATAATCCGGGAAGTAACGCCGTTTTTAACTGATAAGGATTGGAAATGCGTTTTACTGCATGTTATTCACTAATGTGCTGAGCGAGGAGCCGCGGAAGGCGACAGCCACCGGGACACCGATCATTTTTACCACCGCTGGCCGGGTGTCGAGCGCTAAGTCTCCGGCTCACGGTGCTGACATAAACGGGTTAGTGCCATAAATCACAATATGTGATTTATCTTGACAAGAGGAAACTGGGCGTCACCTCAGTCCTTCGCGGTTTAATCAACACTTTTTTTTTTTTTTTTGCCTATTTAGCTTTTACAAAAGTATTCTAATGATACCGTTAAGACTCTTAAGTCTGCATCTGTAGAGTGTACCTAGTTACACTGTGTATGTGTTTACAATAGTGAATATGGCAAAGAATGTGACGGACGAACCGATGGACGATTTAAGTAAAGTTCCTGATGGTGAACTGCTGAAATGGAGCAAAAATGACTTACTTAAGAGACTGAGAAAGGTGGATCAGGAGAAGATGAACTTGATGGTTGAACATGGCAACATGATGAAGGATGTCAATCGAAGGCTTCAGGTGCATCTTCATGAAATACGGGGCCTGAAAGAGGTCAATCAAAAACTGCTGGAGGACAACCATGAGCTGAGGGAGCTGTGCTGCTTCTTAGATGACGACAGGCAAAAGGGCAAGAAGCTGTCCAGAGAGTGGCAGCGGTTTGGCCGCTACACTGCCAGTGTTATGTGGCAGGAGGTGGGTTTGTACCAGCAAAAGCTGAGGGAACTGGAGGTCAACCAGGAGACACTGGTGCAGGAGAACATGGAGCTAAAGGAGATCATCGTTATGCTGGATGAGCAGCGCAGTGGAGCTGGGTCCAGGAGCTCCATTGACAGTCAGTCCAGTCTAACAAACCTGAATGGTGGGTCCAGCACTCTCCGAGATGTCGGGGATGGAAGCAGCACCTCCAGCACGGGCAGCGTTGGCAGTCCAGACCACCATCACAACCACAGCCACACGCAGAAAGCAGGGGAACCTAAGGTGGAGAGCAACAGAAGGTCCATGGATGATCTGTATGCAACCGCCCACCACCGGAGTATCTCCACTGCTCTTGATGGTGAGTCTCAATTGCTACCGCTGTTCCCAGGAAGGACCGGTAACTTCAATCTGTTGTACTACTGATCTCCTTTCAGTAGTTTTGTATTTGCTTACAGAAATCTTACAATCTACAGTCACCATGAACTTCAAATCCATTTTGATCCTATAGACAGGAAAGGATTTAATGGATTAATACTGATATTCTGCATAGCCAGACACCATACCCAGAATTACTGCTGTGCCATTTAATATTCCCGATTGTAGTGTGTCTTTGGTCAAAGTCGGCTCAGTGTTATTGCACTGTGTAACGTGTATGCCAGATGTGGATAGTTCAGGTCCAGAAAGTACAAGTCCAGACCAAGATTTTGTTTCAGCCAACCAGTTGAGTACTCTGTGACTGTGGCTCTTTATGCTCAATTGGTTGGTTGAAACAAAATCTTGGTCTGGATTTGTACTTTCTGGACTGAACTGTCTACCTGATTATTATGCACTTTACCAGAGTAGGAACAGCATGGTCTCTCTTTCAGTATTAACTGAGTAAGCAGACACCCCATGCTTAAAGGCTTGCTTACACACTTTGCATGACAGGGAGCATGATTGCTCCTGCCCCAGATTAGCCTCCTCACCTGGACACTCTATACTTAACCAGTCTATACTTAACCCCCCTTGTTGTGCTGTGAGCTCCTGAAAGAGCGAGGGGGGGGGGGGGACCTCAACAGATTTAGGGGTTGTGATACTGTCTCCCAGAAGTCCATCTCTATCTCTCTCACCAGAAAGTTGACCAGTGTCTGAAGTGGAAATTGCTTGGTGTCTTTGGTCAACATGGATACAAAAATAAACCCTGAGTAGTAAATGTGAAGTTGAATTTGCATGTCATGCTTATTATCTCAACCACCAGTGTCTTTCTGAAAAAGATTAACTGGGAGTTTCTGGTATGTGGCTTCTTGCGATGGGGGGGGGGGGGGGTGACCTGTACCTTTTTTACCAATCCTTCAGCACCGACTTTTCGCCACTCTGCTGACTTTCTGTCCTCCTAACCTTTTTGTTGGATCCATCTCCAGTCTCTCCAGGGGACTAAGGGGGTCTTTTCTGGGTCATGAGCCGGACTTCTGTTGCAGGGTCGGGTATCACTTTTGCTCCGTCTTCCCACGGTCAAAAAGAAATGGAAGCGTTTCTGTGGGATAAGAGCTTCCATTAGGTCCAGATCGGCCCCAGGGCCAGAGGATGCGGCAGAAGGCCGAGTACTCCCAGTATGTCTGGCTGGTATTTAACATGGTAATTACCATGGGTATCAGGTTCTCTCCCATCAGAACTGGTTAGAAACACTCCCTGACAAAGCATTTCCCAAAATGCAGTTGGACCTGTTTCCTTTATTTTCCACAGAATGCACCCCTATCTTTTAAAACAGGAATCAGCTGAGATGTTTATATTTCTGCATCTTTTGAGGTCGATGATTTATCTAGCCCTCCCTGCATGTGGCGGATCAGGTTACTGGTGAATTTATAGACCACTTGGAGTCTCTAGGTGACCACCCATATGTTTATTTAGCAAGTGTGCCGTTAGAAGCGCTGGTGTAGGCTTTTGATTTTCTTAAACGCATTTCGAAGTATCTGATTTACTTCATGCGTGTAATCCAACTGAAGATGATTTAAAAGGTATTTGGGGAAATGGGTGCGCACAGACTAAGGTAGTCTGCACGTCATGGTGGTCATACAGAGGGCAGGCCTAGCGGCAGGGGCTCAGTGGTCAAATTGCCTTTCTCCACTTGACGAACATGTATTATTGGCTGCTCTAGCTGTCAGGTTTCACCTATTAAATTCCCTCCATACTGGACTTCAAAGAGGGCTCACAAACAAGCTTGTAATTGGCTCGTCCCGCAGATCCTTCCAGCCTCTCTAAACCACACTCTTGGGAGCATTTTTGAGGACAGAAGCTTGGATGAAAGTTCTTTCCCACTGACTTTTACAACAGAACCATTGAGTGTCCCTGTTCTGGATTGAGAGTTGCACTGTAAACCATGGAACCCCCCTGTACATTTTTGACATTTTTTATATATTTTTTGCTTGCTTTGATTTGTTTTTAAGCTGTAAATAAAATGTAGATTAGATCCATTAAATATTTAGCACATTCTAAAATTGGAAAAATATAAAGTTCCAAATGAAGACCTGATGACGTTCTCTGACTGGAGGAATGTGCACACGGTCGCCCGTCTGACTGCTGTTCGTGCTGCCCTGCCTGTATTGGTAAAAACGGTCCATTGCACTGCACAGGAGAGCCACTGTTTTGTTATGTTAATGAGCCCATGCAGAAAGACCTTCTTGGTCAGAATGAATGGACGGGATTCTATTTTTGAAAGGCCCCCACCCCCTGCTTCACGGCTTCATTCATTTACTGCAAATAGCTGCTGCCATAGAGATTTTGCGGATTAGAATGTAGGCCTTTCAGGTCTGCTCCTTGTTTCAGAGTAAAGGGGTTTCGCATATTGCCGAAGTGGCTGCTCGGGCGTGACTACGTCTGGGTATGGGGACATCTGGTCTGCTTGGGTAGCAGATAGTGCTAAGTTTCTCTGGAGTGGATATCTTTGGCACCCCAACAGTCCTGGTGGCCCATATGCTGGCATGATACAGGCAGCAGGACAAGGAAACTCCGAAAAGGCATACCAGTGACATTTCTGTTCCAGACCACCTGTTCCCAAATGTGTTATTGATGTCACCACGAAAGTATATTCAAGTATGCTGTCTAGTTTATAGTGGATTTGGTTACACAAATCCAATATGCATAGCACCAGTGTTAGTTCATGGTGATGTGCTTGACACAGTCTGTTTACATATCTGTATGTAAGATCTGTACATTTCTTTATCTGCTTTGTTCTGGAATCTCATCCCGCTGTTAAGCTGAGGGATTCTCCCCTCAGGAGCACGTATGCATTTCATCCTGTTTTTATTTCATCGAGGAAGAATTCATACGACAGTTTTAGCCCTTTATTTTTTCATGTGGTTTGAAGAAACCGGTAATTGCAAGACTACCTTGAAAATGATCTAAGTGATCCATTTCTCAGGGGATTACCAGTGTCCAGGGTCCATTAGCAACACAGCAGGGACACTGGACCTGGAGATACAGTATCTTGTCTACACTGGGATGACATCCTTCCAATATGTTTTACACTAAAGGAATTCCCTAGCCTGTTGGATTCACTGAGAAATTCTAGTGCCAAAAAGTGATGAAGTAGAACAGTCATGACTGCAGCAGATGACACCAGTACAGCATAAATAAACAAAAAGGTCAGGCCATATATGAGCGTTACACCTTGAGGTTGGAGAGTTAGGCTCCTAGGACATCGTGGCTTCTTGTTCTTAGGGGAAACATAAGCTGATTGGAAAGGAAGGAGGTCAGCTAGAGCATGGCTCAGACTAGCTGCTCTTCCTGCATGTTTGGAGAAGGCTGGAGAAGTAGGGGCAGGGGGTGGGGCACCATTGTAACAGTTATTATCATCCAGGAAGAGAAGTGGGGCAGCACCGAGCACTCTCGAGAGGGAGGGGGTGCTTAAAGCACTCTTTTGTTAAAGCACATCAAAGGAGAGAAAGCCTGCTGTCATGCATCTGCTTATACAGGAACAGTTAAGTTTTTCACAACTGTCCTGCAAGTGAACATCTACCATGCCATGTTAGAGAATACAGGCCCTTTGTGGGATAGTGTGTTAGGCTTTAACATGTTTATTTTGGCTGCCTACCTGGGAGCCACAGAGAGGAGTTATAAGATGAGCTTTCACCCTTTCATTTTCCTTTAGGGATGTTCACGAATGTGTACCTTGGGTGAACATAGGTGTCCCTAACACACTTTTGCCTTGCAAATTCACTATTAAAGTTTTTAAATATGGTAGCAGGGCTCGGAATTGAGTAGTGATGGACAAAATGACACCTCATGAACCATTTGCTGTATTTTTTGACCCCAGTAGATGGTGCTGTCTATTCAAAAAGGGGCCCAAAGCAAGTCAAGAGGACCGTCTAGTGGGGTCAAAAAATACAGCAAATGGTTCATGAAGCGTCATTTTGTCCATCACTAAAATTAAACTCACCCACTTACCTAAGCTAAGTAATTTAAATGAAGGGCAAGTACAAAAACTGAACACTAGACTGACTAATAATAAAAAAGGCATGTCAGACATTTTTTTATGGAAGTAGCACATTTGGCTAGTAACAAATATTAAGTTCCTTCACAGTATGGTAGCATTGGGTAGCATTAGAACATGTATTAGATTAATGAATTTATCCAGGACAGGAATAACGTGCAGCTTCTCTTTTCGACATGCATCTGTTCTCACAAAGTGCTTGAAGTTGTGGTAAGATTTGGAATTAGAATATAAATTGAGGTTGTATCTTAGTTAATAATGGATATTTCAGAAGTTATTAACTTTAAAGGGTTAACTGAAAACTGAGTTGGACAGTAGAATTTTACGCAGTATGTGGTATCACATGGTAAGTAGTTGGATGGATGTGGCGTCACGTTTTAATCAGGCCTCCCTTTGAAGTTTTCATGGATAACGGTTCCCCCTCTGCTTCAAACTCTCCTGAACTGCTATTTCCTCTCAGAAATACGGAAGACCCTGAATTCACTACCTCAGGAAAAGAATGTAGCATATAACTCCTTTGCCAAGAACTGTGGAAATTCCTGCTGAATGTCTGGCATCCCTCCAGGCGCAGGGGTGGGGCTGTTGAGTGTGATGTGCTTAGAAGAGAAACATACCTTACAGCCCTCAACATGGTCCTTGCTGCCGACCACCTCAAGCTGCCACTCCTCTGCAAAAGTGCAGCGGCATAAAGAGCGGGGTGATGCTGGGTCATGGGATGTTGTGGCTGAATGGCACGCTGGAGATCTGAGCCGCAGTAGATCAAAGGAGCTGACGGCATGCTCTTATCTCTCTGCATTAAACTTTCATGTGAGCCATTTATACTGCAGAACAGAGAGCAGAACGTTCATCACATCTGCTGAGATTCCATTCAGGGGAACTGAAGTCATATTCCACATCATTAAAAACGTGTCCTCATTAGTGCAGTGGAAGCTGCTCTCCTCAGCTGAGAACTGGCCCCTAAGGAAGACGGAACACATGCATGGTTTACCACAATCCAGTCTCAACGCAGCGCTGAGACTCCTGCTCCGTCTGACAAGCAGTGGCGCAGAGGCACGACAGACAGCGGGGTGCTTTTGGAGTTGCGACAGAGTGCTAGTCTTTTTTGTAATACTCTAGCCTTGAGAACATTCACCTGCAAATAAAACTTAAGCCCTGTGAATGTTGTAAAGTGGATGTTGTAAAGCCAGCTGTCATTCCCTACCAGTAATCTCCGTTCAGATGCCTGTAGTGACACGTGCGTCTCGTCGACGCCATTTTAATGATGCTTCATTTAGCATGAGGTTTCGTAAACACGAGCTCCTTGTTGAAGATCCCTCTTCGGATTCCTTCAGTAGGAAACGGTATCGTACACAAGAACAGCTGTGCTCTCAGGGTTCTCTGTACATTTAATCGCCGTGCTAAACACCTGACCGTTCCTAGACACACTGCTACAAGGGACCGAGAACCTCGTATAGTAGATAAATGGCCAAGCAGTGTAACTCCAGGGACAAGTTCTCCTTTAGACATGAAGCATTGTTCTTCAATACAAGTCTCTCGTGTTTTCCTCTAAATGTATTTACTTTCCTAACAGGTTACTAAAACAAGGAAATAACTTGAGTTCAACCACCAATTTTAGACAAATGCATGAAGTGAAATAAAACCTTAGTTCCTCCCTTTAGGAACATGAGGTTCCATATTCCAAAATAAAAGGAGAAAGAGGACCACAGATTTGCATCTGTGGTTCTTTTGTGGTGTATTTTCTCACACTCATATACTTCTGAGCCAGACAGAAGCAATGTCAAGGCACAGTGAATGGGCTTATGTAAGATCTGTAAGATTTTCTGTATGATACATCTTCTCCAGGGAACCTTGTTTATCAGGTGATAATCTTCTGGAAGATACAAAGGTATAGCAAACAGATAGAAGGTAGAGACATTCCTGTTCAGATGAAAGCCTTGTGGATGGATTGCTGCAGCTTGGATTAGCATCACTTGTGTTGAATCTCAGTGAAACCTCAGCTGGCAGCTAAGAGGTTTTCAAAGTAAAATTCCTCCGTAGATAGGGCCTGCAAAAACGATGCTTTTTTGTCATGCAGCTAGGACCAGTGCTGGGCACAAGCCCGGGAATTACCCAGGATGGGGCATCAGGCCGTTTGACGGCATACATCACAGCTACGGGCAATTTGGCAACTCCAGTTCATCTTAGCATGTTTTCGGACTGCGGGGAGAAAACCCCACAGGGAGAACATACCAACTCCAAACAACCTGGGGTGGAGGCTCAAACCCTGGTCTGTAGAGGTGTCAGGCAACCATGCTTGTCACTGCATCACCATGCCACCCACCAGCTTCAAAATTGCTTTTAATTCAGAAAGGTTTGCAAAGGGAAGCTGGCAGCCAGTTTTACTGTGAGCTGCTCTGAAGTTACAAAATTGGTCTTCAGGCCACAGGGATGCAGGAGGGATGCCTGCTGCCTTTCACTGAAGCAGAGTGAACTGAATTACAGTAAATATGCAGCCATGTGTCACGTGGCACAGGCCATAAACCAGGCGGTGAGTCACCAGGGTGGATTACTGCGGCCAGCCTGTAGGCAAGGATGGAGTTGGGTCCAAACAGGTTGAGCTGGCTCCTCTGGATAGCAGACTCCATGCTCAGGAGAAGACAAGAACTAAAGGTCAGAGTCTGCTCTTGGTTTATCAGGCAGGAAGCACCAGTGAAATATGTCTAGTGAATGAGCCCTAGTGACCACCAGGAGGCACTCTTCTGCATATGCATATACTGGTGGATTGCACAAACTCCAGCTCAGAGCGTTACTGTGGATAACAGTGGTCAGATCCTTCTGGAACCACAAATCAGCATCTCACGCGAACACACTGGTCTACACAGTAAAATCATTTGCATATTTCCAGATCTCTTAGCACATCATCTCGATGCTTTCCCGTGCTGCTGAAATCCCATCATGCATCACACGTAGTGCGTTTAATAATGTACGTATGCCTTTCATGTTCATTGTTAAATATTTATTTGGTATTCCGCTCTACTTTTTAGTAAAGTCATCAGGAGCAGGTCTTTCATTCTAATTTTGAAAAAGTAGCGTGAGAGATTTATCGGCACAGCCCTCTGTCGGTGCGACCGGCATTAATGGCGTGTGATAGTATCTATTAAAATACCCACCTGATTCACAGGGCTCCAGTGACAGTCAGGATACTACTTATGTAACCCTGTTATCCATTATAATCAGAAACAACAATGATACACTCAGCTTCTGCTGGGCCAGGAGACTCTTTCCCAATCACTCCTGCTGGCCAGTCAGTTTCAGAAAATTTATAGCCTGTGTTTTTAAAAAGGTGAAGGAGATGAGGGCATGAACGTACCTCCAGAAACAACAAAACAAATCTCGGCATTCTTTTCCCCAACACAGTATTGCTGATTGTCGTGTTTTTAAAAAAGGGAGCTAGCTTAAGTAGATAACTTAACCGTAAACCTGTCAGGGAAGCCCTTTCATAACTCCGGGTCAATACACATGAACAATATCATTTACATACAACTCTTGTACTCAAGTTTGACTGTAATTTCTAACAAGTTTTAGGTTGCTTTGCAAATAAAGAGGAAACTGGAGGCAGGACACAACAAGAGGCTTCAAAGCAACACAAATATGCACACAAAGTATTTTTCCTGCAGAAAGCAAATGCCAACATGAAACAAAGCAAAACCGCAGACATTTCTGGCATTTTTAGGTCCCAAAAAAGAGGACATGATAGCCAACAATTTTAACATACATTAATTGTTCATTAACTGTTAACATTTCAGGATGAAAGTCATTTGAAGATTTTAGACATTTTGGTCAAGAAGCAGGGCTATGTTACTACACGTCTGCCATTTTGATTCAGAGGAATTGATATTTTTCCCTGTCCATTTTTCCCTTTAGATTCAAGTTCCAATTATGTCAGGCAGCTGGAAACCAAAGTGCGGATGTTACAGGATGATGACAAGCTACTATCACAGGTAAAAGTCCATAATACCATGAAGCTCCCACAACAGAGACAAGTTCTGTATGTGTTATTTAGAGTGAACGTCAGCATCTGAAACATCAGGGGTTTGGCTCATGGTTCTTCCGGTATCTACGTCATGGATGAGAGAACAGAACACTCTGTACTTTAGGAAAATTATCTTGTGTTGTTTAACTATTCTCTTACTCATGAAGTTTTTATATAAATGTTTACAGATGCTGTATTAGCTATATTGTTTTATATTGCACAAGAGTGGTACACATTTTTGTAAACTTAATGCAAATTAAATAAAATACTATATAACATAGATGCTGTGACATAGTGAAGCAAAAATGTAGCTTTTGTCTGAGGGGCTTAGGCTGATTCAAGTGATAAGATATAAGATGGTGAGATCCCTGTCAAGTCATGCCGGTGGAATCTGCTTACTGCCCAATCAGATTAAAGGGGCCCCTTGAAGGGGGTCACCCACATGACCTAAGGACTGTCCTGGATATTATCGAGAAGGTCATTCATAGTTTCTGTTCTCTCCTCTCTCAGCCACGTAGCCGCTATAGTTTGCCAAAGATGCCAACAAAGGTAACCATCTGAGAGCTCCGCAAGCTTGGTGTGCCTCTATCGGTGTCCGGGACTGTCTTTTCCCCTTGCCTGCAACATGCTTGTGACACGTTCTTTCCTACAGCCAGTACACAGCAAAGTGATGGCCAGTGTCAAGAGCTTCCTGCTGTAGTGAATTGCTTTGTGGGGGAAATACGTGGCGCCTTGTGTTGTTGGGGGGTCAAATAGATATTGTTCTCACTTGCTCACACCTCCCTTCGTGTAAAGCTCTTCCTCTCCCTTCACACATTTTCACTTTTTCTTTTTCAGAATGTAAACAATACCCTTTTGATAATTTTTGTATTTCTTTTGGGGCAGATCGGAATTCTCGACTTTGTGAAGATATTGAATGGGGTTATGTAAGATCAAAAGCTAATCTCACTACTGTGATCTTCAGGGAAACATTATGGGCTGTCGGCAAATGCACGCATGCCAGCAGTTTTTCGATGGTGAATGACTGAAGCAGTGATGTAGATGTTCTGGCTCGTGGAGGACTGTATTTCAGAAAAGGACTTCCTATCCCATGATGGGAACATAATGTGTGTTTGTTATTTGCCTCTGGATAGCGTTGTGTGTAGAGAAGAGTATGACATGAAACCATCGAGAGCTCCCTTAGACCATCTTCTTTGTCCTCAGGGTAGCACAACTGGACTGAGGCCACTGAGGAAAGGTCTACCTCTGTGCCACTCGGAGTCACAGCTATCCTCCTTGTCCCAGCACCAGGAAGAATCGCAGAATGTGTGTACCACAAACAGGACACAAAACAAAACAATCTTACACTTTCATTCGTAATTCTGAAAGGCAAACTGGAAGTACTGAAAGTGCTGTATATACTCATCCTCTATGCTGTGATTCCCTGGCAGGGCAGTGCCAGAATCGCACCCAGCAGTGTCACCGCTAAGACCGGACTCCTGCCAGCAGCCCAGAAACCAGAGGCTGTGGTTCAAGCCATGAAGGTAGGATGGTGGAGCCATCTGTCCCACAACAAAACATAATAAAACTTGGCCTGCAAGCCCTTGACTAAGCTCTAGCAAGAATTATATCTCTAGTGTTAACTTGGTGTTCATCTGTATCCAGATTGAAGGATGTGGAATGCCTTTAAAGAAACTCTGCACATTATAGTGATCAGGAATTCTTTTCTTGCATTTTCTTTTATAGTATTGCAGAATTATACGTGCTTCTCTTATGCAAACACGGTGTCAAGTGGAAACGTTCTCTCTAGGTTTCCAGTTTTCTGGATGAGTCAAAGCCCTTTGGCCATGTATTGGTGTTTGACTTGTCCCTAGAAGTTTCACCCTCCTGTCACTGGCTTTTGCAGGTGCTTGAGGTCCATGAAAAGTTGGACAAGCAAATTCCTGAGGATTACGAGGAAGACCTCACAGAAAATGAGAAGGCCATTGTCCGAGAGATGTGTAACGTACGTAGAGTGCTATTTCAGCTTTTTCTCTTACGCAACCCGATCCTGTGCTTTTTGACCTCTTCACTTTTTCAAGGTACAATTTGAGGCATCATGTCCACATATGCACATCTGCTTATAAGATACTGCTATCTAGTGATTTCTGCCACTGACAGTTCATCCATTAACCATTAACCACATTAACCAATTGAAGCACCATGAAGGTTCCTGGTAATATTGCCACTCTGCCCAGGGCCTGTTGAGCAGGTGTCACATTTATTGTTGGGCTGTCAAATGCTCCACACATTTCTTCAGCTTGTGTCTCACTTCCCAGCTCATGGTCAAGCTCTCTCTGTAGAATATTCTGGTTGGCTTTGCTGTGCAGGTCGTATGGCGCAAGTTGGAAGATGCCGCCAGCACCAAGCCATCCATCCGGCAGCATCTAGCAGGAAACCAGCTCAAAGGTCCGCAGTAAACAGATCAGAGGAAAAGTATACAAGAACCAGGGATGGAAACTGTCTACGAAAATCAGATCTGTTTCCACTGCCTACAGACTTTGCTAGATTTTGACATTGGTGGACTGTAATTCTCGACTGGACCAAACCACTCATCAGATCTCAATTTTGTAACTATGAAGGGTTCCAGACTGGCAGTTAGTTTGTCGTCTTTTATTCTCCAGGTGTTGATTGTAGGAATACAAAGTGCCAAATCAATGCTTTTATCCTTCAGTGTTTATCTTTAGAATTTCCTGGTCATGGTCTGGTCCTATGCTCCATGTGCAGCTTTCTATACTCCATAGATCACCTAAAATACTGTTTCCATGCTCTGTTTGTTACTCTGAGGTCACATAAATACCCAGTTTCCACCAATGTGGTGCCGGTGCTGGATAGCTGGAAAATTTGATCGATAATCGACATAGTTTTGTCTAATATCATCGGTGCCGGCAGTGAAACAACTTGCCACCACATATTAGCAAAATAACGTTACATCTTTTTTTATTTTGTGAAAAGCAAAAGATCTATTTGCTGGCCAGATTTAATAATAAATGATAAACATGTCGCAGGTGGAGTAAATAAAATATTGTGGTGCTCGAGTGACAAAGTGATCAGGAGGTAGACAGCAATGTTCAGTTTTTAGCAGACTGCTATTACACAATCCCTAAAAGGATGGCAATAAAACAAACTTTAAGAGAGACAAAAGTGGATACAGGCAATAGAGACAGATCACAATGAGTCATACTCTGAAAAACATGAGACTTTTGTCTCCTTAAAGGCTCTTTTTTTCCGCTTCGGCAGCTTATGAACACATGAAATAAATCCAAAATGGACCATATGGACCTTTGCGTTACACTCACTTCTGCCTACGTAATGCTTCCGTTCTGTCCTTTAGTGAAACCAGTGGAAATGCAGGCAGGTTCTCAAAAGGCACCAAGCGAGAACCAGCCCAGCAACAGTACCGGCTCCGTGTTGCTGGAAACAAGGTAAAAGGTTCAGCAAACCTGCTAGTTTGCTTGAGGAAGGTGTCTATCATAAGTGCAGAAATCACTTTTAAGTAGAGAAAGTATATACATATCAAAAGCATCACTGTCAGTTTTCTATTTTAGTGGAGGTACATGTGTGCATGCCAGTTTTCGCTATGCGTTTTGATTTTGAGAAGCACACAGTCTGAGCACAAACCTGAAGGTCTGAGGCAGAGGAATGCTGGGTCAACATTATAGCCAGCCAACCAGAGCCCTGCAGATTTTAAACGGAATTAGGGTGACACCTAACATTGGGGTAACAAAGAGTTACAGTCTGGAACTTTGGATGAGGATAATGCTTTTAGAATGAGATATAGCTCTGAATATACAGAAGGGCAATGGCCTCTTCCTACATGAAATGGAAGATTTGCCGTGGACTTGTTTTGAGCATAAAGTAAAGCAATTTTTTTCCAGAAATGAAAATGGTGGTGGGTATACTGGGAGGCTGCTGGTGTACTGGAAGTCTGATGAAGATAGCAAGGGTTGAGGGCATAAAAGGGACAGGTGTTATGGAGATGGAAGGATCATTGACACAAAACGGACAAGTGTGATTATTAGATTATGATGCAGCTCTAGAATGCAACCCGGATTCAACATGCATTTGTCATTTAATGGTAGAATTACTACAAAAAAAAAAAACAGCATTAGCACCTCAGTACCACAGAGCAGGCCTGTGAAGTAGGGGGCTATCTTACCCTGATGTCATCTGTTTACGGGCATTCCTGACATTCCTGCTGCCCAGAGACCTCCAGCAGGGATAACCAAAGTGCGTCCTCCTTTAAGCCTTCAAAAGCGATATAAAAAAGTGACCTTTGTTAAACAAATGATGAAACAACTACTGGCTTCTTCTGTCAGTCGGTATGAATAAGGTCATTCAATGTTTTTCTATTCCACAATGTGATGCTGAGACTTGGTTCCAGTGCATTCAGTTACACCACATGTGATAGAAGATGTACTTTTAGGGCTTAAAGAACACTGTCATGACTGAGTACTTGGGACTAACATTAAGGTTTATTAAAACCTGGCACTGTATGTAGCTAAAAAATGGACTGATAATTTAGCATCTTAAAAAAACAAAATATACAAATGACTAATTTTTCATGATTTGAAATAAAAACAAGTATTTCTTTATAGTACTTTTGTCTCCTGTAAATTATTCACACATCCATCTTCTACCCAGTTATTCTGGTCAGGATCATGGGGTGGTGGGTGTAGAACCTGCGGTAAATCCTGGATGGGATGTACTGGAAATTGTTTTAAATGAAAATATTTTATCTGTACTGCAACATAGATCAAAGGAAACAATGTCGCCACCTGCTGGCAAGACCAATCAATATAAATTATGGTTTAAGGACTGTGGCCAACGGTCAAGCAGGGTGATCTGTCAGATGTGAAACAATGAGTTGAGTTTAAGGCCAGTACCCATTAAAAATTAGTTCCTAGCACAAGACCACCCATAACAGAAGTGAGAACGACACAATCATGGCATCTGTGGGCATGAAGTCCAATATGCAGTTTTCATTGGCTATTATATTCCACAACCCAATTTTAAAATGCGGTTAGTGCCTGAATACAGCCAGAAAATTACTTTAGTTAATATAAAAACCACCATTGTATGAAAACCAAACGCACAAATCTGATATAGAGAAAACATTCCGTAAAACATGCTACATAATTTAATTATTAATAAACTAAACATAACATAAATGTATAAAGAGCAGGTTTCAAATTATCAATCTTAATGAATGTCTAATAAAGCACATGCAATGGCGGTATATAGCTATAGCAAATGTATACATTTAAGTATCCCCTAGTAAACTTGACCAGTAAGTAAGCTAAACCGAAAAATACAAGTACTAACACTAGGTAATGGAGACAGAATATGTTGTATAATACTACCAGAGGTATGAATAAGCACCTCAGATAATTTAACTAATATAACATTTTATAATGGAACATGAGTATTAAAACATTTCCTGTGAATAAATGTCTAAGGACACAGACTACTTAAGACGTAAATAAACAAATATTATGAAGAACGTCGTAAACAGAGCCTATTTTAAAAAGTAAGCGCCTATAACGCCCAGTATATGGCTATAATGTGACGTAACGCCCCATCGTAACGCACCAAGTTCCGCCTTACATGACGTAAAGGGAGTACGCCCAGCGTTCCTTTTTAGCTCCTTAGATTGACGTTCACTTAAACAAATCATGAGCTTTATATCATGGCCTTTTAAGGTAATTTCATGTCGCCGAAGAAGACGACCAATTATAAGACACCAGGGCCTTGCCGTTTATTTTTGTGTGATGCAAAAAACTTGATAGATACGCATGGTTGATTGACATAAAATATGGACCTCTGAAATTCCATAACAACCGGGGCGGGTCCCTACGTTAACCAATAGCTGTGAAAAGCGAACAGATTTCTGTCGTGCGAGTTATGGGTATGTATCCGCTGTGCCGCTCTCTTGGAAGCAGCAATAATATGGGCTGGTAGTGAGAACCTGAGGAGGCCGTTTAGAGGCAGCATGTTAGGCTGCACACTCCGTTCCGGTGGTTGAAGAGGACTGAACTCCAGGCTGTCAGGAGGACCTGCTGCTGTCAATCGGAAGGTAGTCGACTAATATTTTAGAAAAAGATTACAACAGGGCGCCGTCGCAGTCGGTGTGTTGTGCGGTTATCGTGCCGCATTCTGCTGCTTACTTTATGTGGACGATCCGCCTGCAGAAATGCTAACTGGCTAGCTGCCCTCCTTCAAAGTTCATTCGCCGCCTTCTGTTTTACTCACGATCATCCGCTCGTCTGTGATTTCTTGACTGGGCCTTATTAAAACACGTTTAGTCGCGGGCGATGCAGGTCTCAGTAACGTGCGACCTGTCACGCCAGGTTTTTAAAGCTACCAGAGCTTAAGCTGCTGTGGTAGATAGGTACATGGATCGCCTCTGCGCCTGTATATCTGCCTGTACGCATCATTCTTCGTATTTGATCATTTTTCTAAATGCACATTGTAACAAGTGTATTTAGTCTTACTGCTGTTCGGTATATTTTAACTAGAACATATTCATTCTTCTTTTCGTCTTTGATTGGCTCTTGTCTCTGCTTTCCTATTACATATAACCCCACTAACCAAAGATGTAAGTCTTGTTACTAGCAAAAAGAAGGTGCGGTTTTTTAGGTTTAAACTTAAAATGCCCCAGGTGTGACGGTGGATGGCAGCTTGCAATCCCACGTGCCCTTATTTCATCAGCTTTACTGACCGCACCTACAGTATAGACTGCGGTCCATACTGGAGGTCTGGACTGCTGAAGAGGGTGGAGTTCCAAGCAACTGACTGGGTGTCAGACCTGTGCTCTCCCTCTAACCTTCACACACTCCCACACTGTCTATACTTTGTCATGCTCAGAAACATCCCTATTCATGGATCTTTGATAAATATTCATTTATGCCTACTTAAGTAAGGATGGATGGGATCTCAAAAATGTCCCTTTCCAGATGACCTGGGTCTAAAGTGGTAATCTCACAGCTCTCTAGTTTTGGAGTACATGGGATGGAGCTCATTTCATGCTTTTCGTTCTGATTGGATGAATGCTTGGAGCTCCGCCCCTCCTTCTCCCACAGCAGCATCATCCCAGGAAAGAGGCCTGCTGATGCTTGTTGGCTAATGGCCAATGCAAGCATGTCATGGAATCAGGGAAAATTCCAGAATAGGAAGTTAACAGGAACAGACACTGAAGGAAACATCTTAGAAGGTTTTCTGTGTCTTTTCCAGCATATATCGTCCAATTCATTTACAGTTATACTTCTTAGTACAGAACTCTGCACATTATGCAAACACTCAAGTGGCATAAATCAGCCACTAGAACCTCAGTTTAACAGGTACATTGTGTTTATAAAAGGGGAAGAAATGGCTGAGGTCTGTCCTAAGCTGAAGACCTGCAGCAAGGATCATGATGCACAAAATCCTGCGAGACTGAAAGGGTTTGACTGCTGAGGTCACCTGAGACCATATACTGGGCAGCAAACTCAGAAAAGGGGAGCAGTAATCACCCAAGATCTGCACAGGCAATGCTTAAACAGCAAAACGGTTCCACAGACTAACTTCTCACGCTACATGCAGCTGATCAGTTACATAACATAAAGCGCTTATGAATGTAATATCTTAGAATACCATGAAGTCTTGTAAACTGCGCCCTCTAGTGGTTCAAATTAATGATTGAAACTGTATGATTATCCCTACTCACAAGCTGTTCTTCTCAGCAGTCCTTGATTGTGGTTCAGCCTGAACATGGGGAAGAAGAGCAGAGTGAAGACGCAGAAATGGGGAACGGGCCCCACAGCTGTGGCAAACCCAAAGGAGATGCTGAACCTGGTGTCGGAGCTCTTACAGAGTAAGGGTCTGCGCAGATGTCTGTTCATGTAACATTGCTGTGGTCTGTGTGAGCTGCTGTTTTCCTCTTGGGAATCTCCCTGTCCAGGCTGCTTTTCTTTCTCTGGGCTCCAGGCTAATGTCTTCATTTTCCAATCCCAGAATGCAGTGGGTCAGCCCCGCCCCCGGGTCAGGAGTGGGCAGAGTATGTCCAGATCCGAAGCCTTGTGGAGAAGATCAGAAAAAAACAGAAAGGTTAGTGTTTTGGGTAGCTGCACAATCATGCTGTTTGTGAAGCTGGGGGGGGGGGGGGTTTCTGAAATCTAGCGATCCGTTTACATCCTACCTTGTGAGAAATGGTGATGGAGCACATGAGCTGTGTGGCATGTTGGCAGGTCTGTCCGTGGTGTTCGATGGAATGAGAGAGGATCACTTCCCGGAGCTGATGGCCTGGGCTGCAGAAAATGGGGCCTCGTGTGAAGGCTTCGAAATCTGTAATTTTGCAGAGCAGGGGTACGGCTTAAAAGCCACGCGGGACATTAAGGTGAGTACCGGTGGCGGGGCCGTTCTGTGAGGAATGCATCTGTAGAGGGGTTCAGGCTGGTTGAGGTGAAGATCTCCGCCTGTGTAGGCTGAGGAGCTGTTCCTGTGGATCCCCCGGAAGATGCTGCTGACAGTGGAATCGGCAAAAAACTCAGTGCTTGGTGAGTCCCTCAGAGGATGACAGTCCTGTCTATGCAGGCTGTCTTCCTCCAGATCAGCCCGCAGACCCGGGGACCCCGGCTTATTGACCACAAGCCTACATCTCAGCTCAGTTTCCCATCTCCAGGTTCCCTGTACAGCCAGGACCGCATCCTGCAGGCCATGGGCAATGTGACGCTGGCCCTGCACCTCCTATGTGAGCGTGCTAACCCCAGCTCCTTCTGGCTGCCCTACATCAAGAGTTTACCCAGCGAGTACGACACACCGCTGTACTACGAAGAGGAGGAAGTGCGCTGCTTGCAGGCCACGCAGGCCATCCAGGACGTCTTTAGCCAGTATAAAAACACGGCACGCCAGTATGCCTACTTCTACAAAGTCATCCAGGTGCGTTCGGGCCTGGTTTGGGTCAGGCTAGCTGTTAATGAAGTTACAATGTCCTCAACCTGGAACCCTCTCAGTCCTGCTTGGGGTGTTCGGAAACTCTGGCTTAAACAATATTTGGGACTGTTCACTGTTCTCATGAAACCCATGTCAGGAATTGTGGGGGTTCAGTGAGACCACCAACAGGAACATGGCCTACACAGCCAGCTTACGCAGTTTGCTGTGTACAATCTAGAGCAGAGCACCCTGATGCTACTGTACTAGGAAAGTGCAACATGGTGTGTCTCTGGCAGTCAGTAGCACACAGAGTGGTCTGCAGGGCTGCGGGCTATGACACGCATGACAGCAATGCAAGAAACTGCCCACAAGGGGGAGACAGAAACCATTTAATGAGCTTGTAGCTGTAGAAACACTACCCTCCAGCACCGTTCCATCCATCCACTGAGGCTTTGATAATTCTGTCAGGGTCATAAAACAAAAAGAGTAGCTTTTAAAAATGTCATTGATGCTTCTTGTTTTTCATTCAGAAACTGTCAATGTGAGTATGGTACACTTCTGTCAAGATAAAACATCCAATATTTATCCCAGTGACAAAATTATTATGTGATGTTTAATGTTTTCCTTGTGCCTTTTAAATCACTGGATGTTATGAGTGAGCTTATTTGTGGGCACTCTAGATATGAGACTTTGTGCTTGTCAGTGTCGCTACTGCTGTTTTTTTTTTATATTCCTGCCTGATGGAAGATGTTAGTGTTGTGCTGTGGTTGTTTCTCTGCTACAGACATGCTTTAAACCCCTTATCATGCTTTATCACAGACAGCCATATATCTGTAAGCAAATTGTTATAAGGGTCTGTAATGCCAGAGTGATCCTCTAGGTGGCAGAAATACGCTGCAAAATGTCTGAATGTTTTTACTGTGTTATTTCACAGTAGTACAGTGTGTATCGTGCACTGACTCTCAGTTTACCCACCCCCCAAAATGATTGCCAAAATGTCTGGCACGACCAACAAAACCGCAGACGAGTGAGGTAAAAGATGAATGTTGGGGTCGACTAACACGGGCATGGAAACATGCGCACACACACACACACTCACACACGCGCTCACACTCACGCTGCCGTCGGAGCGGGGCAGTTGTGAACCGGCTGCGAGCATGACACCCCGGTTTAAACGGCAGCCCCCCGCTGCCTGCGGTTCACCCAGGCTATTTTTACGGCCGCTCCAGCACGGGGGCGGTTTGGCGGGAGAACGCGGCCCAGACGTGCCCTGGGACACACGGCCGGCTGCTTTACATGTAGATTGCTGTGGTTCGCAGGCCAACTGTCGGCCAAATTGATGAAGCAGATTTATGACGGCTGCCTCGCACAACAAATTAAGCTGACAGTGATGTATGAGGGGCTAATGCCGCCGTGATCCCGCCGTGGGTCGCCGAGATGCTCCCGCTCTTGTTAGTATCTGTTAGGCGGCCGCATAATGAAATTGTGCCGGCCAGTTTCAACTTATTTCCGCTCTCTTTAACCCCCCTCACCCCCCCCCGCCACAGACTCATCCCGCTGCCAGCAAGCTGCCCTTCAAGGAATCCTTCACCTTTGATGACTACAGGTGAGGCGGGAGGCAGCCCTCACCTGGGCCGTGCCTCCGCTCAGGAAGCCCCCGATAGGGGCTTTTTGCATTCGTCCTTCTTTCATTAACTCACCATTATCTCAGAGGGAATAATTCATCGCGGGTCTCCTTTTATCTCTGGAGTCTCGTGGTCGCAGGGCGTTTAATGCCGCCGGTCTTGTTCCAGCGGCGTTTCTGACTCGAGACGCCTCTCTGCAGGTGGGCGGTGTCCTCAGTCATGACACGGCAGAACCAGATCCCCACAGAGGACGGCAGCCGGGTCACCCTGGCCCTGATCCCGCTGTGGGACATGTGCAACCACACCAACGGCCTGGTAGGTACCGCGCTCCTGCCTCTGCGCCGTACCCTCTCTGTCCGGGATGGTGACCATTTGAATGGCGGTTTCCTCCATCGCTCGCCATCTTATGTATTCAGAAGGTGTTCCTATAATGCTCTGGAATTTTATTTTAAAATGCTGGATAAAATGAAAAGTGCAGTCATTAAGAGGTTTAATGCCGTCCTACAGCTCTCCGGGGCTCCGCTTTGATGAGACGGGCCTGCGTCTCTCACACCCCGAGTCTCCATGGAGAAATCACACTGCAGCCTGCGGCTTCATTCAATTTTCTCTGTTTCAACTCATTTGAAAAGTTCTTAACTCAATTCTAACATGTATACCGATATGGCGCTTAATTACCTGATGTAAAGTCTGTCCAAATCCCCGCCCTTCACTCTACTCATTTCCTCTGGAGGTAAAAAAAAAAAACACATCTAAACGTGCGGCTGGTGGAAATAGAGGCCGGGCTCGTCTCGCTCAGCTCTGGTGCAGTGTAGACGCAGTGCAGGCTGCAGTGGTTGAGGTGAGGAGGTGATGAACCGGTGCAGACCCTGGAAAGGACCCCCTCCGGGGTCATTATGCCCACTCCCCTTCGCTCACCTCCCACCTTCAACACGCTCCTGTGTTAATGAGCTTTCATTAACGGGTGACTCCGCTCCTCAGTGGAGGCCTCTTCCCTCCCCGCTTTATGGTCCATCGCCGGTGCCCTTTGACCCAACTATTTGAATAAAATCTCACTTTGTGGTTTTAGATTACAACTGGGTACAACCTGGAGGACGACAGGTGCGAGTGTGTAGCCCTGATGGACTACAAGAAGGATGAGCAAGTGAGTATTTGGCTAAGTCACCTGACTCGTGAATGGCTCTGATTGGCTGCTTCCCTGACACCCACAGCGATGTAATTCTGTGTTCTTAGATTTCTCTTTGACTTTAAATATGCTCCAAGGTTTGCAGGGTCAGCGTAGGTGCACTTGAACTGGGGAGAGAGGGTCTCTCTTGATGAAGCTGGTAGTGGCAGCTGGACAGACGGCTTGTAACCTGGGGGGGGGGGGCATGCATTTGGGACCAGGACGCTTCAGTAGGCTGTTCGAAAGGATCCTGCCTCAGATTTTGCACATTTTGGCCGGAGGTATCAGCACCTGCCGATCACGCTCACAGAACCGTTTTCCCAGAAGCTGACGTTAGTTTCCGGTCTGAAACGCCTGGTGTTTAGCACTGAAAGTCCTGTTGCTGAGATGATCTCTTCCACTAAGCTAAACGGCGAGGCCCAGCCTGTGTCTGTGGATGGGAGATTTCCTTGCCATATACCCCACTGTTTATGCACCTCTTCTGTCTCTCCGAGACGGGGGATCCTGACAAATGTACGCTTGCCCACCACGTCCCCAGATCTACATCTTCTACGGCACGAGGTCCAACGCGGAGTTCGTGATCCACAACGGCTTCTTCTACGAAGCCAACGCCCACGACAGGGTGAAGATCAAGCTGGGTGTGAGCAAGAGTGAGCGTCTGTACGCCATGAAGGCCGAAGTGTTGGCCCGCGCTGGCATCCCCGCGTGAGTGTGCCCTGCTGCGCCCACCGTCCATCCTGCAGCCAGATGCCCCGTGTTGCCCGTCGCTCGTTGAGGGTTAAATCTCTGCCGCTCAGTCCGGTCGGGGGGCAGACAGATATAATCTCATTGCCGTGCTGGTACAGCTCTATAATGCGTTTTTGGAGAAACTATTTCAGCTTCGTACGGCTTATTGCCGCTCTGATCGATAAACTGAGGAACAGGGAAATATTGCCCTCTTAAAATGACTTTTTTTTTTTTCTGTTTATGGTCTCTGGGTGATATTTCTCTACTGTTGAGCAGAAGCTATTGGCTGAGGACGTCAGCAGTAAATGGTGAATTATAAATGACTGAGTGTTTAAAAATGCAGCAGGTTCAGTGGAGTTGCAGCCCCTTCACATCAATCAGCCGTCAAGCGAGAAATGGGGGCGGAGCTAGGGGGCGGGGCAGCTCCCCCATTGGTCGCGACTGCTGTTGGCCCCTCAGCCAGGCTCCTGCATGACTGCACCGCCGGGCTACTCAAATTGGAATTTAATTTGGGGGGTGGGGGGGGGTGACCGATCCGGGATTGGCCGCCCGCCACCTTCAGCAGCCCCGTCCAAAATCCTTATTGTGTCAGATTGATGCTTTTTTAATGACCTCCCTGTGTAATGAGTGCTGTCTCAAGGAATCGGAGATGAAAAGCTGCGATACCCAATCCGAGCTCCCGTTCCGCGAGTCTCTATTCGCTGACCGCTATCTGAGGCTGGCGGCTGATAGGCTGGATCCTTCCTCCACAGGTCCAGCATGTTCGCCCTGCACGGCGCAGACCCCCCCATGTCTGCTCAGCTGCTGGCCTTCCTCCGCGTTTTCTGCATGACAGAAGGTAAGGCCCCCACTGGTGCCCCCTGGGCAGCAGGCCCTCGCAGGTGTTTTCAGTTCCTCGGAGAGTCGGAGAACAGTATTTTGCAAAGTGATCATTTTCTCCATTTTTAATTTCCTGGGACAGTTTAGGTTTAGCGTCTGTCCTGTAAACATGCTCACATAGCGTAGCAAGCCAGTGCCTTCATGCTGAGATCTGAGGCGCTCCATCTCAGGTCTGCCCCCTGCTGTCTGCTCTATGGCAGTGCTCTTCCCGCACTCTCAGCTTCTATGCTCTTTGACCACAGAGGAACTGAAGGACTATCTTGTGGGTGAGCAGGCCATGAACAATATCCTGTCGCTGGGCAATGTCGAGCTTCCTGTCAGCTGGGAGAACGAAATTAAGCTGTGGACCTTCCTGGAAACCAGGGCTTCTCTGCTCCTGAAGACCTACAGTTCCACCACGGAGGTGGGACCTTGGGGGGGGTGGCAGGGGTCGGCTGTGTTCTCAGGGCAGTTCTTAGTGCCATGCTTCTCTGTATTCAGTAAGGTCATAATCATTAATGAAAGCTAAAGTTGGAAAATATTTTGTAAGCTAACACAAGACAACATGCGAGAATAAAACGAAAACACAGCTACTGTAAATATTGCTTATAAACTGAAAACAAAATACAAAGTACTTTAGTTACCATTTGAAAATAATGTTTAGCTAAAGTTATGATTTGTTCATTATAAATTAATACCTGAAACATGTTTTGCCCATTTTAGTACATAATGTGCACTGTGCATTCAGGTAGGGTTCATTAAAGGTCCGATACATAAAATAGCTTTCAGTCTATGCCCTGAAATGAATTAGTAAAACTGAAAATAAAAATATATTTCTGTTTAGTTCAATACATCTAAAATAAAAACTAACAAAACTACTTTCAGAACTACGTAAATGTGTAATAAAAAATGTATAATAAAATAATATAAAACTTAAAAATTCAGAACTGTGATGATGCTGGTCGGCACCTACTGGGCTCGCTGGTCGGCACCAAGCTTACTGCCTGTGTCCTCCCTCCCTCAGAGTGACCAGGCCCTGTTGGAGCAGCCTGGGCTCTCCTTCCACACCCGGGTGGCCGTCCAGCTGCGCCTGGCCGAGAAGCAGATCCTGGAGGGTGCGGTGGGCAGCGGCCGGGCCCAGCGCGAGCACTTCCGGAAGCTGTTGGAGGAGGAGGCCCCGTTGCCGCGGCGACAGGAGGCTGGCGACGCCGACGGCCAGCTGCCCCTGGTGCTCCGGGAGCTGGAGGCGGCCAATGACGCCACACTGGGGCCCGGAGACGCCGGAGACGCCGCGGACGCGCTGCTCCTCAACGGCGGCGTCGCCATGGAGAATGGGAATGGCGTTCCGCACAAGAGCGGGCCTGCCGCGGAACGGACTGGAGACGGGGTCCAGGAGAACTCTCAATAAGGCAGCCCCAGACCCCCCCGCCGCGCCACTATTTACATATTTCTGTTTCTCGAAGTGACTTAAAAGAATAAAGGCACCCCCACAGACACAGGACCCCCCCCCCACCCATGGCTGTCTCACCTACTGCCTGAGGAGCGTAACTCCAGCATACTGTCCGAGAGCCTGTCCTCAGTATTATCAGCCAGCCACGTCTGGCGTTTAACAGCAGCCTCAACGCTGACTGGGTGGACAGAAAAAGGACCGGAACTGAGGATAAACCACCTACCAGGTCCAGCACGTTGTCTTGGTTAGCGCTGAAGAGATCTGGATCAATGGACAAAAGCTTTTGCGTAAGAGGCACAGGAAACACGTATGTCAGCAGCCCACCTATCCGTTCATTGCCTCGAATCCCAGACAGGACCGTGCTTTTCTGGGGCTTCTAGGGGCTCCTGACCGGCTCTGCGCTGTCTGCCTCTGAGGTCACACCTGAGGAAGGTTTTATTTTTTAGCCCCAAATAAATTTGACCCTTAGTGCTTTATTCTTAAAAGCAGATACAGTTGTATGAATAGTGGGAGCGACGGGTCAACATGGCTTTGATGTCTGAAAATAATTTCTGAATGTAACAGGATTTTATTCAGCATAACCATCATCAGGGTTTGTTTTTTCTCTTTCTTTTTTTTTTTTTTACACTAAAGTTGCTGCAGATTGAACGCTGGTGGCGCTGTGGATGTCAGAATGCAAGCTACCCGTTTATGTTACCTTTATTTAGCACTGAAGAGCTGTGTGTGTTTCTGTGAATTTCTTTGTATTTGAGGCCTTAATGACCTGATCGATGTGCGTCAGTTCGTCCTTCACCAAATGCAGAGGGCGGTCTGCTGGGAAGCGGGTTTTCCTCGTTTGTGGTGCACAGTGTCTGGCGACACCGGGGCAGCTCGCGGTTACGCTTCCTCGACGGCATGACCCTCCGCCATACCGCAGTCCTTCTGTGCCGATCGCTTTGTATCTACGCTTGTAGCCACTGAGCGGCTAGAGATTTGAGAATAAAGACAGTTTAAATGCATCGCCATCGCTAGTGAGAATCTATGCATGTCTGGGGACACTAGGGCTCTGCTTGGTGCCCGAGAACTCTGGAGTAATGTGGGAGGTTAAAGTTAGATTTGTGTTTTGTGGGTGCTCAGCAGCGCCCCCTGTGTGTGAGTCGAGGCCTCAACCTCATTTTTACACACATTTTTTCCCCTTCTTCAGCCCCCAGCCACATTACAAATTTATAAAAGAAACATTATCTTGAATCATTTAATTCGGAGCAATTAAATTTTGAAATTCGGCATTCATTATTCATATGTTCCAAGATAAAACCCTTTAATTGTTGAATACATTAAAGTAATGGGCAGTAGGTCTGTCGGTCCAGGCACATGTGCGTCCGCGGACGTTAGCAGTTAGCAGGCAACGTGACACTGTTGTCCTGTGACGCGTGGCATGAATAATTCACAGGTCGCATTGATAAACATGCACTCTGTCCACCGCTGCTCTGGCTCACAGTTACCAGCAAACAGTAGCCTGTGAACGCCCTCTATGCTCTATATCGCCCCCTGGTGGTTAGTGGCAGAGGCGACTTCAGCGGCTCATCTGATTGAGGCCAGTCACAGCCTGTAAGACAAAGCGTGGTGAGAAGCACGTTCATCTTGTACCGCAGGCACAGCAGCTGGTGGCCAGAAGATGGAGGGGGTGGCAGCTGAGCTGGATGGGAAGATTAGCAGACTTGCAGCATGAGAACATAGAGCGAGAAATGCAGGATCAAAAGCCGGCAATGTTGGACTGTTAACCTCATCCACACTGAGGCCCACTGAGTTACCTGCAGGCCGACAGGAGGCCAGCCGGCACGGTCACTATCTTCAGCACGCGATCCAGCTGGCTACAGACGGGGAGGCCAACTGCTTTCAAACATCTCCTCACATCCAAGGAGAGGAGGTCCTCCCACAGCCGGCTCCTCCTCGCCTCCAGCCACCCACCCCTTCACCCGGGTCTTCCTCCTATCCTTTCCTCCATCTTCGTATGGGGGATTGCGCCCTAGAAACAAGAGGGGGAGGGTGGGGGGCATTATCCCGACTGCGCTGCCACTGCCGTCCCCACAGGGTTGTTAATTCTGCTCCCTGCGTGCCCCCCCCACCCCCCCCCACCGCCGTCGCCGACCGACAGAGAGCCACATCATTCTCCATCCTCCAGGTCAGAGTGGGAACAATTAAATGTGGAGGGTGAGGCGGCAGAGAGCAGCAGCGTGCAGTTGATGAATGAGCAGCCGGCTGGCAAGTGACAATATGCAGACAAGCGGGATCATTTGCAAATGGAGAGCGAAGGGGGGGGGGGCGCCGGAGTCCGGGGCCGCCGAGCGGGGGATTAACCCCTTCCACACCGCCTGAGTAGACTGGGGGGTGGGCAAGGGTATCATTCTTACACACCGGCGCGTGTAACCGAGTGACTGCCGCTATGCTGAGATGGGCTTCATCCAGATTCAGCCATGCATGCATGTGAGGGAGTAGCTGTGTGCGCCCCCTAGTGGACTGTCTATGCATTAGTCCGGTGCGCCTCACTCATTTGCTTTGCCGCTCCTGTGTTTGTCTGGGCCGAAGCTCTGGTTGTCGTTGTCCCTGGGTGCCCAGCAAGCTGCTGCGGCTTGGGAAAGCCCAAGGCTGAAGAACAGTGCATGCAAACCAAGCACATTAAGCTAATAATAGCGCGCTAATAAGTGTATCTTAACGTCCAGGCTAATCCGACATTAATCAGGCTGCCTGCCACACACGTCCACGCTCCCTGTAATTAAGGCTGCGTAGCAAACCACATCACACTGACGTGAACACACACTGACCAAAGGCTGCACGTACGTGGCTCCCTCGTCCTCTGGGGGGGGGGGGGGGGCGCTTCCTTTGGGTGTCCCCGGTCACAGGCGGGGGGAGGGAGTCCCCCCTCTAAGTGTCCGGTGGCAGGTTCGTAAGCGGATGTAGAAACCACAAACCTGTGAACGAATAATAAATT
>JABJVO010000026.1:13656567-13673497 GCA_026770805.1 Boulengeromyrus knoepffleri | reverse complement strand
TAAAAACCCCCCTTTCCCCCCCCAGGCAAGGTCCCCCCTTTCTTATCGTGGGGGGGGGGGGGGGGGGGCATAGGGCTCAGGACAGAGGCACACCCTGAATGGGTGGCCAGTACACCGCAGGGCAAATTCACGCACTCAGAAACGAGAGGCATGTTAGTGTCACCAGTTAGCCTGCCTGCAAGTCTTTGGACTGTGGGGGGGGGGGGGGAGCCCATGCAGTGCAGGGAGAACAAGCAAAATCCACACACACAGCAGAGGCTGGATGAGAAAGCCCAGTGCTGGAGGTGTGAGGCTGGGCTGATACCCTCTGAATCACCATACCACTCATATACCATTTTTATTGCTCTGATTTGAAGTATAACACAAGACAGGAAGGTTTCTTCTTACCTGTGTGTATCTGTATATGTATGTATGTATGTATGTATGAGTGTGTGTGGGTGTACTGTTTTAAGTGGAGCTGACCTTTAATGGTTATTAAATATGAATATCCAAGGTCAAGGAGGTCATAATATGCATTTAACATAGTTGACCACTGCCAACTGCTAAGGTCAAAGTGGAATTGCTTGTGCTGCACCAGGACAAAGCGCACCAAGTTTATGCATCCCGATGACAATGATTTATGATTATGCGTAAGAGCATGGATGGGAAGAAAACACTTTTGGGTGCTGTCAAATTCTGTACATTTAGCATTCACTTATATCAATCACTGTGTCACATGGAGTCACCACTGCATGCTTTTAGCATAGATTAAAAACCTCTGTTACCTTTACTTACTTATTTGTATGTAAAACATCCTTTACGGATTCTGTCCTGAAATGACCATCTTCACAAGCTCAGTTTAATCATATTATCTTACCGCTATGATATACAGCAATATCTTTGCAAAATGATCTAACCAGTTGCATAATTTTGTGAAGTATTATTAATTATTATTTAATTTCATAAAGGCAAAAGGGAATGTATTATCAACATCCATGAACCTGGCTAATAATAAAAAATAACTTTGCTTGTAACATACATTATATTTTTATTAAGCTTGTGCTTAAAACAATCCAGGTTCATTGATACAGGCAAAAGCAATTATATCAGTGGAATAAAGTGTTCTTGCGGTCTGGAGTTTGAAACCTTTTTAGTTTCACACACAGGATATTTTATAAGTATGTGGCCTCTTGCCCAACAACACAATATGCAATAAATAAAAATATGACATACTGATTAAAACTCTTTGGACTATAAACCATTTTTGGTCTTAATATACGTAAGACCCTTTATCATTCTGTGAAAATACAGGTCAGAACCTCTGTTAGTCATGCTTTGAGAACATTATATAATTAGTACTGCACAGTGTATTAACTGGTATTGGAAAACATGTGCACTCCTTGTCTCTGGATAACCATATAACTGCAGATGAATTTTACAGAGACTTTCTCATGCCATAATAATCCCTGTTTACCTCCGAACCCTGAGATATTTTAACCACACTAAATCCCATAATGACCGCAGAGCCCCAACCAAAGCAAACAGCAATAACCATAATCATGGGTTTGCACTGTAGTGAAAACAATCTGTGATGCTTTTTGGGGGTGTGATTGATTTTAGCTTAGCAGGACAGTATGAACACTTTGTTTCACCTCTAGGGATCATTTGTATACAGATTTATATTCCACATGATACATTTATGTTCTAGTTTCCTTAGGACTTTAATGAGGTGCATAAACTCCTTTTTTCCTTTCAGTTATACGGTGAATTGCGTTTCAGCAGCTTAGCCTTTTCAGCACCAAAGTACATATTAATAAATATTTCTCTACATCTCTATTGTCACATCATTCACATCTTAGGACTACATTTACCTCTTTTAGATTATAAAAAGATTATAAAAAGGCTGTGATATTTAGGATATTGAAAATAACAGATAAGCAACTAAGTTTTTGCACTTTTATATTACTTTTTCATACTTTTGTACATGTTGCCCACAATGTCTTTCACGGGATTTTCTACCCTAGTGGAGAAAAAGTGCCCACACAAAACCCAAGAGAAAGAGGGAACTGAAAGTAGGAAAAATTAGATTAGAAGTCGAATCAACTTGATTAACCTAGAATGTAAGAATCATGGACCAGAATTTTGAAGAATTGCGTAAAATAAACTATGTCCATTTTAACCAAAAATAACAGAAGTAACATAACCAAAGAAATACTTAAAATATTAAGAGAAAGAAAATTCTAAAAACACAGAAGACCACAAGAAAAAAATAACTCCAAAAAGGTTAAAATAGAGACGATTGCCATGGATTGCAATGAGTCATTCAGAAAAAAGAGCAACAGTTTCAATTAGTACAGATTTATTAGTACAGATTAGTACAGATTTAAATTACTTTCATTTCCTTCTAAGCAATCCTTTGAAAATTTAGACCTTTAAGTACATTTAACATTAAACAACATATAATTAAAAACAAAATAAAAATCAATTTCAGAATGAAACAGGGGATGTATGTATACAAGTTGGGCAATATGACAATTTTCCATTAAAATATGGACAGAAGAGAATCAAAAAGATGTGATTTAAGAAAAAAACATATTATAATGAAATTAATCTCAAAAAGAGATACATCATGTTATACTTAAAAATTCTTGTGTACACACATGTGCACGATCGCACATAGACGGGGAGGACCACACGTATAGCACAGAACTCTGATGAAGCAGTTTTCTATGGGGATTATATTCTGCTACTCCGGACTCCCAGGAGAGAGACGCCTGCCAATAACACTTAAAAGACAGAGCAGGAAAAGTAAGCACTTTTATTACAGCTCATCATTCATGTAATTCCTGGCAGCATTTGTGATTACAGATCAAGTGACTGACTAACTAGATGTTCTCCAAGTGAATTATGAAAGTTCCTACCATTCTGGCCCAGCAGATTCTCTGGGAAAGCAATAACTCTCCCCTATTGGTGCTAAATCAAAGCTTACGTCAAAGATGGAAGAGTTAAATAATAGACCACCATTTACTGTATATCTGTCAAAAAGAAACCTGTACAGAGGTCTTACATGCAGCCGGCAGGAAGCCCTTTTGCCACTGTTTAGATTGGGGGAAGGGAATTTGATTCTCTGATGGAAAGGTGTTTCGAAAAAGCGCCTGATAACAAACGATTGTTCTCTGTAGTTAAATTAGCCAAATCTGAGGTTGGAGAAACAAAGAAATAGGTCAGGGTAGGTTGGAAGGTTAGACAAAAACACTGTCAAATTGAATTGGGATTGTGAGAAAGTTTGTGGGCGGAGCAGCTTGAGAATGTAGAGCCATTTTATGCATGACTAAAATATGGATTGAATATTGATATCTTGCGCAGCATCCATCCATCCATAACTGCTCAGCATAGAACCTGTCCCAAGATGCAGCTGGTGTGAGGCAGGGGTGACCCTGGACAGGATGCGGGTCACCATCTAACACTATGGGCAATTCTCAGGCCACAATTCCTCTAACGAGTGTGGTATAGTGTCTCCTGGGTAGCGCTGTAGCCTCACACCTCCAGGGCTGCGATCTTCCAGCATCAGCAGCAAAAGCTCCACACAAATAAAACCAAACATATGAGTATAAAAAAACTCCCCCAAAAGCATAGCTTTGCAGCTGTTCCTGTTCTGGTCCCAGCAACCTGGGCGGCACTCACCTGTCCACTGTCAGCCCCCGGGAACTCACTGGGGCTTCCATCTCCACTGCGTCTCTGCCACGGCGTTGGGGCCATTTGCATCCAGGCTGCGCATGTGAGACAAGCCGTCTGGAACCAAAGGTGGATGCAGACAGCCGGGGGCTTGCCCCCCCCTCGGCCCAGGCTCCCCCGGGACCGGCGGCTCTGCCAGCCCCCTCCCTTTCCTCCCCCCCTTGTACTTTGATTGATGAGCAGCTATTTCCTGGTTCTTCCCGCTCAGACAGAGCCCTTGCCTGTTCCATGGCTGTACCATCTGAGCAGCCTTCTCTCATGAGATCTGTTTCATCCGCGCCATCAAAGGTAGCATGGTGGGGCTGGCGGGACTGGGGCACGAGCACGACCTTGGTGTGGTTCATGGGGGGGGGGCGCTTCCACGTCTGCAGTGGGATGACGGGTGTGTTACTTGCATTAACATCCCCCCACTCCACCCCATACATCTTTCCTGTCGGAAGTTTCTGGGCCTTTCGCAGCATCTGACAAGTTCATACTTTGACAAAAATGTCACTGAAAGCATCATTCCTGGCACACATATTATGCTGATGGATATTCAGTATAGACACCTTTCCTTTACATTTTATTACATTTTACCTTTAAGTACTTTGCGACCCTTGTTTTATCTGTATTTATATGCAAATTTATATGCTGAGGCCATCATCAGAATGCTAATATAAATTATATTTAAATATAAGTTTAAATAATGTGATTATCTTACTGAAAGGAACTCCACCTTAAGCAAATTCCGCAAGCATGTTGTCTCAACAAGGGAATCACAAAGCAGGTGGGAATAGGGGCAATCAGTCTGACAGCACTGCGCACTGCACACTGGTACCCATGCTGAAGGGTTCGAAAAAACAATCGACGGAGCGTCGCTGAACCATACATCAGATATAATATTCAAAAGCAGGGCTGAAATGAAACCACGCAAAGCTGCACCACAACATTTGACCCCGTTTAAAGACTTGATACCAATTAAGTGGGATTTTGTGTGTAAATAATTCAGCAGCCCCTCCCCCCGGGAACAGACTGTTTAATGAAGGCTTCATTTCTGAAAGTAGAGCAGGAATATGGCCCAGTTCCATCAGATTTCCTTATTCAGTATTGTCTCGTTAGTTAACCTTTACATTTATTTATTTCCTTATATATTTCATTGTTTACTTTTTACTCCTGTACATTTATTCCACTGTAATACTGTGATGATGATGGAATAAAGATATAAATGTATAAAGCCTGTGGAGGAGGGAATCTACTTGAGAGAGAGAGAGAGAGAGAGTGTGTGTGTGTGTGTGTGTGTGTTTGTGTGTGTGGATTATGTTTGTCTTACATTGTGGGGACCAAACGCCCCTGCAATGTAAAAAAAACCTGTTTTTTTTTAACATTATAGCGACCATTTTTCAAGTCCCCACAAAGATCTGTGAATGCAATCAAAAAACTAAAAATGCCAAAGTCTCGTGTTTTGTTTGGTTTGTTATGGTTAAGGTTAATTAAGGCTTGTGTAGGGGTTAAGGTTGTCATGTGGAGATTGGGGAGTTTTACCCATAGAAATGAATGGAGAGTCCCCACAAAGATATAATTACAAACCTGTGTGTGTGTGTGTGTGTGTGTATGAAGGAAGCAGAAAACCCACGGAGACGTCAAAGCGCAGTCAGGTGTGTTGAAAGGATTATAAAAAGAAAAAAGAATATATGACAATAAACACCTGATTGACAGTGAGAAGGGTGTGAGGATTATGGGTTGGGCTGCGTGTGTGTTGGGGGGGGGGGGGGGGGGGGGGCGCGCGGCCCCGGGCGGGGGGGGGGGGGGGGGGGTCTCTTCCTTTGAGTGTCACCGGTCACAGCTAGGGGGAGGAAGTTCCTCCTCTAAGTGTCCAGTGTCATGTTCGTAAGCTGATGTAGAGACCACAACACTGTGAACGAATTATAAATTGAAATCATATTACACATTATTTAAATAGCACAGCAACTGTTGAAGTAGAAATATTAAATGAGGAATGCATCGGGCTAAAATCCAATTGGACTGAAACAAAGTAATATGACATTTAATTTCTATAAATAATTACTGCCCCAAAAATCCCCAGCAGCTCTCCTGGAGGATACCAAACTTCTAATGCTCTTAAAATTGTCTGCCATCTTTTATTTATGGCATTTTATATACTTTGTTACTTCAAAGTCCCTGGAAACTCCTCATTGTGTCTGCTGTGGGTTTCCTATAATGGAATTGCGTTGTGTGAAAGTGAACTTTTACATTGTGAGGTTTTAATAACAAAATTTTATCTGCCTTATATATAAAGGATAAGAGTGCGAATGGAGAGAATTAATTTCGCCTGGGTCTGGAGATCAATGAGTTGGCACCTTGCAGGGAACTGGTCATTTGATGCATACAACCACCTAACACAGCTGATGTCTGATGGTCTGTGTACAGTTCCAAATCTGATCCCTCACCTCTGCCATCAAGTTGCTGCTGTCCAACATCCAGTGTGAGAGGTAGACCAGGTCACTGGAGTGCTGCTGTGCCACAAGACACCTCGTCTGACCACACTGCGCATCCACCTGAATGGCACTAACACTGGCCAGGCTTGTTTTTAGGCAGTGATGTAGATGCGGTCCGACGCCAGCCCCCCCCAACCCACAGGCCCTGGTTAGAAGTGCACCCCAATGGAAGAGCATTATCCACATGGTCATGTAGAAGGACTCTGGCTTTCCAAACTGTCCCTCTCAGAACACCATCCAACACCTTGATGTTGCTTAGAACACTGCTGAATATGGCCACATCACCAAGAACAGCACCCACCACTGTGATGTCACCTATAACACCAGCCGACATGGACACCGAACCCAGAACACCACCCAATGCAGCGATGCAGCACAGAGCACAACATTACACCAATCAATACAGTGATGCAGGATAGAACTGAATAGGGCCACATTGCCAAGCACACCACCCAACACTGTGATGTCTCCTAGAACACCAGTCTACATGGGTACAAAACCCAGAACACCATCTAACACAGTGATGTTGCACTGAACATCAGAGAACACCACTCAACACAGTGATGCTGTACTGAACACCATCCAACACTGTGATGCAGCACAGAACACAACAGAACAGAACACCAATCAACACGGTGATGCAGCATAGAACACCACCCAGTACTGTGATGTCACCTAGAGCACCACAAAGCACAGTGATGCAGTACAAAATACAACAGAATGCCAGTGAACACAGTGACACAGCACAGAATTTCATGAGATAAGGAAAACTGCAGTAATGTGGCACCCAATATCACCTACAAGAGCCTGCTATTATCACTTGATTAAAGATTTTACTTTAGAACAATTTAGCTACATTTAGGATGTTCAGTGGAGATGAACAAAATCTCAATGCACATTTAATAATGAGTCAAGCTTTCATATTGGTTAAATGTGTCGGTTCTGGTGTTATTAGGGTGCCCAAGAGGCACATACACACAGCTAGAGTGATTTTTACTGCATTCTGGCATCTCTTTTCATCTGCATGATCAGTCTGCAAGAGCATTTTGAAGTCTGTAAATAGAAGCCATTAACCAGCAGAGGGCAGCCATGGACAGTTAATGAGATGAGCACCTAATTATCAGCATCGCTTGGCAAGCTTCCAAGCCAGGGCGTAACGCCTCACCCACATACTATAGTTGCACTACAACCAGCCAGGTCAAAGCATGCCCACGCTGGGATTAGAGTGTCATTCGGGTCCATCAGTGCCAGCGATTCTGGATGCCGTACCTCGCTGTCTTTAGCGGGTGAATGGAGCTTGGAGCTGGTCAGTGCAAACATCCACAGTGAGTTCAACGTGTGCTAAAGTCACCATGCATAGGAGGAGTGGTAGACCTTGGGAGTCAATCTTCTGGTACTCACACAGTAGATATCAGGTCAACCGTGGTGGATCAAGCCGTGGTATGAGGATGCATGAGACAAGCAGATAGTCCCAATGGAGACAAATTTATACTGGTGTAGTGTGGAAACCAGAGATGATATGGACAGACAGGGCTCTATAGGCTCTTGGTCAACTGACCTTCTGCCTGATACGAGGCGCTGTGTGTCTGTAGTGCAGATGAAATCGTGCAGAGCTGGCTGCCAAGATGCACACTACTGAATGATTGCCTGGCTTTGGCACTGTGGCAGGCCGAGTTGCAGGATCAGCACTGCCTAACACTGGGCTGAAACATTACACCAATTACACCTGCACCACTGAGAAACACTGCTGTGTGATTGGTGTGAAAGAGCATGGAAGGCAGAAATGAGACCTGTGTGTAATTGCATCATACTGAAGTCCCACCCCTTCAGCTGTCTCTCCAGGTTCTGGTATGAACACCCACAGACAGGCAGTACACAGTGTAGGCAGGTACCCATAGGTCCCTTTCTGGTCATATCCTCATGTGACATCCAGTGATGAAGAATGAAATGATGAAGACCAACCCAGAGAACATTGATTGTTTCCATTTGGTGAAGGCTGTGGTCAGAACTCAAGTCTGCTTAGTCATAACATTATCTACACATTCTATTGGCAGACAGCACAGGCCACATGCTCTCCTGGGAATATCAAGCTTTCCTATTGGTTGGTAGATGTGGGCTAACACTCTCCGGGGAGCCTCAGAAGTGGGCTTGCATTACCTGCCAAACAGTCAGGTTTAGTCACATGCCATTGCCATTTTTCATTCCAAACAATCCAATTTGTAGCTGTATTTTCAAGGCCTGTGGTGAAGCACTGGGAAGGGACCTGAAGAGATCCACCAAGGCACTGGCTTCCAGCAGGTTGGCTCCCCACCTGGGAAGGGAGAGTGAGCTAAGCCAGATATTAGTCTGTCGGAGAAGCATGACCACAGCTTTTAGTCTTCACTTTCCTCAACCCTGACAAGGGCACATATCCAAAGGGCAGTCCTGTTTTTAAGGAACTCGCCGACTGCTCCATGGATCAGCAACACCAGCTGTGGTGAAGACTGCCTGGTGTATGTCAGGGTTTTAAGGTAAACACAGTTATTTTCTGAAACAGTCGATAAGCAAACATTCTACTGCTCTGAAGTTTTCCTTGTAAACAAGGCATTGTGAATTTGAAGCATCCATCAATGGAATTCTCACTGTAATGTCACAACCTCTGTAGGTGTGGAGCCTCCATCACCAGTGCTACAACTGTGATGTCACAGCCTCTATTGATGTGAAACTTCCATCACCGGAGTTGAGATGGTGATGTTACAGCCTCTGTAGGTGTGGAGCCTCCATCACCAGAGTTCAGACTGAGATGTCACAGCCTCTGTAGGTGGAGCTCAAAACACACTAAAACATTCAGTAGCAATTTAAAGTCTTCTAAAAACTGAAGAAAAAGACAATTGTCACCAGTTCATTCAAACAAAACAAATGTCTGACATGTAAAGTACAATAGAGCACAATATTTCTTCATAACAAGACATTTTCAGTTATGCATTTGTCTTCATTGTGTTTTCCATATACAATTGATGTGAAATTCATGAATTTATGAGTTTAAACAGAATCATTTTAGTACTTTGCCTTTTCCAAAAGTGTAACCTAATTATATGTGCTTAGTGTGATAATGACCAACGTATACATCAGCGAGCAGCACCTCCTCATTGTAATGCCATTAATTATTCTGAAATAAAGTCTCTCTGATTAAACACCACAGAAGTGAATAAGTAAATTCTAGAGTTAATTATGAACGCAGCTGAGCTACTGAATGTGTTAACGACTCCTAAATAAACCTATCATTAGCATTTTTTTTCTTTAAAGGAATAATTGAAACTTTGATATAGTTAATTGTGCTGAAGGGGATTCTCTCTCTTTTAAACACATCCTAGGAGAACTTTCAAAATACCAAGTTTGATTTGAATAAAAATGCTCCACAATGTTAGGAAATTAAATTAACTAACTTTAAATCTCATAATGGTCCACAATGATGTGTACCACACAGGTAAATCACACAAAAAGTGCCGTCCTGGTACCTTCATCACCCATCATGTAGCTGTAATATAACAAGAATCAGGCCATTCTAGTACATCCATTGTATGCCATACAGCTATAATATCACAGAAATCAGGCCATTCTGGTAGCTGCCTCGTCCGCCATGCAGCTACAATATCACAGAAATCAGGCCATTCTGGTAGCTGCCTCGTCCGCCATGCAGCTATAATATCACAGAAATCAGGCCATTCTGGTAGCTGCATTGTTTGCCATACGGCCATGATATCACACACACACACGCACACACACACACACACACACATTGTGTTGATCATGTTCCTCTGGTTCTTGTAGAAGGTAACACACCCACGCTAAGACCCACCACAGAACCACAGCAGTGAGCTGAAGCAGCCTGCCTATTCTCTTCCTCCCCGCACCCCCCCGGCAGGGACGGTCTAGGGAAGTTCCGCGGCATCTAAGTGGGGGGTGGGGAGAGGTCCTGATGGCAGGGGGGCTGTGATTTACATATGCCTGCTGCCGGCCAACAGAGGGTACTGTTGTATTACAATCGAAGGGATCTGAGGGCTCGGGAACTGCAATCACGGCAGAGCGACGTTACTCTCTACGCAGTGCCAGCCTCTTTGTTTCAGTGGCACTGTGACGGATGCTGGCATAGCCGGGCACCACCTTGGAACGCCTGGAACCGGGCTGCAGGGACAGTTCAGCTTGTGCCCTAAATAAAAATGACAGACAGAACAGCCCAGACTGATGCTGGTGATGTCTGGGGGCAGGAGGATAGGGTTTGTTACGTTCTGGTCACTGTGACAGGTTCACCAAAAAAATAGAACAAGCCCAACGACAAAGCAACAGAAACAGTCAGGAGACAGTAACATCCAACACAAGACTCCAGTCACACATAAACAACAATGTCAGTATTAAACAAGTCAGTATTAAAACCCAAAGCACAGAAAAATAAACCATCACTACTCACTCTGTGATATGATGACAGTTTCTTTCAGAAGCAAGATACTCACCCAAAGCTTGATTTTTGATGGTTTATGGAGATATATATATATATACATACATACAGTGTGTGTGTGTGTGTGTGTGTGTGTGTGTGTGTGTGTGATCAAGGATAACCTAAAAACAAACTTAAATTGATCAATCAATCAGTCAATCAATCAAACACTCAGTCACTTAATCAACCAACCAATCAATCAAAATGTATCCAGTATGTTGCATTTTAACAAAAAACTTGTTACTAAGCATGGTAGCTTCCGGAGGGAATCAGAAAGCAGAAAAACAATCTGCCATTATATGGGGGAAACCGAAGATCATTCCCTGACCCCTTGTAAGAAAAACAACAGAGTGATACTTAGGGAAAACAATATATTTATGAATGCATAAATCAGAGATTACACTGAGGCTCATGTGCAGAATTCTGTCCCAGATCTATATCTCCCAGACGCAAACAATGATGGAAAAACAAATCGTAAAACTGAAAATAAAATATTTTCATTCGCAAAAAATCTTACCATCACTACACAGAAAAAAAAAACAGTAATTCAGTGGCAAGTTATTCATTGTGGACTTGGCTAATTTTTTGGACATGTGTACGAAAGCATTTATATGCAGCGTGGAATCATTAGAAAGCTTGCATATGTCTCGACAAACTGAAGATTCTCAAATCTACTGCTGATTCTTAGGTTGTTTAATCTGGCTTTTTTAATCTATCTATTAAATCAAATCACTTTGAACACAAGTGACTGGGCAAAGACTGATGTTTATGTGGCATTAGGTGTTAAAAGAATGCCTGATGTTTGTTTAATTCAGACCGTGTTTTTCTAAATCTGTAAAAATCCGTGCATGTGTGCAATGACTGACATTCAAAGGGAATTATTACTCTGAAATATTGCAATCTTCTTAATCTACAACAATGTATGCACATTAATAAGAAGATACACAGATCCTGAAAACAAATTTCTCCCAAAGAAGACTCCCCGTTCCTGGTGATGTTAGCTTGGAAACCAATGATTTTTTTTTTTGTACTAAAGGAGAACGTTAAAACACAGAATTCTGGTGAAAGAGAAACAAAAATATTCCAAAAGATTACGGCCACTAAATTAAATAAGTTGCTAGGTACAATTTTACATCCAATCAGTGATTAGATGTTGGTAAAAGGTGGAAGAAAATGGGTGATCGTTTGATGAACTCTGCGAGTGAGATGTCAGACTGAACCCTGGCCTTAGCGAGAGGCTACTGACACGTCCATGGTCTTTGTTTCAGTCGTGCCAGGGCCTGCACACCTCCTGCAGGCAAAGACCCTCACAGGCTAACATAAGCAGCTCCGCTGGACCTCAGGGTCGAATTCAGGCCACAGTCTGTGATCTTTGGGCACCGTAAGGTTTTGCAGTCTCTCCAAAATAATCACGTATGTAATAAGCAAATTACTGGGGGAGCTTCCAGTTTTTTTATTTTATATATATATACTGTATATATATATATACACAATGGTTGGACTGGGGCTGTGCAGTGGCAAGACTGACACTTTTAATAATGGGGTGTGGTGGCGTTGTGTTTGGCCAAGTTTTTTTATTACATTTATTTATTTAATCAATTTAAATATGGGCAATTATCGTTGACTTCACTGTACACCAGAGCATATTAAAATCGTCAAGTAAAGCAACTAACACAGATAGTCATTAATCTCCTCGACCGACAGTTTGTAAAAGGGCTCAACACCTCTAACCATTACAGAAATTTGTCCTCATCGTCAGATCTATCCGTCTTCCCTCGACCAGCAACGCAAACGGGCGCCTCTCCAGCGCTGCCGGCGCACGCGGATGCCCCGACCGACCCCTTCCCCATCCTCTCTCCTGTACACGTATAGGGTTTTGGAGAAACAGCGGTCCTAATTCGCTTTAAAATTGTCATTTGAAAAATTATTTACTTAAATTCATGAAAAAAAGAAAAAAAAAAAAAAAAATATATATATATATATATAAAACAATCAATCAAGGCTACCAAAAAACAGATAAAGCTGACAGTTGTATATTTGACGGTCCACGTACATATCTTGACGTGAACATGGACCCTACTTTAAAACCGGATACGTGCCTTTTTATAGATATGTTTAATTTATAATATTCATACATATGTATTTGTGTGGAGCGGACTATTCTATTCGATAAGCACGAGTCGTAATTATACATTGGAGTTTTTTTCCGCCATTTACTAGTTTTAGATAATTGATTACAAGATCAATTAACAAATCATTTCAATCGTTTATTCTAAATTTTATAATTTTCATTTTATCATTCTATTAATAACATTATAATAACAGATTATATCTGTACATTCTATTAATAATAACACAAAACAGTAATCTTCTTAACTGATTTGGAGTACATTATTGTCCCTTTCCTCAATGAAACGAAGCGCAATATTTTACACGGATGTTAACCCTGCGTATATCCTTTTTCTTATGGATATGCGCGTTTGTCATCTGGCAATCAATCTTAACATTAATACACATGCTACATATAAAGGAAAAATATTCAGAAGACAAAATAATATCTGTTTATTCGTCATAATTCTCAAATGCAAAAACCTTATTTTTAAAAAATCACATCATGTTTGTGATCTGTATACCAAAATGCAGACGTATTTTCCGTTTGTTACTGTTGTCGTATATTTTAAAGCATTTTGCTTTTTTCCTGTCGGCTGGAAAAACTTTGGGAAAAAGTGTCCAGTATTTTGTCGGCGGACCGTTCATGGTCAAACGCAATACTGTTACTGGCCTCAACGCTGAAGGCAAACGCGGCGTGGCTGCGTAACTGTGACTATGTCAGGAAACGGAGGGGAATTTACATAAATAAAACGTAAATAAAAACACCGAGCTTTTAAAGAGGGAACGTCTTAAACCCTAATAAAATAATCCTGCATGCAAATCAGCAAGTTCTAGTCAAACGTAGATGAATTCACGTTACAGCACGAGGGTCATTAGATGTCATGTAATCATGAATATCATGAAACAAATGTGTCTAAATACTGTAAACGGCCACAAGGTCTTATACGTTGACAAACCTACAGACATGTTTATGTTCTTATAATTGCTGTAAATATGTTTGTCTCCTGTCAATAGGCACATTGCATTTAAGGTGACTTCATACGAAGTGAGTCCCCGCGGTGGACGCAGCCCTTAGAGACGTGCGTAGCTGTCAGCCGCTGACCGCTGCAGCGCCTCTCATCCTCTAGCTGTGAAAGCCACCACTAGTCGCCCCCAGTGCTCCTGTAGCCTCTCACTGCTTCCAATTTCATTCTCACTAGACTTAACGTCACGTCCGCACTTGAACTTGAATTTTATCCCATTGTACAGAGTCAGCCTCAGCCACAGAGACACAGCGAGCGCCCAGAGAAGTGGGACTCCGCCATCTTCACAGTTAAAACAAGAGAAAAAAGGCTGCAGGTCTTGTTTTACTTGCAAAGAAAGGTGGAGGTCCTTGCGCTCCTCAGTGCACGACAAGGGAGCAAGTGTGAAGAGTTAGAGAGGCGGCACTGGGCGATACGAGCACTGAGTGGAGAAGAGGATCCCGAGATCGCTTGGCCAACCTGAGAGTACGCTGGATTCTTCTTCCCAATTTCCTAATTGTTTTATTTTTACTTAAGAGGCAAAATTCCAAGTCCACACCTCATCTACAGCCTTGTAGAAGACTGGTATTCAGCGTGACCAAGCTGTCAAATCGCAGCACAGGACAGCGCTTTTGATTGTCCAGAAAGGCAGGGAGAAGATTACAGAGGTTTGCTCACGCTTGTCACTCACAGGCGTAACACATCACGGATATTTATTTCCTGCTCTTTGCAGACCTCTCTCATCACACACCTTTTCTAGATGTTTTGACTTAGAGGACACTGAAGGGGAATCTGCGCGCCCCCAGGTCGGGTCATCGGAAGACCAGAGTGGTCTGCAGCCTCGGCGCGAAGGTACTTTCCGTCCTGTGAGCGAAGGAGCCGGGCTGGAAACAAGGAGTTCCCAGGAAAAAAGAAAAGTTACTGCAGGAAAAGGGAAGAGTAAAGCAGGAAAACCAGCGTCCCCAGTGCAGGTCTCCGGGCAATGCCAGTGTAGATGCGGGGCAATGTCCCGTCGCAAGCAGGGGAACCCGCAGCATTTGTCGCAAAGAGAGACAATACCGCGTGAGTACCTTTATTTTCTACAGCTTCTGAGAAGCATGCAGGAGGCGAAACAGATTAAAAACCACACCTGTTTCAAGACAGCTCCGTGTTTAAATTCCATCTATTAGGAAAGATTCTCAAGTATTTGAGCGAACCACGTTAGCCTGTCTAAACAACACAATATAGAAAACGGAGACAAATATGTAAAGATATTACAGTGATTTTGATAAATGCCGCGTGATTAGACTATATAAACAGAAAAATATTTGCGCAAAATAGACGTAAAAGAATGTTATAAATATTATTAGCATTGTAATTTAATATTTTATCTATTAATAAAAATAAAATATCTAGATACCCTTGAACAAAACAAAGAAATAAGTGTCTGATTAGTTTAATTCCACCTTATTTACATTATAAATTACACCAGAATTGTTCTGTGCTGGCTAGGCCCTACAAGACTAATAGAAATGTCTGCATGCAAGAAAAAATATAATTTCATGGAATGATAGCGCATGCATGTCTTTTGGTTTCATGTTGTCTGTATTTATAATGGGTTTTAATTGGTTCAGGACTGGAAAACAGTGTACTTACATTTGGTGTGTGTCATCTAAGTGCATGAGAAGTATTCTCAATTTACATACACAGACACAGACACACACACACACACACAGGACCGTGATTAAACTGTACTTGTAACTAACTCTTCGGTGGAAAGTAAAACTCAAAGACTCAGCACATTTAATATTTGGCAAGCCTGAGACCATTTGAAAATTAAAATACCGAATTAGGATACTAATTTAGTACAGGTGCAATGTAAACAATACCACCATCACTCAGAGAGCGTAAGAAAACGGAACAGCTGCTGAATACACGCCGCAACCAAACTTAAGCGTTATGGGCCCCGCGCAAAGCACGGGCGCAGACCTTGAATATTCATTTTGTAACAACCTTAAATATATAAATATATAATATACTGTTTGTTTTTCCCAGTAATAATAGAAGGAAATCTTCAATACAGCCGGAGTATCCGCTTTTGTTTGTGTAGTTTTTTTTTTTTTAAAGCTTTTTTTGTCATATTTACTATAGTTAATTATCACATTGAGATGCGTTGCTCTTGTATCTCAAAGCAGATATTTTTAAAACTTGTTCCAATACACTCACGATGACTACATTGACGTTTACATTCTAGGGAAATGCGTTTACTCGTTTCATTGAAAGCTCCTTCGTGAAAATACTCTTTACATTTATTTCGAGTCGAATTTATTTGCTTCCACCCGAACTCATTAAACTAGTAGCTTCATTCAAGAATATTTCATTTTCACTTCGGGTGAGGCCGCTGCCTGCATCAAAACTTATGCACACTCAAATCATTGCAATACTCTCGGGTAAAAATAACATGATGTATTTGATAAAGAACCAGGTATTTCCTAAATGTATTTTTAATTTTGAACGTGCTATTAATTTCTGTACGTGCTGTTGGGAGGTGCTTACACGTAGCTAAGGTACTACGAAAGGCGGATAGTTGTAAACGAAGCATAAGGATAGAAATGGCATGAAAATCGTAATTCCTGTTGATCTGATTACATTATGAACATTCACACAAGTCTGTATCAATTACCGGATCGGTAGAATGCATGTGAATAATTCATGTTTAAATGAGCTCTTTTAATTGCTAGTCTTTGCATAAAGTCAGGTTTCCTCATGGTTACTCAAATAAATGTAATATTGTGTTCATATACCTTATGAAGTAGGTTGCAGCTTTTGACTCTCTGTCTCATGATTATCAAGAGAAGAGGAGTAACGAATTTAAGAGGACCAGGCTAAAATCAGTCAGGACACTTCAGCATTTTCCAAGCATTTCCAGAGCATGGTCTAATCCAGCTAATTCATAACAGTTGAGCATGATGTAATCTCGCTCGGATCTGTTTTGTGTTGTACTGGGTTTTAAATTCGTATTCTGCACATTCTGTCCTGCCTTCCATTCCTTTATTTGTAGGCTAATGATTTTTGGTGCATTTTTAACTGGGTACTACGTCAGCTCTCATAGCGGGGGCACGCTTCCTTCGGGGCGGGGTGGGCGGGGTCGGTGGAGGGGGAGTCGGGGGACTGGG
>JABJVO010000026.1:13639002-13656467 GCA_026770805.1 Boulengeromyrus knoepffleri | reverse complement strand
GTCCTGCCGTCTTCGGGGGGCCGCGTGTTTGCGGGGGGGGGGTGTGGGTGTGTGGCGGGTGGCCACCTCTCTCCATGCTTACTTATTCACTTACCTTTATTTACCTTGTTTTGCACGGTCCAGCACACGCTGGGCCTGAAAGAGGGGCAGCGTGAAGCCTCACGGTGGTCATCTGGAGGCCGGCCGCTCACGCGAGACACTCCGAAGGCACCTGCGGAAGCGGAGGCTGTTTACCGGGTGCGGGGGCGACTTGTCAGCACACTGAGACACGCCTTTTTATTCCAGGGGGGCCTCCGCCACCCGGGATGTCGCGAGTGTGGCTGGGCGTTGGCTGACGCAGACCACAAAGTATTTGGGGTTGCCGCGACGCTGAGCTCCAGTGGCCCCCGGGCCCTTGGCAGCGTGTAGCCGAATACACAGTGGGGGCCACTGTCCACCTGTTTGGCCCGAGTCTGTTTAACTGCTGTGACAGGGCGGCACTGGACTACATAGGCAGGCCTGAGTGGCCAGCTTAGCCGTGCCCAGCTCATTAATCAGCAAGCTTGCAGGATACCGACAGGTATGGTGCTTCTTTCGGATGTTAGCGAACAGACACAGGAGTGCGGGGTTGTACGCACGCAAATCCCTCAGGTGCAGCACTGGGGCTCAGCCTCAAAACAGGAAGCTATCGCGTTTGTGGGGGTGGGGTGGGGGAGAATCCTCCCCCCTTCCGAAGGACGGTGCACTGAAAACAGGGCCGACCATCCGGAGTGTGGTGGGCATCACACCGACAACAGCACTGAAGGAGCCCCTGGACTGAGACTGATCAGTAGCTACACGACACACAGAAGGTCATGAGTGACACACCTGGGGTGCGGAACCCTGCTCTGAAATAAATTATTCAGAGCACATGAAGAAATGTTCAGCCTAAGTTCACTCGTGACTAATTAATGCGACGGCCATGGGAATGCGACGCCGTCAGGGCGAAATGCTGAAAGGTACTTGTGGTCACATTTTTATTAAAATATCTTATTTCAAATTTAATCTAAGATCGAACCTCGATGTAACCTCAGGTTTCAGGGGAGGCCTTGAGAAAGTGGTAGAAAACATGCACACACCTGCCAGTCAACACGTCGCTTGCGGTATTTAGGTCTTGCTAACCGCTATTCCTTCTGTGGATTAGCTTCAGGCAGCGCTTTGAGCAGCGCATCTGAGCGCGGGTCTCGTGTGCAGGCAGCGTCCGCTATGCGCTGCGGCTCTTCGCCACGCGGGCAGCTCTGCAAACAGGCGCTACACTGGGGGCATTTTGCACTGGTTTCTAGGGGGACACATTAGGGGAGGTTCTCTGAGGATGTGGCATCGGAACACGGCAGCCGAGCTGCACAGTCGCACGCTTAGGCCTTTGCTGCAGTCAGCCTCTTCGGCCTGGAGCCTCTGCTCTGTTACGAAAGCTAAATGCAAACTTCCATTCTGCATTCCACCTTCTGCATAAATTCTGGCATTTATATGTACTGAGGTATAACTTTCCCTTCAATTTATTTCTGACTAAACACATGTTTGAATGGCGAAAACAATCAAAAGATTACACACGGACAAATTCTGTACTAGATTTTCTAAAAGATAAAAAAGAAAAAAAAAATCATCTTGTCTTTTCTGTCTTATTGAAACGATATGAAAAGGATGGCATTCTGCAGAATTAATGCGACTTTTGTGGGAATAATTTGGTATGTAAAAAGTTTCTGACAATATTTCAGGCAGATAAATGCATCCAAAAAAAAAACCAAACCATTTATGCAGTTGGGGAAGGAGTATTTAAATGATGTTGGCATTTTATAATCCTCTGGATTATAAAACATGTGTTGTGTAATTTAGTTTAATAATGTTTGCCATTAATATTATTTCAGAATGTGCACTGAGTTTGTCCTCTAATAAATGCAGACCTGTGTCGGGTTTAAAGCTTTGCAGCCTGACCACTAGAAATGCACAGTAGGCGGGACTCAAACGCCATGCCTAGTAACTGCCGCTGATGCCCCTGCGCTTCACACTCATCTCCATACTTTTGTTTTTGTAAAAGAAAATCTTTTTTGTTGCATTCAGCACAAGACTCATAATGGTGTTTTTTTTTGGGGGGGGGGGGCAGTTTAAAAGTTATATATAGTCTTATTATATATGTATGTGTATATAATTTTCCATATGTCCTGCTATTAGTCAATCTCAGTGGTTCCTCAGGGTGCAGTTGCTGTACCTACTTTGACCTGCTAGGGGGAGCTCTGAGTCTGTGAGTCGGCCTGCTGTGTTGCTGTATGGGCATTTACATCTTGTAAATCTTTCGTTGTGCTGGGGGATGGGTGAAGAAACTTGTAGGTGGCTTTTGACCACTGTCTGCTGAGATGTTTGTGCTGATATGTCCAAAACCGCACCCAGTGCAGAAGAAAGCTGCTCATGTCCTCACAGGCAGTGGATACCCAGCCTCTGTTTCTCTCGCACGGTTCCATGATGTTAATCTGCTCCTCACCTATAGACCTTGAGCTTCATGGAGCCTTATTTTATTTGCTGATTTTCAATACTCTTGTGGCATTGGCAGGACAGTACAAAGATCTCCCAGTTTTGACTTTGTTTTCAGAGTGGTACTGAATTGCTCTCCATTTTGAAGGCTACTGTGACACTGTGTAAAATGGAAAAGATGCATTTGTAATTGTGCGGCTGTGATCTCAAGGTTGACATTTGCAGTGTGTGTGAAATCAGTGTAGATTTTACCTTTAAAGTCCTCAAGTTTCCCCTTCCTTAATGTGTGAGTTCAGCTCTGACACTCAGTGTCTTCCTTTGCTCTGGGAGAAGAGCATAAATTTTCTGAAAAGCAACAAAAATATTTCTGTACATTACTGATTGTTTTAATGCTGGATACCAAAGTAGCAGCATCTAAATGCCATACTGTGGTGTCCAATCCAATGATAGTATTAAGCTTCCATCCTCCTGCCCATTGACACTCTGCTCCTAATAGTCTTCCCATGCCAATGTCCTCCTGTCAGTCTCCTCCTGCCTGTCTCCCTTTGTCTGTCTTCTTCTACCAGTCTCCCTGTGTCAGTCTCTTGCCCGTCTTCCTTTGTCAATCTCCTCCTGCCCGTCTCCCCTTGTCAGTCTCCTCCTCTCTGCCTCCCCTTGTCAGTCTCCTCCTCTCTGCCTCCCCTTGTCAGTCTCCTCCTCTCTGCCTCCCCTTGTCAGTCTCCTCTTCTCTGCCCCCCCCGTCAGTCTCCTCCTGCCCGTCTCCCCTTGTCAGTCTCCTCCTCTCTGCCTCCCCTTGTCAGTCTCCTCCTCTCTGCCTCCCCTTGTCAGTCTCCTCCTCTCTGCCCCCCCTTGTCAGTCTCCTCCTCCCTGCCTCCCCACTGCCAATGTCCCCCTGCCCGACCCCCTTTGCCAGTTTCCCTGATTGTGCTTAGAGCTGACTGTTGAGCCCAGCTGTGCCATTCTGTGGCAAATTAACCTCACCTTACCTACACCTCTCTATTCTCCCATTCTAATTATACAGAGACAGGCATGCACAGGTACCTAGGGCTGGGCGCCAACCTGGTTACTCACACGGAGGCCTGCATTCTGAACCTAATTGCCTGTATGTACCCCAGCTTTTAACATACTAAATATAGACTGTAAAAAAGTTACACACAAATGATCATTTAATCTGATGTATTGACAGCAAGGAATGCACTCCTGGCGAAAAATGTATCATTACTTTTTCTAGTTCTCCTGATTTTTATGCTACACCAAAACATACCTATATGTGTGTGTTTCACACATGCTGTGATGCGATTGATGATTCAGTTGTCCCTGAGTAATTCTTTGGGTCAGTATGTGTGACCTGCGGATTGGGGGAATGCAGTGGTGTCAGAGAGGCCAAAGCACACTCCTCACCGCAGTGTGTCTGAACGGTCCGGCTCCTGGCTGGAAGCTCATTGTTTGGGCCGCTATGTTATACAACTGAGCTACACCTTCCACTTTCTACACAGTTAGAATTTCTGTGATTGACCTCTGTCTGTGTAGGGCATGTGTCCGTGTGTGCGCAGAACACCTGCTCTGTTTTGGGGTGTGTGTGTGTATCAGGTAAATCTGACTGGACCCCAACGCCCACCCCCTCAACACACACCCACTGCGCTAATGTTTATTTCTGAAACATAGAGCTCAGCTCATAATTTCATGCAGAATTACAGTCACATTTAAAACATAATCAGCAAACTGTACAGATTCTATTAGTTCTCACAGCTTGACAGTGAAAGGCCCCGATTCGTACGGTCCTACTTTGTTATGTGGAAGATGGTGTTTTTGCAACATACATCAGGGCCTGGAGGTGCAGACTGATTCTGAGCAGCCAATCAGGCATATCAGTCTTTTTACAACAAGTTGTGACTATGACCACGTGTCATGTGATCTATCAATGTGTCAGTCTCAGCTCCCAGATACTGATTGGCTCTGCATCTGTGAAAGGTGATCCGGTTCTCCCTGTAGATTAATATACTTCAGTATGTGTAGAGAGTAAGTTGGCAGTGGGGTGTTCATTTTTAGACACTAAATCTGCACGGCCACTCTTCCTGACACCAGCGACGGAAATCCTATTACTGCACTGAGTCAGGACACTCCAGGGCCGCCTCTTATCCGTCATCCACAGGTTTTGGGTTTTGTGATTTATACTGAAAATTTAAACTGACGTGTAAAATCCATCAGAGTAACACAGAGGCAGGCAAACCTAATACTGTGAGCTTTATGAGCAAATCAGTAAAGGATATATATATATATATTTCTGTCTGTCTGTCTCTCGTCGTTTAACTTCATAAAGACAAACAGCATTTGCAGGCAGTGACAGAGGACTGGCAAGCGCTAATGAGGGCACTGGGGAAATCGTTGCTAATATGGTGCTTTTAGGAAGGAAGCTGTTTCAGTGCCAGAGACTGAAGGAGAGGCCTTAGTTTACCTGCCTATGCCGGCCACGAGCCGGGCTGCCCGTGTTGACTGGCAGGGGTGCGGTGCTGCAGATACGGCTCATTCACACCCCCGTCCTCTTCCCCACGGCAGACCCTGACCATGTGGACATCATCCCTGCCGCGGTCGACACCCCCTCGCCTGACCTCGGCTTCACCTGCCCGCTGCCGTCCGGAGTGGGCGACCACGACCTGCTCACCTGTGGCCAGTGCCAGATGAACTTTCCCCTGGGGGACATCCTAGTCTTCATCGAGCACAAGCGGAAGCAGTGCCAGGCTTTGGGTGGGGGCACCGGCTGCTACCACAAGATGGGGGAGCCGGGAAGCCCCTCACCGCGGCCCGAGCCCAGGAAAGTGGTGGAACCGGTGGAAATCGGGATTCAGGTGACGCCTGAAGAGGACGACGAGAGAATGCTGACACCTACTAAAGGAATCTGCCCCAAGCAGGAGGGCACCCCCGCAGGTAGGTCTGCCCCTGCGCAGTTCCGGTCACACCTACCCTCGTGATAATCACAAAGGCACACGCCCGCTTGCTCTCCCGTCGTGTGCCGTGGCGGGAGGCCGCGGCAGGCATCGCCACGCGTAAGGAAGGACCAAACCGCTCCCATTCAGGAACGGCAGGCTTAAAAGGTGGACAGATCATTAAAATTCAGACACTCCAGTAAGGGGATTAGGGAGCCACTTGCACAGCCTGTCAGCGGACCGAGCGGCTGTGCGGCCGCCGGATCACCTGCAGGCACTATGTCACATGCTTAGTCATATTTACTCGGGAACAAGACAAATTGCAGCATACAGGCGGGTCACACGGGCGGCTGAGAGGCAGACAGATCAGGCAGGGAGCAAGACAAACAGCAAACGCAGTAAAATAACCCACATGAAGCGGCTTTGCGGACTCCTGATTGGCCTGCAGGGAGCTGGAAAGAGACAGACATTTAAATGGTAGCTCATCTTAAAATAAAAGTGAAAACCCCAGAGCTGGATCTAATTTAACACACCTGCGACAGAGGCAAGTTAACCCACAGTACAGTTTACAAGCAACTGGTTCTAAAAACATTATTCCTGTTACACAAATATATTATTCATAAACAACATATTATGTACAGTAATAATTTGCAAGTAATAACGGGATGAATTTGTCATGATGCCAGTAGTTTATAATGTATGGCTGTGAAGTGATCTGTGTTCAGATGAATAATTCACAGGTTGAACTACTGGATTTTTGGGCACATCCTCTATAGGTTGCGGTATTAATTATAGCAAAAAGTGAGCACTGGAGATTTAAGTAAAAGGCCACTTTAAATGGATTATAATACTCATACTTGAATATTCAAGCAACCAACGTACAGAGAGAAAGTTCTAAAGCCACAATAATATGATAGAGAAGCTACTGTATCAACTGAGGCAGTAATGCTCATCTTTCCGGAGGTCTTAGCTTCAAGTGACAAAAAAAAAAACGTGATATTAGATTAAAATTTTTTTTTTGAATAACCAGTTATAAAAATCTGACATGAAAAATATAGCTTTGTAATTCAGATGATAATCCTTATAAGACAATCTTACACCTTCCATAAATGAAGCTTTGGACAGGAGGAGGATCTGGTGTCAGGCTGAAAGACAGCGAGATGAGATGTCCACAGAGGGCGATTAAACAGCTTAAATGCCAGTTTGTGCACTCAGCTAAGGACATCCTCCACAACGCACGCTCATAATTGCCTCCCAGCAGGTTAAAGCATTCGAAAAGTTTTCGGTTCCATTTGTTCTGATCGTGGAAGGGAAAATCATAAACACTCCAAGCCAGAGTTTAAAAATAGAGCTGTTACCCCTGGTCTCCAGGCTGCCATCATTCTTCATGAATTAGTATTTTTCATATATCCATCTGTCACTTTGTAGTGAAGCAATAAGATGGGGAAGATAGAGGTTTGGAGCCTTAGACCGAATCACAGAGACGACTCCTCCCAACCCGGGGCTTGTACTTGTACATACAGAGATACCTCTCAGACTTCGATCCCCTTTCGCTTAGACAGCCCAGCCCGACGAGAAGCATTTTCCACACTTGATCACTTCATCCGTTTGTTGTTCTCCGTCAAGCTAGTCAGTCTCTTCCTGCCAGTGAATGGCACTCACTGCCTTGCCTGATGCGAGAGACTGCCACTGGTCACCAGATGAACGACACTGGGACGTGGGAGAGGTGTTCAGGTCTGAGGATGCTGTATATCAAACCGTGAATTAGCATTGGGCGGTACCTCATTTTAAATTCCGTTATACCGGTATATGTGGTATTTTGATGGTAAAATTCACCGAATAGAGGGGCACAGAAAAATTTTATCAAATGTATATTGTGTTACTGTAATACTGTCTAACCCAACCTCTATACCAGGTGGTACAGACGAGGATGGTGGAGATGTGGAGATCAGCCACGCATGTTCACACTCTGAGGGACGTTTATATTACAGTGTATAGACTAGGCGGTACAGAGTAGGATGAGGAGATCAGCCAGGCATGTTCATGGTTTGAGGATACAGATCATTTTTATTTGGGATGCCTCACACGTAAGGTGCCAGCTGTGAATATTTAATGGGATAAAACATATTTGCGGTGACATTTACCTGGGGAAGATGCACCGGCTAGATCAGTGCACATCTCCACTGCGTCCACTGCGCAGTTAATCTGAGGCTAATCTGCAGGCGCGCACACCGCAGCTGAAGCTGCAGAAGGAATCTGCTGTTAATGATGCCGATTGAACTGCGGCGGGTTCGGGTCGGGGAATCCCGCTCAGACGAGCTGCTGGAAGTCATCAGCCAAGCAGATTCTGCCCCTTTGTGGTCGCTGGCTGTTTCTCCGTGTGGAGGGGTTCCAACTCTTTGTAGGGTTTACTATTTCAAAGTCGGCCATTTAATCGATTAATTTAATTAACTGCGAGAGCATCTTCCCACTCGAACATCGGGTCAGAGGGAAGCCATGAAGAGCAGCAGAGGAAGGAGTGCGAGTCAGGGAAAGGCTCTCCTGAGACTGCCAGGACATTAACGGCCTGAAAGGAAAACACCAGAGCATGATATTAAGGCTGTTCAACATGTAGTCATGTTGAATATTATTTGTAATTTAGTCGTCTAAATAGTGCCTGTAAGTGGAGATCCTTTCCAACCAGCACACTGGCTGAACACAGGCTTGGCCCCACTGTACAGGAATTTCACTTCCTAATTCCAAGCCCTCTGTTCCTACTTGCTTTTTGATCATCTGCCCAGAGAGATTTGTTTCTGCTGAAGGTGCCCTTTGGGTCACCTGCCAGCCGTCGGTGCCAGCTTTTGGGCAGATGAACACGGGTGGTACTGTTCTGGTTGTCTTTTTCCTTTTAAGTATTAATTTTCAGCTTTTTATTATGCTGATTCCGACACAAAGGGTAAAGTTCCTGCATTGTTGTGAGGTTGTAAATAGGGCGGGATGAGGGGTTTGCAATGTCGTCCTACAGCAGGGACAGAATATGGCAGTAAAGGCTTTGCAACGCACACACACACACACACACACACACACACACACACACACATACACACACACATACGCAGAACGTTAGCTGAAAGTTAGCCTGATTGTCATGCAGAAAAGACTCGGACCGCAAAACCGATGTTCTTGAGATGCTGCGTGTTTAACGGGCTTAACGGGTTCTGAGCGGTGATGGATCACCACGCAACCTCGCATTAACGCCGCTGGTGGCCATTTCGCTGCCTGACTCTGATGTGGCGTCTGCTTCGCTCGGCTGGTTCTGATGGCTCTTGCCTTATCTCAGATCGTAGACGTGTTCTTGCGTTTGGTGTTTATTCCTTCCACCCATTGCTGTTTTGCATAACCACAGAATGTACTATTAGAATCATTAATAAATTCCGCAGTACAGTATTACATATATGGCCGTATTAATATCTGCAGTGCTACATTGTGACAGAACGACTTACTCCTGTGTTGGGTTCACGATCCATGAAAGGCGGTAGCAGGCAGAACCCAGACAGAGTCCTTCCTAGGAGCTACACTTCGGGCTGCTGTGGTTTGGGTCCATCTACGTAACCCGCACCGCCGGTGACAGCCAGGAAGCAGCAGTTTCCTGGGCCCGGCAGCAATGCGGCGTTTGCTGCGAGGCGAGTCTTGCTGCTGTGGTGCTTCGGCATGGGCTGTCTTCCTGAGGGCATGGTTGCACGTGACCCAGTGCAGCGGCCCACGGCGCGGTGGGGGGGGGTCTGGGGTCGCTTCAGCTAATCGCTAACGGGTGGCAGGGCACATGCTGTACATCGTTAATATGACGGACGCCCCCTGCGGCAGAGTCGGCCCTTTGGTGAGACGCGTACTTTTCCTGAGCTTAATCCAGACCCAGGAAACTGCTACCTTTATGCAGCGTTTGAAATCATTTCCAAATCCCGCTTCTTGGGCCAGGTCCAGCTGCTGAAGGAGAGCGAGCGTCGTCAGGCAGCTTCCCCATCAGCAGGCCTCAGCGACGCAACGTGGCTGCACTTCTTAGTATCCTCAAATCCCTTTTACATTCTTGCCTCGTTGCCTATTTTTTTTTTTTTTGTTAATCACTTTGCATGCACTCATTTAAATATTAAAATTTTCTTTAATCATCAAAGCCAGTGAGGCTCATGCATATTCATATGTTTCCCCCCTCTCTTTGGGCATTACAGGTTCATTACCTCCCTCCAAAGCCAAGCCGTCATTACCCAAACCCAGGGCTTTAATTACGGCAGACCGGCGCTGCCGCCTCTCGCCGGCAAGCATCTCACCTCCATAAGAATACAGGAAACTCATTTCTCAAGTTTAAAATAACTTTACATCATTCTTATATGCTCACTCTACTTTGGAAAGAGAGCGAGAGAGAGGGAGAGAGAGAGGGAGAGAGGAAGAGAGGGAGGGTAAACGAGAGAAGCGATTCTTTGGCTGGAGCACTGAATATTTGTCAAGAGGCTTGACGAAACTTTCATTTGCATAATGACTTTGTAGTTCTGCATTAATAAAATTTGCATATGAAGTCGTGTTAATTACTCCTGATCAGGCTTTTTTGCATTCATGCATGGTAATTTTCTGTGACTTGTGAGAATTGTTGTCCCAGCATCAGGGCCCTGACTGGCTGGGGGGGTGGGGGGGGGGAATGTTGGGGCGGAAGGGGGGGGACTTGCTGGCGAGGCAGGGGGGCGAACCCTGTGTCTGTGGATCTTTACCTCACGCCTGTAACATCTCCTGTAACAAGTGCAACACGATTAGATCCAGGAAGGGACTAAACGCATCAACAAACAGCCGCTTCAAATCCGCCCCTTTATTTCAAAGTCGACTTTACTGCCAGGTGCTTGCAGTTTAGACGGTATGATTTCAAGCGAGAGTGTTCATGTGGAAAATGACACGATTAGAGGCAGCCATTTTTTTCCAGTTTTCATTATTGCAGCCCCCTTTAGTGTTGAAGTACAGTCTTCAGAGCAAGTGAACAGTGTTTGTATCACATGTAAGCTGGAAGCTTAAGAAGAAATCGATTTAGCGCAGGGAATTCGTACAAGCAGGCTGTTCCAAAGCACTTCACAGGAATTTACACACATTTTTCTAGAGGGAATCGAAAAAAAAAACCCAAACTGCTACTAGCAGGAGAAGTAAAAATGCTGCCCTAACCACTTTAATGACTTTAATAAATGTACGAGCGACAGCTGTAAATAATCTGCAAAATTAAACATTTTAATCGTGGTGGACAGCAGCTGGGCTAAGCGATCATGTCAATGTGGTGAGCAGACGGGGGTGCTGGAAGTGTGGGGCCCACAGTGGGGGGTTGGGGTGGGGGGACACAAGGGGGGCTCCTGATATGTCATTTACTCTCGTTTTAACAGTCATCTACACTTTGAGAATAATTTCAGCGCTTACTGAAGCCAGACGAGCAGCTCCTGTTTTTGTGACTCGGAGGCCGCATGTCTGCGTTCGTCAGACACTCTGCAGGGTGACATGCAGAATGAGAGTGAGATTAGGATCAAGCACAGCACTGCAGCTAAGTATCAGGGCTTCAGGTCTGCCAGCCAGGAAGTGCCGGAGAGAGACGTTTAAACTGTGGTCACTGTGGTATTTTCATCTGGGATCAGACTAAACTAAGAGTGCCAGCATTTGACTGCATTAACCCTGTGTGGTGCCAGACAGCGGAGCAACACACAGGCACTTCACTGCTTTTGATGGTCCTCTTGTTTTTTCTTATGACTTGAAGTAGGCTGTGCACACTCTCCAGTGACATGGGGCTGTGTTATGCAGTGAGACAGTGTTGTGTGTGCTCTACAGTGACATGAGGCTGTGTTATGCAGTGAGACAGTGCTGTGCATGATCTACAGTGACACAGGGCTGTGTTATGCAGTGCGGTTGTGCTGGGTGTGCTCTACAGTGACATGAGGCTGTTTTATGTGGTGAGACAGTGCTGTGTGTTGACATAGGGCTGTGTTATGCAGTGAGGCAGTGCTGTGCATGCTTTACAGCAAGATGGGGCTGTGTAATGTAGTGAAGCATGCTGTGCATGCTTTACAGCAAGATGAGACTATGTTATGCAGTGTGACAGTGCTGTGCGTGCTTTACAGTGACATGGGGCTGTGTGTGCCCTGTGATAACGCAGACACAGGCCTGTGTGAGTTCTGTCATGATATGGGGCTGAAGGTCATGCAGTACTGTGTGCGTACTGTCTGTGCTTTACAGTGACATGGGGCTGTCTGTGTATTATGCAGTGAGGCAGAGCTGTGTGCAAGTACTTTATGGCTGATGCATAGAGGAACATGCTTCTCATTATGCTGCCACACACTCTGCTTGGGCACCAGTGGACAGCAACCCGAATCATGTCCGTGTCGTTGGAACGCGGCTCAGACGCTGTGGCTAATTCCGCTAGCAGAGTAACCCAGAGCGTAATACACATAATCACATTAGACCCTTGACCTCGGCCGAGACGTGCCTCTGCTGCCATATCACAGCTCAGCGGCTACACTGATCTCCGACCGGCTTTGGCTTTCCGTGTCACTGAGGTTGCTGTGTGGACCGGCGGCGGCGGGGGGGGGGAGCGCGATGCTTTCAATCGCAGCCCGTCCCACATCCCGGTCCTGCAGCTTCCATCCCTTCCCGGGAGAGCGGTGCGGCTCTGGGACGGCTGTGATCTGACATCCCACACGAAAAACGAGGCGGATGAGGCTGCGTGCCCGAGTGCGTGTGACGGAGGCCCGTCCCGCTCGCCCTGCTCGCCACTGCGGAGTTCAGAGCAGAGCTGTTATTCGGGAAGAGAGCCAGCCGGCGGGATGCGATTATCAGGTAGTACAAGGCCTGAGCTCCGGCTCGGCCGCTGGAGGAATTAGTCCATCTCGCTGCTCCCTCTCACACGCCGCCAGCTAATGAGGCCTCTCACTGCGGAGCCCAGCCGCCAGAAGGGTGAGCCGTTTAGTGCGAGAAATCACCACTTAACAAAAGCTCATTCTTCACTCTGCTGCCTGGGAGGATTAGGGGTGGTGCTCAAATAATGCAAACATTTTTTGCACGGGGGGGGGGGTAGGAGGGGGGATTTAAACTGCACTTACAGAGAGGGTGGCTGCTTCTGACAGAGGTGAGAGCGAGCGTGGAGAGCGCCTGTGCGGATCCTTTCAGTCATGGCGCAGAAGTATCCAGCAATGCTAATATTTGTGCCCCCCCCCACCCGTGTAAGAAGGGGGTGCTGGCCTGCTGCGGATATGGCAGGCATGCGGTCGTCCCTCTCTCACCTTTATTGCTCTCGTCTGCGGAGCCGAGAAGACTCATTCCATCAGGGATGAGGCCATCCGGGACAGGATGAGGATACAGGTCCGAAGGTGACCCCCCCCCCCCCCAGGGTTGGAGTCAGGCTCTGATTGGTCATTTTCCGCCACCCTGTTTTTCAAAGATTTTACGTGATTTCATTGGGTCCGTATCAGGGCCGCCTCCCACGATGCTTTGGGTGCCTTCAGTGAGGAAGAGAGGAGAGAGACCGAGAGTGAGCGCACTGCATGCACGCAGTACCAAACGCTCCACCACTGGCGCAGCTGTTCCCCGCAGCCAGCTCCTGTACATGTATGCAGACATCTGAAGGAGATTTTACGGGGCCTCCTTCACCCCCAGCAGCCCGCCCAGTGCCCAGATTTTTATAGCCACATTTGAAGTGAACGGGAGGCCAGGCCCAGCTGGGCTCGTCATGCTCTGCGTTACCCAGAAACACAACTGTGTTTCATGGGCCCCAGACAGACTCCCGGGGAGCGTACTGTAAAGCGGCTCTGAAACGTCACCTGCGACACGGGTGAAGCACTCAGGCAAGAAGAACATCCTTTACGGGCTGCTGCAAAGCTCCGCCCCCCACCTGTCGCAGTGCGAGCTGCAGTGCGGTCGGCGTCGCAGCCACAAGCTGGTATCAGAAGTTCAACAGCCCTAGCGCTTCAGAGCCCGTTGGCATGTGTGCAGAGTGCATTCGGAGCCATCGATTTGTTTGGCGTAGCGGAGCAGCACGATTGGGGGAGAGATGATGTTGGAAGAGCGCGACTGGGGGATTGACGATGTTGGAAAAGCGTGATTGGAGGAGGGCCAGCGTCGCCTGCAGGCCACATGTGGCTTTGAAGGCCTGTTCCATGTGGAGGGGAAGACCAGGGCTTCCTGCAAATGGAACCAGATTGGAATAGTTATCGGGGGCTGCTTTTGGTTAGTGTGGAGCCAGACGAGCTGCTCAGAGCCACAGCCCTCTCCGCAGGGCACGGCGGCTCTCGCCGGCATCACAAGGCCGCCTTTTTCCATTTAGCTTGTTTTTTTTTTCCTCTGTGGCTGGGAATTAAAAGTGGAGGCAAGAGGCATTCCCCGCGGAAGCCTTTGGTGGACGTTTTCGGCAGGATTTTAGGAGACAGATCCTGGGTCATGGGCCGGTTTTTCAGGCCTTGGCTTTTTTGCAGAGATAGGTGTGTGCAGCGTGAGATGTCTCTTTAGAGAGACTAAAAAGTCAAATTAAATGGCCCTTTTTTGTTACTAAGTTATTAATATTCCTGTTCAGGTTAAATGTCACATTTCCCTGGGTTATATATGAGTCACATTTCAGCTCATAAAAGAGGAATATGAGTAAAAAATCTGAAAGTAGTTGAAGGGGAAGACGCAGGCAGTTGGCTGGCCACCAGTCAGTGCAGCAGCAGGCTGGAGGACCCGATACAGTTATGCAGGCTGCATTTCTGTGCGTTTTCTGTGCAGTTAGCCAATTAAAAATAATGAAGTTGTACTTTTTTGTAGTGTCTGGATGGGGTGAGCTTGCTGGCTTGCTGTGGCCCGACAGCAGGGGGCTGACAAGCGCAGGCGGTGCCAGATGAAGGATGTTCCGACAGTCGTGAGCTGCTGAAACACGGCTGCAGAGCACTCAGGTCACTGCAGTACACTAACGCTACTGCTGTTTTGGCCCCAAAGCCACGTGCCGGACCAGCGGCCGCACGGCTGGTTACGTTTACAGCCGCTTGTAAAACAGGGGTCCGTACTCGTCCACGTCTGATGAGGAGGGATACTGCCGGTCGACTGGGGTGGGCCAGACACCACAGCCAGGTGCAGACGCTGACCTCAGATCAGTCTCAGACGACACATGCTGTGCAAACACTGCGTTGGCACAGTGTGATGTGCAGACACTGGACTCGAGCACCAGATTGACAGTGTGTGTGATGTTTAAAGCTGGACTCACACTATGTCCCGTGTAAACACTGAATTGAGACTCTGTTTGAGAAGCGGATCAACACCATGTGCTCTGCAAGCACCAGATCAGCGCTGAGCACTGCGTAAAAACACTGGATGGACTTTGCTGAACACTGCACGTCAATGTTACGTGCAAGGTTGCTGAACATTTACATCCACCTGCTTGCTGACAGTTTGATCTATAAATATTTAAAGTATTTCTCCATTCATCCAGCAGGATGGTGTGATATCTGGCATTCCGCTGGAAAACAGCTACTACCTGCATGTTTTTTAATATAATAATGAGTATTATCCTGGAAGTGCTAATCCAGGTATTTCCGAAAGAGGTACGTTTTTAGGCGTCGTTTGAAGGCACCCAGTGCTGTTAGTTCAGACACCTAGTTGAAGTTCATTCTACCACCTCGGTGCCAAAACAGAGAACAGCCTCGATGCATGTCTTCCTTGCGCCTTGAGGAATGGTGGGACCAGTGGAGCAGTGCTGGAGGATCGGAGAGAACGTGGTGCAGTGCACGGACAAACCTCATGTGGCATTAGCGCAGACGAACGCGAGGGGCTCTTCTCGTGTCACCAGCAGGCTGCTCCAGGATGGGGTGGGGGCACGTGCCCCTTGGTTCTCACCCCGCTGTCTCGGGACCTGAAGCAGATGTACCTGGTGAAAAGCAGGCTGTAACTCGACAGCCAGCAGGTGGCCGGAAATTTCACTGGCACTGGTTATTTAATCCAAATCTATGCTTAGACTCACATATGACAGCTAGCATAGGTTCTGTTTTCAGAGCCGTTAAACTGAACACCTTATCCTAATCTACACAAGAATACAGCGCTATAATACAACATTCACACATCATATTCCTCCTAGGAAAAGCTGGCCATGCTGTCACACTGTGCACGTCCACATGCCGCACTGCTCTAATGACAGGATTATACAATATTTACCTCCTTCTTCACCTGCGATTTGGAGCGATGGGATTGGTCCCACAGCCGACGAGAGCCTTCCCCATCTCCTCGGGATCCTCTGGATTGCTGGGTGACGCCTAAACATGAAACGGTTTATTACACAGAGTCCTTATTGCCAAAGGGCTTAGTGGTTTTTACAGAGCGACTGCTAGGTTCAGATGAGCGCTAGGCTAATCCACCGCTCTCTGTAACACACGGCGGGGCTCGCGTGGATTGCAGCCGGCCGTCAGCTGGCCCCGTCCTGCCTTTATACCTGCAGAGGAGCACACCTGGTCATCTCATCTGGTTGCTTGCTGAGGTGTGCACTATGTAAAGCATGGAGCTGCGTTCCTACGCATTCATGATGAAAGCGTGCTCAGTTTACGTAACCCGGCCCGATCCACATTCTAGTCTGCCACGCTGAGCTCATTCACGTGATATTATGGCTGCCCTGATTTGCCACCATGACACATTACAAGATATTAGCAATTTAAGGTGAGGCCCCTGCACCTGACCTGGGACCAGGCTGCCCAGTGACTCCCTGGTTTTCATTCCCAGGACGCAGAAAGCTGAGTAGAAGTAAAAGCAGAATGACTTTGGTTTGTGATGGTAATTGTTAAAGCTTATGAATAACGGGAGGACCTAAGCGTGATAAACTGCGGTAGATGAGAATACAAGACAAGCTTCTGGGTTTACAATCAAGGAATCACAAGGAATGCTGGGGACCCGGAGGCAGGCCTTGCGAGGGATGTCCGACCCAAAGGCGGAAGTTGGCAGGCCGACGGCGCTTAGCTCTAACCCCAGTGACCCAATGCATGGGCACAACTTTGGGTTGAGCAATGGAGGCCGGGGGGAGGGGGGTGTATTGGTTGGTTTTGATTATCGGGAGGTCATGCCCCCCCCCATACCCCCATTAATTTACACCCATGACCAACTGTGCTCTATGTGATCATTTAACATGTGTCACGGCATAAGAAGACCAAGCTAATACCCTCCCTATGTTGAAATCCGGCCATCAGGTTTTACAGTCTTCACCCCCCCCCAATTTCATGTGAGAGATGGATGACTGGGGGCTGAGGGCCTGGGAATCGTGACGCTCACAGGGCCTGGGGTGGGCAGCAGGGTGCTGGGGCTGTCAGGGTGCGAGGAGCCTGTGGCCTGACACGCTAACAGCCCTGACACGCTAACAGCCCTGACACGCTAACAGCTCTAACACGCTAACAGCCTCCTGGATGGCAGAACATGGGGAGATGAGCAGCGCAGCACGGCCTGCTGTAATAGCCCTGATTTCATTTAGCTGTTTAACCTGTAATTCCAGCAATATTTATTGAAGAGCGAGGGGAGAAAACTAGGCCATTACACACTGAGGATGAATACACTGAGATGAAAATGAGCACCTCCTAACTGCTAGTTGACCTTTGCATTTTGCAGCATTTTTTATTAGTATGGGCTGCAGTAATTACCGCAAATTGAATCATAGTGAAAACTGAAATCATTCCATAATGAGCATTTTTATTCGTTGTTGCACTTTGAGGCCGTGCTCAGAGGCATGTGTGGGTGCTGGTCCGCCAACTGCCCCTGCCCCAGTGGCTCGTGGGTAAGCTGGAGGGACGTGGGACATGCCAACGGCTGGCTGTCGGGCGTAGAGCGGGACAGCGTCTGTGCTCTGGCGAGTGGGGGGAGGTGCTGGCCTATTTGTGCCCATTGTCTTTTAAAGACATATGGCATGCAGTGTATGACGGGGCGAGATGCAAATCGGGGAGGGGGGGTCTGAGTTTAAAGAAGGTAGTGAGTGTGGGGGTGGGGGGGGGGGGGGGGGGGTTTTCACCCAACGTAGCCTTGTCGGGAGGAGTGGGGGGCCGGCCCCCCGACCCCCCAGGGCGGACCCGC
>JABJVO010000026.1:13608425-13622021 GCA_026770805.1 Boulengeromyrus knoepffleri | reverse complement strand
ACTCCTGGGGCCAGGATCCTCAGGAACATGACATTGTAATTTCAGCCATGTTTTATTTATGGACCCTACTGAGTCAGATAACGGCTGTTTTAACAAACAAAGATGATTGCTTCAGGGGTTACTCGCTCGTCCTGAGGTAATTAAGACAAAGTAGCTCCCAGGACTGGGCTTTATGCAACCAGCCAGCTATTATTTCCTGAAAAGGGAAAGAAAGGAAGGTTTGGAGACCAGTAAAAAAGGACAGCCTGATTCAAAAGGTCCTTTGTCATATTTTATCTTTGGTTTCGCGCAGTTATTCAGCTGCGTGTCAGCAAAGCACCTATTCAGCACAAAGTGCAGGGGATAGTACTGCCCATGGCGTGTGTACACGTGTGCATGCGTGTGTGTACACGTGTGAGGGGCAGTAGGCTTCGTGCCGGACCTGGTTTGGTTTAATACGGCTGCTTAATTGCTGATATGAATTCAGCACGAAACAACAAGGCTGCTTTAGAAATCAGAGTCCTTGGATAAATTCTACTGGGACCGAGGGCTTGAGGGACCCGGCGGAGAGGTGGGCTGGCCGCTCCTCCCTGCGGACACATCTCTTTGTAACCCGAGTAGACAGTATGAAATCTGGGTTGTATAAGGATATACCAAGTGCCAGCTGGCCGGATCGCGGTGCTAAAAGACCTAGAGACACACAAACAGTGAAACAGACGAATTCTCACACACACCAGCATTAAACAAGAACCAATCCCAGCACGCCACACAAATCCAAGTGGAGGGCCACGGAACTCCAGCCCGTGACCCTGGGGCATCCACCTTCGGCGTCTCTTACTGCACACGCTCACGGACGCACAGTGAGCAGCAGATGGCCCTGATATGCAGACAAGACATGATTTTCTGTTAATTTCCCTGCTTTTAATCCAGTCAGGCCAATCTACTCAGCTCAGATTCCACGATGAATGTCAGTCACATTTCTTTTTCATTGCATTTCATCATTCTTCCTCTCATGTGGACACACGCGCAGTTGCGATAACCACTTTCTCGCCGTTTCACACACACACACACACACACACTTCCTCCCGCAGACATCAGAGTGACAGATAGACAGCGCCGCCCTCTTTTGACTGCTCTCTTTGCTAACTTTAGACCCCACGTCTACAAGGTTGTCGATCGGAGACAGGTGGGGTTGCAAAGTTGGTGCCCCCTGAGAAGATGCAGCCCTTGCTAATTGCCTACTTTGCCCCTGCCTGGATCTGCCACTGGTCATACCCCATGTCCGTAGACCGGAGTCCATTGTGCCACCATCATGGCTCAGTTTGTGACCATCAGGACACCTATAGCTCCCTCCTTCTGCATGCATGCTGTCTTGAATTATTCTGTATATTTGTATCACCTCACCAGGAGTAAAGCCCAGCCTCAACAGCTGCAAAGACAGTGTTTACAGGAACACACTCAATAGACACGTAGCACTAGATTCTGAGCCTGACTCTGCCGAAATTCACCATTTCACCCTTCAGAAAAAGCTAATTTACAAGCGGTTCAGACAAGCTAACGAGTATCAAGATCATCGAAAGCAATGAGGAGGCCACACCTACCCAAGGCGGGAACACCTGAGCAAAATCACGGCCCATATGCCCATATGTCTCTTTCCCATCGCCAAGGTCCTAAGACGATAAACATGGTTTAATTAGACTCTAATTTACAGTGTAATGAGCCAGTATCCAGGAGGGTTACACCAGGAAAGCTTCTCTCTTTGTGTGGGGAGTAGACCATGTTAGCGGGTAATGACTATACCGCCTCGCTAGACTTGGGGCCTGCAAATCACAGTAGCTTGACGTCCAGCATTTAAAACTTTTCATAGTAAATGACAATGTAAAATAACTAACATGACTGTCTCTGGGAGGTAATAAAATGACAGCAGGCCCTGCCTGAGACATACAGGAAGGCTATGGTTTAGATCAGGAATACGACCACTCAAGCGCTCTTGAAACAAACTGTATAGTAATAACAAAAATCATGGACTGAAGTGACAGGGAACTTTCTCATTCCTCCTGGGACCTCAAAGCACACTTTTCTGTGTCACCCTCCTGTACTGCACACGTCGGCTCTAGGCGATGAGGTAATCAACATGCTAAAAATGATGAGATGGCTTTAGGAATTTGAACAGGGACCTGGGGTCTCTGCCCTTACGGTTTCAGGTTATCAGGGGATCTCAGAACCTACATTTACTCTCGTCTCTGTCTGCAGCATTTCGCTTTACTGCACTGCTCAAGCTAACAGGCGCTTCGCTTTAGATCGGTGCTTCCCAATCCAGTCCTCCGGGACCCACAGTCAATTCATGTTTTTGCTCCCTCCGACTTCTCTGCTAGACAATGCATATTTCTGCTGGGAGGGAGCAAAAATGTGGATTTTTGGGAAACACTGCCTTAGATGTATGTCTCAGGATGAGCTTTATTAGAATGGCAGGGGTCAGTGGTGTCATGGAGTGAGGTGGAGGCTTCATGTTGTGGCTTAGATGGGGGGGGGGGGGGGGCAGCGGGGGAAAAACCCCAGAGAAAACACCAGGAAAATATTTAGGATGGGGAGTGGAGGCAGGACTGGACCGGACAGAATGCACTTCTGGGAGAGACTTTACCTGTAGTGGTGGAAGAGCAGTGGCCTCTAGTCCCTCCCCCCAGTCGCCAAAATATACCACCATGATTCAGTAGCTCGCCAGAGTATTTTCTTTGTAAATGTAGCTCTGACTGAAAAAAAAGGTTGGAGACCACTTATGCAATGAGAGACATCACTTGTGGAAAGTCCTGAGGTATCGGCCGACTGAAAAAGTGTTGAGGTGTCAGTCGACTGGGGATCGGGTTGAAGAAACATTGATGTAAGATAGTGATAAAGCGGAGGATCCCCTCTCGGAATGACTCAGCGCTTTCTAACTGTGACGCGGCGTTAAGGCAGGCCGGGCTGAGAAGGTCCACCGCTCCCTGTTTGTGATTGGAGGGAGACGCAGAAGCCTGCAGCGCTGCGAGCTGCTCAGTGCGGCGTTAAGGCGGGCCGGGACAAGCTGCAGCAGCCTGTTCTAACAGAGCACCTCCTTAAGCACCTCCTTCACCTGAGACCCCGCGTCTGGCGCTCACAGAACCGAGCTTGGGTCGCCGTCATCACTCTCCTCCTCTTCGCCCCATGAGGAAGCGAGCCCTTTTCTTTTCTTATGTGGCATGCACACATTGGCGGGCGGGGGTTGTGGGGGGGGGGTGGGGGGCTACTCTGGCCCCAACTTTCCTCCCCTCAATGCTCAGGGGTCGGCAGGTTAGTCAGCGTGTGGTCGGCAGGACTGCAGCTCCATCTCCTGATCGCTCTGATAAATAACACACTGCACGCACCATCTGACAGACACATATGTGTGTATTTTATTCAAAGATAAAAATCTTCTGCTTTCATTGACGGAGCGAATGAATTATGATTACTTTTCTCAGCCATTGCCTGCATATGTGGCTGAGAGATAAGTTGACCTTTTGCAAATCTGAGCCCCAATCAGACTCAGCGGTCGCTGTGATATTCCCACGCAGGCAGCTTAAAAGGGGAGCCACTTGCGCGCTCACTGTGGCTCATGCAAACGCGGAGCTCCTGCTTGCCTATAACACGACCACATTCCGATGGAACAAGACCAGGCAGAACTGTCATCATTTAACACACACTTTCAGCCCTACAAGCATTGTGGTACTTAACCAACAATACACAGGGTGTTTTTCACTGGAAAGTGTGCAAGCCTTCTCTTAAGGAGAAACGTGTGTGCATGTGCTGTGAGCGATTACAGTAAGCTGTGACTCCATCATGTGTGCTGAGGGGTTACAGTAAGCTGTGACTCCATCATGTGTGCTGAGGGGTTACAGTAAACTGTGACTCCATCATGTGTGCTGAGGGACTATACTAAACTGTGACTCTGTTGTGTTCTGAGGAGTTACAGTAAACTGACACCATCATGTGCACTGAGGGGTTACAGTAAACTGTGACTCCATCATGTATGCTGAGGGGTTAGAGTAAATTGTGACTCAGCCACGTATGCTGAGGGATTATACTAAACTGTGACTCTGTTGTGTTCTGAGGAGTTACAGTAAACTGTGACTTGATCACAGGTACTAGGGAATTGCAGTAAACTGAGACTCCATCGCAGGTGCTAGGGGGTTACAGTAAACTCTGTCATGTGTTCTGAGGGGTAACAGCAAACTCTGACTCTGCAGGGGAGGAGCTGGTCCATGCAGAACCATCAAGCTCTTGGCTTGTGCCTGGCCTTGGAGGGTCAGAGGCTGGTAGGAGGCTTCAGTGAGGCATGTCATTCATCTTCATGGACACACGCAGCTAACATCGCTGGCCCTGTCTATTACGGTCCCCGCATCCCAGCGGCTGCAGCGCCTGGTGAGACATCTTCTTGTGATAATTAGAGTGATGAATAGGCTGATGTTGGCAGCCTTCAGAGATAAGCCACCTCTGCAGCCATGGTAAAACGGGGTGAAAGTGGACATGAGCTCGTCCTTATGAAATGTTAAGCTTTCTTATTTGATATGGGTGATAACGAAGTTTTAAAACAAAGGGTATGTGAAAATGTAACTTGCCGCTAGAACCTTCCCTCATCAAGCGCAGACTAATTTAATTACCAGAAGCGTAATACCCAGTGTTTCACTGCAGTGACTGGCAGCGCGACAGTCACAGACCAGTCTACCCTTCTCCCATGAGGTAGCTTTCATGTTTCATCTCAGGAATAAACTCACCACACAGCCACGACTTTTTGACAGCCCAATGGCTGAGCCTCACCTCGATGTACCATGGTCATACATTGTGGTTCCCTGCCATTTTCATTTAGCTTGGTCTTGATGTCGATGCCAGGCATGCAGATGGTTCAAAAAAACCTAAAACCACAAAACTCAACTGAAACAAAACCTACTGAAAACAGCCTATAGTACAGTGCTGAACATCATTGGTTATTTAATCCCTCCACGGTAACAAACTGAAAAGTGTGCATCTCCTCAAGGATCAGCATTGTGTGAGCCATTAAATGGGATGGACAGATACAGTAGAGCAAAAGGTCCACATTGTAAGAAGCAGACCCAATGTCGAACTTCGCGGGAACCCTGACACACTAGATGGTGATGGTTAAGGGCACAAAAACAGAAGAACGAAGCCATCAAAACAGCAGTCAGACATCATGGCATCTAGAACAGCCAAGGCAAAATATCTACCTAGGTACCTTTATTGCTGTCTTAACAGATCAAACAACATGACTGACGACGACAGCATAATCAGTTACAGCAGTACAGTATCACTGATATCAGTGTAAATCAGTGTAAATAACCATAACTATTAACAGCCTCGGCAGCACAGATATCAGTGGAGACTGTGAGATGCCCTGCTGGTTTGACAGCCCATCCGCATCCTCGCTGTGCATTAAGGTCCTTTCATAGGTTTTCTGAACTGTCCACACCAGATCAAAGATGTCAGCACGGAGGCTGCGTTGGTTCTTACGGCATCTTGAGCGGACATTTTTCCACGGACCATTATGTCCTGAGATTATTGATTTTTTAATTTAACAGCAATAAAGGTTTGCTCTTAAAAAGATAACTTGGAGAGGACTTGGTAATCCAGCAAACCGTCATCACCACAAGAAGCGGATAGCCATCTAAACGGATCCCGTAGATTTAGATTATTGTGAATAAACATGCGTATCTGTGATCATGTCTTTCATGTCATTTTAAAAGCTACCAGACAATCCCATTGTTCAGGTAACAGTGACTGATCTGCTGATGTATCTCATATGTCATATAATGCTGAACGCCTCAGATATTTCTTGGGTGATTTTGAGCTACAGTTAATGGCTTAATTTTGTTTTCATGTGCACAGAGTGAAGTGTTAGCTGTCTAATTAGATAGTAATGTGTCTTATCTATTGTACCTTTTTCATTGTTTCACTTGGCTGTGAATCTAATGACAGATCACTGTGGACAGTTTAAGCCAAAATGGAGAGTGTGGTCCCATACCTCATCAAAGGCATTTCTCATTCACACAGACTGTACCCACAAATGATGAGGTATAGTTTAACAAGAGCCCCCATTCACACACACTGTACCTGTAACCCACAGATGATGAGGTATAGTTTAACAAGTGCGGGGACTGTACTCTGCTATTTTAATTTATACATCTGGCATTAGCTCAGCAAAGCAACACTGTGTGACTAACTTAAAGTATTAGCTCCAGACATGGTGGAGTTTGGAGCTCAAATGATAAAGGAAACAAAACGTACAGGCAGCCAATTGGTGAAACGGTCTGTGACAAAATGCCCAGGTACCCCACTGCAGAACCACATCAGGCTGCCAGCAAGGCCACTTGATCCCTGAGTCCCGCTTTGTCACACTTCCCACGATGCATTGCGCAGTGCGTGGGGTACAGCCAAGAACATGGAAAGCTTAGCAGCTCACAGAGTAATTAAAGCTAAATTATTAATCCTCACAAAGAAACAGTTGGAAACATAAATCACTCTATTGCCGAGCAATTCCATCCATCCATCCATCCATCTTCTAAAACCACTTGTCTCTCTCAGGGTGTCAAGCAATTCCGATGCTCTAAAACAGACATATAAATAAATAAGTAAGTAAATAAATAAATAAACAAAGCCCCCACCCCCACCTCACAAATACACACACAAAAAAACTGATTGATGTCCACGATGGGATAGATCCCTAATGGAGAAAGCCTGACAGTGATTGCTAAAGCCCATTTAACTGCTGATGTTTTGTTATGATTGGACTTGTCATTCTTCCTTTACTGATTAAAAAGAGGGAGGAAACTCAATGTGCTTCACGTCCTTTGTACAGTTTTTTGCCTCAGCCAAAGCGATGGGTGCATATTATTTTGTCAATCCTGGGGAAACGGTGGCATTCAGAGGGACGCACAGACAAGCGCTGCCCTTTTCTCCCTCACAGAAGTGACTTTACTGCCAAGTTGCTTCAAAGCCCCTTTTTAAACTGAAGGTCAAAAAAAAAGAAATGAACATTTGACATACAGCTGTTTGTTTTTGTATTTGCTGACATTCCGCAGTGTAAGTCTGGAAACTTAGAAGTCTCACCAGCTCAGGAACTTTCTGATGTTTTATAATGTAGCAACATTAACATTCATTGAAAGAAATACCTTTACTTACAGTAAACAAACTGGGGACCAGTCGAAGTAAAGCATCACAGTATGACCATCATATCGGGAACTCCATTATCTATGCCATATAGGACTGGGTGGAGTCACGGTATGACCAGCATACTGGGAACCATATTATCTATGGCATAGGAGAAAGTTCCTTATAGGTCCTTGTAGGAGAAAGTGAGCCCTGTGTGGGTGAGATGGCTGCATATATCGGGGTGTGTCTGGGCACAAAGCACCACAGAGAACAGAAAGTGTAAAGCAAAGGAAAAAAGCAAGATCCAGGGACAAACTTACATGAGCTATTGAGCTGAGGGTATGGCTGAAACAGTTATACCCCTCCAAACACAGATGCATGCATTCCTGCAGAGGCAGTCTCTGGGACATCTGAGGTGCCTCTGGAGAAGAAATGTCAATAGAGGAAAATTAGCAGAGCTCACATAATAGCAAGGGCAGAATCAATGAACTTTCAGCAGTGCTTTTTATCCTTGGAGGGAGGTACCTTAGGGGTTAATCCTGAAACATAAACATGCAACTGCCTGGTCTGAGTCCTACAGAAAGACCAATGACAGGAAAGACTCACCTGAAACACCTGACACACCCCGAGAGAGCCGGCTGAATGGCGAGAACCTGCTGCTGCATGGGGCCGGACACGCAAAGTCCAAGTTCATTATGAATATTCACACATTGATACTAATAAATATGGGAAACCTGATGCGGATGGACAGAATTCATGTGCAGAGAGAGCTTTAGCTACATCACCGTACAAAAACATTTTAGGCTGGATGCTAATTAGCAGCATTAAAGAGGGCTGCCAATGAGCACTTTGCCGTGGTAGTTTTCAAAGCACAGTGAGGTCCCAAGGCGTTCGAAAGAGGTCAAAGAGTTGGGGTCCCACTCGCACCATCGCTGTAAAATCATTTGACACATCAAGGGAAACTCTCAAAAATTATGACAGTATAAGTCAAACAAGTACAAACTGCATCAGCAAAGTGGTTGCAAATTGAAACTGACTGACAGGGGTAGGTGTACACTTAACTGGACGGGCACTAAACACCACAAAAGTCCAGCTTCAAAAAAAGGCCACAGAACTGAATTGACACCTCTGCGCCCCAGAGACGGGCAGCCATCCGGTCATTTCATTTAGTTCTGATGGTTGCTCTGTGTGGCCAAGGAATATGACATCATTTTACAGCGCCAGGTGCACCCTGTGGAGCAACTACCATTCCTTCATGATCTCCCGATATTCCTAAATATCATCAGGATGAAGTCAGACACCTTCTGTGCCCCCCCATCACCAGATATAAACATCGCTAAAACTTGGACTAAGAAGTTCCGGAGCACAGAGTGTGAAGCTTTTTGGAAAAACGCTCCGATATGTCATATGACACATTCCAAGGCTGGGACATATTATGATGCCCAACAGCATACAATTAATTTTTGCTTAGACCTCTTCTGTTTATTGCAATGCTTCTTACTGATATTACGAGCTTGGCATTAATGATAAGCCGCCTTTTTAAAAACCTGTATACCAAACGCTGAAATAAAGCACTACAGATCTCTCTCTATGCTTTCAGGAGGGATGAAATTCCCCATCCTCTTTTTAATTAAAAGAATCCCTGCAAGAGGTGAGCACAGGGTGTGCAGTGTGATTCCTACGCTGCCTTGTATTAAGTTTCTAAATGAATAAATGAATATGTGCAGAACTGAGGCGAGCAAATCCTCCTTTGTCATTAAGACGACTCCATCAGCCCCTCTTTGCTTTCAGCTTCTCGCCCTGACCCACACCCACCACCCCGAGGTCCAGAAAGTGCATACCATATTGCTTTGGCTGTCTGTCCATCTCAGCTGTCCAATTCACACAGGGAAAGGAGGGGGAAAATGCTTTCACCTTTTATCATCAGGTCAAGGGAGACGTGATTCTCAAGCACGTTTCCTAATGGCTCCATACCCTTTGTTTCCGAGTGACAGGTTAATGCTTAATGGATCGGCCTTTAACTAGGAGTTGTACAAGAGAAGGCTGGCTTCCACTATTGTACCAGGGGGTAAGATGACTGGAGCTGAATAGGTAGCACAGGCAACAAAAGCCATTTTTCTTTAGTCATTAATTTCAGCAGCATGGTGGAGTTCGGGCACGGGGAACAGAACGTGCTCTATTCAAATCTAACATTACATTCAATTGGACGAAGTGCCTCATGTCAGATGAAGAGGGTAAATACATACCCACGAGAACATTAAATAATATATCAATTGAGGGACAAGGGAATACTCATTTTATATGATCTCCTTTTAGGTACTAACACATATCATTATGACGTGTAGCGGGCGAAACAGGACTGATGAAAATTTATGGCTGAGTGGCCAGTCCCAGTCCTACTGGGTGTATCCAAGGGTGTATATTTTCATTAGCAGATGCGGATTCAGAAAAGCTTCATAATGCTTTCAAACGAATGCTGAAGTTGAGCAAAAAACCAGCCAAAACCAGCTGAACCACTGGTCAGGTAGTTATAGAGGAGATGGACAGCATGGCGGCATGAACAGTGGTGTCTTAATGGTCAGGGAAGCGCACTTATAATTGAAAAATTGCTGGTTTGAATCCCCAACCGGCCAGACACCACTGAGGTACCTTGAGCAAGGTACCGTCCCCAAGCTCTGCTCCCCAGGCGCTGAATTAGCTGCCCCCTGCTATGTCACGATGTCACATTTGGGTTAAATGCAGAGGACACATTTCATTTTCGTGCACTGTGTGCCGTGGTGTGTCGACAGTGACCACTGATCACTAAAATGTAATTCTAAGAGAAGGGAGTACATAGGAGGAGCAAAAGGAGAAAGACAACACGAAAAGAAGGGTGTATGGAGGAGGAAGAAGAGGAGATGGACAGAGGGATTACAGAGGGATAAGATAAGAGGGCACTAAGGACAGGGGGGGCATGAAGTACTCCACAGCTTTGGCCACCCGCACTGGTTCCATCTTACCCTGTTTAGCACTCTGTGCAGAGCAGATTCTCCTGTTTAATTGAGTCATTTATTCTGTTTAAAAGTGACATCCTTAAACGAGAAGGAGATGGAGGCTGGCCTGTGGGTTAGTGTCAGGGGCCTGAGGAATGGGGGACTGACAGGACCTGCTCTTTAAGAGCCAAGGTGAGAATGAGGTCCAGCTAATTATACATCAAACGCAGAGCCACTTTGCCTGAACGATTCCAGCGCAGCGAGCTGACAGAGGGAAGTAAAAAGAGAGAGAAGCCACTTTGGCCATGAGGCATAATCCCCAGTGTGTGTTCAGCCTTCCTTTCCATGTGAGATTATGCCGCCTCAAGTGAGGCATTCCGTAAGCTTCCATACAGAGCAGCCAGTCTGCTGGAGTTTCTGCTTCAACAATTTACCTTTTGTTATTTATCTAAGATGCAAAATTATTCAAATCCCATTGCTGCTGTCTTTGTATCTTCTGCCACGGCTTGAACGAGAGGGTGAGGTGCAAGACGGGAACTAATTGACGCGACACAGCGCCCCCCAGTGCTTTGCCAAGCTAGTGCGCCACACTTCAAAGAACCTGGAGCTGAGTTAGTTCAGCCACCACATTTACATGGTAAAATAGAAGAACAAAAGCGCAGATGGTTCCATAGCAGAATTCATACTTTTGACAAAAACTATTTAACCAACGCCTGTACTGTTCATGTGTTAGGTGACAGCATCGTTTGATGCTCTGATATAACATTCCCCATGGTGGAGGGCAACACGGGCCACATGGAAGCAAACTCAAAGTACCTCACACCTGAGCCCCGGCCGCTGGCTCTCACCTCCCTGCTGCTGGGCTGGTGAGAATTCAAGAGAGCCAGGTACCACAACTACACAAACGAGACGAAGTAAGGACCAGCACAGGGAGGTTCGTCCAGACCGACCTGCAGCATTACACAACATCCACAATTTACTGTACATCAGCGTCTCCCCATCGGGTCCTCGGGGACCCACAGACAGTGCACGTTTTGACTATAGGGAGCAAAAACATGTGGACTGTGGATCCCTGTGGACTGGACTGGGAAACACTGACTTACATGAATTGCATGTAATACATGAACAGTGGAGCTTCAGGGGAATTGCAGTTTTGTTGTAGCGAGACACTGCAACGGTTTCTTTTCCCCGAACGACTGAAAGTGCCCGCCTGGCCATCGTAGGGCCGCTACGGCCGTGACGTGAGGTGGCCTCAGCGCCCGCATTGGCCCCCGACAGAGCACGCTCAGACACGGGAGCTGGGAGGGGCAAGTCTACCAAAGGCTGCATGCTGGGGGGCTTGGGGGGTCTGAGCAGATCATGTCAGCGTACATCCCGAGCCACCCAGGACGTCAGCCACACTGTCACCGCGGGCTTCATGCTCGCTTAAGCAATAAGTCGGAAGAAGGTGGGAGTTCATCAGCCATTTTGTCCCCAAGGGCTTCTGGCAGGAGAGAGTTTTTATGGCTGACAGATTAGTGAGAGACTCTATAGCCCCTCCCTCCTCCAGAAACACGGAGCAGATTAAAGTTAGGAAATATGCAACGTGTGAAGTCACAGCTGAAATATGGCATTTATGCAGTTCATTACTGTAGGAAATAGTTGGTACTCGAGCAAATATAAATAACATTTGACATTAAAATATACTGCTGAATTCTGACATCATGGAAATGTGACACAAGACACTTATTGGACTCATCCAGTGACAGAGGATGCCTGGATCACGCAACCAGGACCAGTTGGAAAATACATGCCACTGCACCTCCTACAGAGATTTGTTCCGTGTTATTTTTAATAACAATAACACTTTATTGATCCCTGTGGGAAAAGGCTCATTGCACCTACCCCACGTTGCTTTCCAAGACGCATATGTAAGAGAGAACAAGCTCAGTGAGACTGAGGATCAAGAATCTTGTTAAAGGTCTCTTTGACATGTGACTATTTTAGCTAAAGGTGGGCTCGAACCAGCAACCTTCTGTTCACAGCAATATAGGCTTAACCAAGTGAGTCACCAGCTGCCTTCCTTTCACTCATTTTCAGGGTTGGGAAGGGTTACGCATACATCTCACTGGAGCCACAGGGTTGGGAAGGGTTACTGCATACATCTCACTGGAGCCACAGGGTTGGGAAGGGTTACTGCATACATCTCACTGGAGCCACAGGGTTGGGGAGCTGGCGCAGTGCATGCGGTCCTGCCATGTTACTGACTTAAGACTGAGATAAATCATTTCTAGCATGTAACATCCCAAAGTCATATTTTTTCATTGCATGATGAATATTTCACTGCACAATATCTGGGCCAATTAGCTGTATCCTGGGTGCCCCCTGCAGCAGCAGAACCGGCCTGACTAAGGTCTTTATTCACATCTCAAAGACACCATTCCTGGTGCTGCTTATTAAAACAGACATTTTACAGATTGTCTGCATGTTAAAGATATTTACCTACTGGAGAAAAAGCACCCAAAATCTCAGGGAATGAACGCGTTTCGGCGGGGCTCCCTGCCCACTGGAGTGCCCTCCCGCATGCCCAAATACATGGAGGTCATGTAATTCAACATGACCTTTAGAAATGTGCCCCGCACCACTTCCAGGTGCTTCCAGGGCCGGGACCAGGGAAGTGGGAGCCATACAACATGAGCCATTACTGAAACATGGATGAATGTACTGTGCTGGGCTACAGCAGGGGGGCATTACAGACACTGTGTGGTCTGTCAGACACAGGCAGGACCAAATCAGCCAGGACACACAGTATGTTTAATATATGCACAATTACAGAGGCTGCAGCAGTTCTGATATATAAACACAAATGAATGCAAAAAAAACTGCTGCTGAGGCGGATAACACAAATATTAACAGATTTAAAAATATTTTTTTAAGTGTAAAATCAGGCACAAGTTGTTTATTCCTGCAGGGACAGACGTTGTGGGAACAACCCTGGATCCTGTTATTAAAAACAATTATTAAATAGTAACATAAATATAGGGAATTTCTTGTGGAGGTTCCTTGCAGTTAAATGATGAGGATTTCCATTAATTTGCCCGGTTTATGTTTTTGTAATTTATTATCACCCAATGCATTTAAATAAATTTCAGGAAGAATCTTTGTAGAAATGTGATGTAGCAGTATGTGTCAAGTATGCATGCACATGCACCACCTGTATACACACAGTGACAAGTACGGTGGGTGGGGCCTCAGCTACACCACTCGTACATACACAGTGACACGCCACAAAAGAGAGGTGGGCTGAGCTTCAGCTACACCACTCGTACATACACAGTGACACGCCACAAGAGAGAGGAGGTGGGCTGAGCTTCAGCTACACCACTCGTACATACACAGTGACACGCCACAAAAGAGAGGAGGTGGGCTGAGCCTCAGCTACACCACTCGTACATACACAGTGACACGCCACAAAAGAGAGGAGGTGGGCTGAGCCTCAGCTACACCACTC
>JABJVO010000026.1:13580112-13599762 GCA_026770805.1 Boulengeromyrus knoepffleri | reverse complement strand
AAATTCTTCCCCTTGGGCTGTTTTGGTGAGACACTGGTAAAATCACACACTTTTTCATGCCACATGTGACAACTGTGGAACACATTTATCTTACAATTTGATCTGTACACGTGATGGAGGCAATGGGCATTAAATATAGGCACCTGTGAGTCAAGAAAACCTCTCAGTCTGCGTGGTCTGTGCGGTCTGCGTGGTCTGCGTGGTCTGCGTGGTCTGCGCGGTCTGCACGGTCTGCGCGGTCTGCACGGTCTGCGCGGTCTGCACGGTCTCCCGTAGTCCCCATTCAAAGCTGCAGTCGAAGTCTTCTTCAGAACACGGTGGATTCACACGCCTGCGCAGATGGTCTGATGCCACTGGAGGGGCCACATCGCTCAGCCGTGCCACTAATTAATGAAATCAGAGTCTCAGTTATTAGCATAAAAGAAATATGATATATATTTTTACAAAAATGTGATCAAAGGGTTTACGGGGTCACGGAGACCCAATCACACATAAGCCTGTAGGCCTCTCGCTAGCTTCTGCAGGCTACACTTTAACAGTAATGATATTTGTGGTGTAATCATGCATATATATATATTTCACTCCTACAGCTAGGATGGAGTTGTACCCACTAATGTATTCCAAGTCAGACCAAGTGCAGCTTGCAGAGGAAAAAAAAACGCTTTGGTTGAGTAACCGTAATAATTAGAAAATTATTTTGATAGCCTGAAACAATCTAATATATTACAAAATTTTATTAAAATAATATCAGATCAAATTAACTGCTATTCCATAATGAATTAGGTAACAAGGTAGGCAGATATTAATCACCCTGCCCTCCCCCAGGCCAGAGACACTGGGGGTGGGGTTATTAAGTTAACTCTATGGCTCGTTAGGAGTCAGAATCTGCTGGGGGGAAAAAAGCACTGCATACAATTCACTGTCTTGAAGACATGCTTTTTTCCCTGACATTTCTCTATGTGTCTTTCAGGTATGTTCCATTGTAAATGTTTTGACATTTAAATCAATAATTAATACTCGGCCTACCCTTGACCGGACGCCCAAACCAGAGCCCCTCCGCTAAACTTTCTATTGCCATTACTTCTTTGAGAGGTGCACTGAAGCTAGATATACAGCTACCAGCACGTTCCTATATGGGAAATAACGAGTCAAGGCTGGCTGGCCAGTTGCCTGTTGAGTAAAGCTGTTCTGTTGATGGAATAATGTCCTTGTTATATATAACAAAGGAGGAGGTTTGAATGATTTCACTGGACTGCCATAATAGGGGCCCGCTCACAAATCAGGCCAAGGGGTTTGGCTGGCACAAAAATGCTCTCGGTGAACCTCCTTAATAGAAAACATGAGCCTTATCTGCTGGTGCAAGACCTATGGCGCCATGTAGAACCTGCCATTTGAAGTTTACTTCAGAACACCCACATGATACCTGGAGTACAGCCACCAGACGCTGTCTGCCATGGAGCCTCCGGATGGTTCCTGCTGTAGAACCTTGGGATTCTGTCATATCTAGAACTTGTGTAGAACCTCCTGGTGGTGCCCAGGATGGAGCTTTTAGAATTTAGTGATTAATTGTCATTGTTGACACACCACAGCACACAGTGCACAACAACGAAATGTGTCCTCTGCATTTAACCCGTATGTGACAATGTGACATAGCAGGGGGCAGCTAATTCAGCACCTGGGGAGCAGTGCTGGGGGCGGAAACTTGCTCAGGGTACCTCAGCGGTGCCTTGCTGGTTCAATTACAAGTGCGCTTCCCTGACCATTAAGCTACCACTGCCACCACTGCAGCCTGGTGCAGAACTTACGAATTCTGCCAGGCATAGAACCTCCAGATGACGCTTCACGTTCTGGGTGCTCCCTGAAGTAGAACCTCGCATTCACAGCTCATTATACTGTTGGGTTAGAACCTTCATGCTCATTCACACCTCCAGCTAGTGCGGCGCATTAGGGGGGCGACCTTCCGTTTGGGGGTGGCACAGGCCGGGAAAAGGGGAAAATGGGGGAAAAATGGGCTCTTTTTGGCGGGGAAAGCTATACCCCCGACACCTAGGCCCCCCCCCCCCCCCCCACACCTTATGAGGGGAAAAGGCATTTCGTATTTTTAATTAGTAATTATTTTGGAGGTTTTATGGCTTTATTTTAGCTGTCACAGTGAGCGAGGAGAGAGGATTAGCGACCTCGGGGGGAAGGCAAGTGAGGGAGATGCAGGCAGAGGGAGGACAGCTCATGTTTGATCCAAGGGGGCTTTGCAGGCCAGGGGGTGACAGCTGCACTGTCTTCAGCCGGATTTGAATTTGAATTCTATCTAACGACGCAGCAATGCACGGACTTGGCAGGGCAGTCTGCTAATCTTCTTGACACAAATGCCTGGGCTTTTCTTATGTGCCCTCACAGAGATTTGAGTAATTAAAGTTAAATTGAAGGAATAAAAAATATCCTTCTTGTACTAAGGCTGTCTTGCTAATGCCAAGTGTGAATAGTCAGGGTTGTCCTTAGAAGTCTAATCCCAAATGCTTTTTCTCCTGCCACAGGCTGTCAGGGCCTGGCGATAAGGCCAGAGCACAAGGCTCTCATCTTACAGGCATCTGTAGGCGAGAAGAAAGGAAGATGACTCCAGGTGGAATTCATTAGCCCCCGAGGTACATCAGACCAGTAGGACAGATCTGCTCAGGTCAGAACACTTACCCTACAGCTGGACCCTCAGAGCAGGAACATGAAGTTTCCCTCATGGGTATGCTCTTCATATCTAAATACATGTCAGCGAGGATTCCACACTCTAGCAGCTCATAAGGTACAACTGTCCCCTCCTTTGTCTGCATGCAACCCAGGCGACTGCTCCCGCATACTGAACGGATCCAGGTCCTGGATGAAGCACATGGCAGAGAAGGAAAGAGGGAACCAATGGCTGCCTTCCACTGGGGTGCGACAGACTCAAGTCGACAGAGGAACTTCACTCCCTGATCGCAGCCCAATACCTGCAGAGTGACGAGGTCCGAAACCAACACACCGAACAGTGACCTCATGCACTAGAATGTGTGTCGTTTGTGTTTTTTTTATTTATTTTTTTTTAATCCTCCCTCGTCCTCAAATGCTATTAATGATTTGAGTAAATGGACAATCTAACATGCATTGCAGAGGTCAGTGTGTCAAGGGGAGACATTGACAAGCGGCCTTCTAGAAAGATTTTGCTGGTATTAGCGGGTGATCACTGAGAAAAGGACTGGCACAGGCAACTGAGTACAGTATGTAGACTGGCTATGCAGTGAGGCGCTCCGCAGTATACTTCCACACTGTACCACTGTGCACTGCATGCACCTCCTTTCCTGGGAAAGAATGCTACCATCAGTTTTGGATCATGTCTGCTTTCCCCTGACTGCTACAGGCCTTCACGCTGGACAGAGAGCCTGTCTGAACAGCTCTATTAATCCCCAAGACCTTTGAGGTCTGGCTCACGATGCCACATAATGCATACCTGTCTGGAGTAATTAATTCTCCCACTGTCTGTCATTGCCTCAGGCCAAATTCTTTTTTTGTGGTTTCACCTATCTTAGCGCCTCCTGCCACCCAGTGTTCGGAGACCGCTCTAACGGGCATGTGAAAACCACAAGAAAGCTACCTTTCTGCTAAGCGCACCGCTACCGAGCAGAAGCAGGCTTTAGCCCCATGGCGAACAGTCGGCTAGCAAAGGAGACAGCAAAAGGCGAAGAGGAGAGGGAGGCGAGATTAAAGGGAAGGTGAGAGATTTTAACATCAGCTTTCAAACGGCACTTGGCCACGTTACAGGTTCCACACTCACCCCGAGCTTCTCCTACACGCCCACACGCCAGCCTTCCTCTACTCCTGAAAGGACAGACCAGCACCTGGAGTAACACTCTCAAGCTGCTTACACCGAGAGAAAAACATGCAATTACTGCTAGGAGATGAGCTCAGCATGCTGCGTGGTGAGGGTCCACGCTCACAGCAGTGCGTGAAGAGATTAGCAGCACGGCCAGACTGCAGAACACAGGAATAATCATCCTGTCACAGCTACTGGCTCAGGCTACCAGCAGCATGTCAACATCTTCTGTTCTCCCTGCATTAAGACATACCGACAAAGATTATGTAGGCGAGGAAGACAAAGATTTATTCATAAACTGCATGCAATAAATCCAGAATTTAATGCATTTGACATGACTTCCGTGACTTTTGACTTGGTCAACAAATCTGTGTACTTTGTGGTCTTCGGTGGACATATCAGGAAGACGTTGAGGAGACAGACCAACAGTACAGTGGTTCAATGTAGGGAGAAGCCTCATCCAAAGTTCTCATCCGACTTCAAGTATTAAAAGAAAACAAACAGCTGACTACATGCTCTTGGTTCAACTCAGGTCCTACCGGCTGACATGTAAATGGCTGCTAGCTGTTCCCAGGTGTGCCCTCTGTGACAATCATGTGCATGAGCAGACAGGGGATGCACTGTTCAAACTGAGAGCATCACATCATCACAAAACAACGTGGGAAATACTATGTTGGAGGATGGATGGGCGGCCAGTCAGTCTTCCCTGCCCCAAACCCGAATTGAAGCTATTTGTGGCAAACTAAGGCACGACCATAATGACATCACATAGTTCCCGTGAATTCAGTAGCGGATAAGAGCATACCCAGAATTCAACATGTCAACCTTTATTAAATAAAAAGTGCAAAAAGAAGAGAGAGTTGATAACGGGTAATTTTACGAAGGGGAACACATCACTCAGAGCAAAAATTTTCATCTGTAGATATCACCTTTAATGGAGTCTGAGTAGATGATATACAGTATATTGCAGAATGTGTCTGAAGGTATCTTGTGTTCGGTATTTTGTTCTTGGACAGACTCCCCTCTCCAAAGCACCCTGTGAATTTAATAGGATATTCAGGTTAATCTGATATTAACAGCAGAGCCGGGGGCTCTCTAAGACACCCTAATGAGACTCGGTTACCCATAAAAGTAATATTCCCATGTTTTATTTGGTTCACTATGTCATATTAACCCACCCTGTGCAGGCTTCACGTCTCTGTCCAGCAAAAGATATGTGGCTGTAAACCAGCATTCATACACCGCAAGTGCTAAATATGTCAATATGTTAAACGTTTGATAAACTGTCACATACGTGTGAGTAAAAGCACCTAGACAAGACCACATGAGGATATCTGACAGACTAGTCCAAGAGCAAATTCACTAATCAACATTGAAGTGCGATTCTGAAGAAAATAAACACGGACTCTTGCATTAATCCACGCGAGGTGCAGCGGTACTGGTCGGGCCGCAGGAATGACGGGCTTCCTGTCTGCAAATCTGGCAGAGTCCAAGCGGGAAACAGCAGTGACACAGCCGTCAGTACATTCGCCACTGCTGCTCGCACCAGCAGCACCACTACTCATTACGTTAAGCTGACACTTAATTATAACTTTCATCTACTGCCGTTTCTGCTGCGGTCCAAAAACATTCAACTCCTGTCCAAAAAATGTGCAAGACATTCATGTCACTCTCCAATTAGTCAGAGAACATGCTTGAATTCTGCCTCCCACGTGAAAATAAAGTAACAGTAGGAGGTGACCAAAGAATAAGTTGTGACTATGATTCCGATTGTATTTCGATGGCAGATGGGCAAGACCCAGACATACTGAACATTTTCTGTTTAGAAAACAAAATTGCTATAGTCTAAAACAAATGCAATTCTAAGCATAAAAATTTTTTTAGTCGCATGGGATAAGATAGCGACTGGTGGACTGATCGTTTTAAAAAACACAGGCAAAAAAAAAAAATGAAATCAGACCTTGTGACTTAAGCTGGCTGACTGGCAAAGTTAACATATATGTTCAAGTGTAACATGTAAGGGCATGTGTGCAAAAAACCACAAATCCATAACAAAGCAGGAGACTCCATGTTGCCACCCAAGTGACCAAGAGAATATCTGTTTATCACCTGAGAAAGATGAATGGGTAGCAAAATTTCCCAGGAAAGCTTTGGTCTTTTGGCAAGGTGGTCTGCGCTTGTGTGAGCGTAGCGTCATCACAGAGCCAGGTTTGGCCGTGATTCTCCGATACTGCTGGAACCTGTTCCCGATGGTCAAGCCAGGTCCATTTCCTGCTTAGAGAAGCAAAGAGCTCTGCTTGTACTCACAGTGCACGACATGCGTGATCCCTGTCTGAAATTTATGCTTTGTTACTGTTGTACGGCCCAGCAAGGCGACAGACCACTACCCACTGGTCAGTGTCTAATAAATGGCTCAAGATTGCAGCTGCAATGGACTTCCACTTAATGATCTTTAACCAAACTGTGCATCCGTATGGTTAACGTCCATGTTTTCCTGTACACGCATAAAGCTGCGGTCTCGAAAGCAGCACGACGGTACCACAAAATAACAACGCATTTACCAACTCATTAACAAATCACCTGATTCTGCTCATCACTGCTCCTGAAATGTAGTAAACTCTGACATCCAGGGTTAATAAGCGCACTGGGAGGCACAGAATTCACTGCGGCAATAATAAGCGTCACGGCCAGCAGCTGCTGAAGGGCTGGACGTGGGACCAAAAGAAGGGTATTTATCACGTTATTGACTTTCTGACTGCAGTGTCATGAACCCTTTTGTCATAAAGTGGTGCACTTAGAGTGAGAGCGGCGATCGATGCGAGGCAAAGCTGCTGTCACCCCCCCACCCCCACCCCCCCGCCGAAATTCCCTCCTGTTGCAACACTCACCACACTGGTGGGAAGGTAGCGTACGGGGCCTCTACAGCTCGCCGCCCCTTCAGGACACACAAGAACCCCAGACGGGGATGGGTTGGGGTTTATTTAAGTCACAGAGAGAGACAGAAACAGATAGTTTGCAAGTGAACCATTCTGTCGGCATTTGCATCGTGAGCCAGGTAAACACCTCTCACCTGGCATGCTGCCACCTGTGTGTGTGAGATGTACGAAGTTCAGTATCTCCAGGAGTGTGCGAGAAGTTAACGATCTCACCGTGAGCTCCATTTAAGTAAGGGAGGGGACGCTGAACTTTAGTTAGAATGGGAGGGACCGGTGCACTGATTTATTCACAACGCTAGCCAACTGACACCTGTAAAGTGAAACAGTGGAATATAAGTGTAAGTTATTGATTTGGAACCATGTATCGGCCAAAGGCCTTATCATCTGGCAATGTCCTGTTGCTTCTGGTTCATTCTCACTATATCAGTTTCTCTATTTGCTGTGGTCATGACCCAGCATCTTCCTGGTATTGTGCAACCGGAAGGCATATCCACACATCATTGTGAGATCACATGGAGGTCAGCGAAAAGGAGAACCAACAGCTCTAAATGTCAGCCATGGGACAGCTGAACGCTAACCACACATATACATTCGTAGCCTCTAACATTCCTTTTGTGTGACAAGAACATTTTGTTCTACCATCAAGAGTCCCAAATCCAGACTAAATCCATGTATGCAGGGACTGAAGTCCACTGGGTTTTGGGCAGAGCCCCCTACACACAGAAAGAGCTAGCCATCAGGATCAAAGTAAACACACATTCCTGGGGGTTCACTCTGTCCACTGACTAGAATTTCACATCGGTCACTACAGCTGGAAAAGAGGCAAGCAAAAACGTCATGAATAACAGGATGATGGTTTAAGGCTTAAGGTGACTTTGAACATCACAGAATATCATCCGCCCTAAATTCTTCTTGACTAGCTGAATTCGGCTCTGACTGGTCTTCTGCCTCTGGAACACAGATAAGCGGCTCTGAGTGATTTAACATGCCTACATGTACGACCTGTCACATACTAGCTTATTCCTGAAACCACATGATAAAGAGAAAGTATAAGGTCCAACAGTCCCTATTCTGTAATCAAGCCTTTAAGTATTCACTGAGCATGCACATGTACGACTGTATAGATCGACAGCCAGTGTGGCATCCTCTGTTGAGGACACCTTCTTGAACTTGCATTATGGATCGATATTAGACAAATTATACAAATGGAGGCAGACACAAGCTTTTCCTAAGCAGGAAAATTGTGATAAATATACAGGTTCGCTTGAAAATGTGTTTAAACATTATCATTGTTTCAGAGATGTAAAAGATAATTCCTGATAAGACAATCATGTGTTTGATGAATGGATCTTAAAGTAATGACAACTTTTCATTTGTTTAAAAAGTTTTCATTTTTTAGGCTCATCTCAAATTAACACAGAATGTGTATATTGACAGTTAAACTGCAAATGTCAGCAATAATATGGAAGATGAGACCAGAGATACAAGATTTCTAGGATAATTACGTAATTGCCCGTAAAGTCTAAGGGTAAGGAAGCCCAAACCGAGCTGAGCATCGCTGAGAAATCAACCCCCCAGTCAACTGTGCTCACTTGTGACGCGTACAAGAACGAGGTCAGAAGCTAATGTTTAACACCTAGGTTTCCATGGAAATCGCCCAAATGTTTTGGTTCACGCACACTGTACGGCTTAAATGGATTTAATTCAAAGCATCTTTCCTCAGCACACATGCTCCCCTATATTAGGATAAGACAGATGAACGATCGCATGTCGTGATGACACCACTACGGGCATAAAGTCATGGTATTGCTAACGACACACTGATGTGCGCATGTCCATCACAGGTCAGTTCTGTGCTGCTACCACTGAGCTAATGCATTTGTAATTAGCACATTCGTTATCAACATTTCCCTGTGAAGTAAAATGCAACAGATGTACAGACAGATCAGCGGTGTTCAGAAAAACAGCAAAACTCTGGGGCTTTCGCAACAGCAGCGGCAGCAAGGAGATTTCATGGAGACGGATCACAGCTGGCCAGTGGGAGCTGGGTTTCAGAGGAGGGCAGGCAGTGGTTCTAACCCTGAAGTTCAAAGCAAGAGGTCCTCCGGAGACAGAACAACAGGTTGAAACCAGCAAGGTAGCCTAGAGATGCTGATGGATTGGGGAGGAACTGGGAAAACATTGTACCCTGACTTAGGTGAAGTCTGGTGTTAAAGAGATGGAATCCTGTATTTGAATATGACTTTTGACCCAGTTCCCTGGACTGACCGAGCCCTCGTCCAGCCTGGCTGACCATTGCAGAAGCCCACAGATGTATGTATCCTTTTTTAAAGATAGCCTGAGGGTGCGATGTTGGGCTGCATCGGCCTCCCTTCACCTCTGCATCCTTGTTGGCCTATTTAAAACGGCACCTGATCCCATTAATTACTGTCCGACTCCTTGTCAAGCTGTGGTACCGCTGGCACTAAAGCCTCTCCTGGCGTTTCTGGCAGATAAGGTGTCAGCTATCTCTTTGGGAGGTTAATAGACCAACCAAATAATCCTTTCCCTGCTTCAGTAGATACTTGGTTATTTGCATTTGGTAAGCTGATATGGTCATTCAGTTCAAAGTGTGACTGCATTCCTAATGAATTTCTCCTTAGCGTCTTCCCCCGGGACAGCGCTCAAGGCATCAACAGCTCCGTTCATTATCTTTTTGTGCTCAGAGCACCCAACTCTGCAGCTCGCCTGCAAAACCCACTGGATGAGGGTGTCTTAGGGAATTTAGCAGAACTATTAAAGGTGTGTTCAGAGGCTTTAATACTCAATGGGACTCTTCCACCGTGAAAAGGTATGACAGGCCTATCTGGCTCAGTGCAGCATCATCACTGGTGACCAATGCTTTCACGACCCTTGACAGCTCCAGAGGACACAGACTGAATTTGTTGCTCCCAGCTGGCACAGGGAAGCACATCTGTAAGCCAACACAGAAACGGCAGAGTTCTTAGGCCAACCACTTGTAAATAAAAGAGCTGGAGAAAAACTGCACATCTGCCTGTCTGCCGATGGTTGGGCCCTCGGAGCTCAGGACAGACACAAATGCACCGGGTCTGTCTACGCTCACCGTTACACACTGCAGCTACAGGGTCAGGCTTCCTGCAGGAACTGGGTCAACGCAGAAATGTGTCTTATGCTAACAACAAAAAAGGTATTTCCTTGAAAAACGAAGAGGGAGGTACACTTCAAAGCATTTCATTTGTTGGTAAAGATCTAAGTAATACAGACACATAAGGACATGAATAATGGGCATGCAAGGATACATGCTGCTTTGACAGCATGTCTCCATGGTTACAGGACACACAAATGCTAAGTGGCCTTTGACCTTTAGACCACGTGACTTCAGTATTAGGATATCTCCTGCCTTTCTCCATCTGCGTGTCACTCCACCCAGGGAGCCTGACTACACAGACCTGCTGAGATGATACAGATCGCACCTGCACGGGAAGCGTTGAGAATAGCGAGTTACTCCTCTCTCTTAGCACCAAGCATCCATGAAACCGAGGAAACATCCTCTGCAAATTTACAACCGTATGTTCTTACCGTGAGCCCGCATATTGTTTCTCTGTACAGGTGTCTTAAGTCAAACACCATAGGATGATCACTGAATCTTTTTAACTTCCTGCTTCTGGATGTACTGATAAGAACTTTGCCGGTTTCTGTCGATGCAGCTCCTGGGCGGTGCTTTGCAGGGGAGATCGTTAACGGTCCACATCGCAAAGGCTCCCAGTTTTGGTGCCGTTGTTTCAAAATCATCAGTGTCCCGGGTGAAAGATGACGACGGCTCCTTCCCACCCTTAATCAGCAGCACTGACCTTTGCGGACGGCCCCTAGCAGAGTGATTAAACCCCATTCGGGGCACAGTGCACGAGGAGAAGAATGGAGGCAGCCAGATGGAGGGGAGACAGAGAGTTTTCCTGTCCTTGTGTCATTTTCAACCTTTACCATCCCGAGAACCCATGCTATCACACCCCAAAGATTAGTTTCACGTAAATGTAAGGAATTAGCAAAAAAGGACATCCACACAAGCAATTTATCCCACAGCGAGACCATCCAGTCAGCCAGCAATAATTCACACATCATTCTGGCTAAACCTTAAGATAATCCCCATTGACTTGCCCTGGCTCATGCCCAAAGCACTCTAAATAAAAACGACTTCGGCGGAAGGAAACCCTGGTAGGTGTACCTGGATGTTGACAGATTTCTAAAACGAGTGACACGGAGGGCGATGTAGCCAAGGAGACGGGCGTGTGGATGTAAAATCAGGAAAATAACAACAAGCCTCTGATAACCAATTCTGAGTTGTGGGAACCATTTTTAGAAAAAATACGTGCTACATACATTCTGATCCCAAAATAGGAAGCAACTTTAATACATACATCACAGTATAAGTATGACAATAGTTTGTGAAGTTTGGCTGAGACCTGAATAAAGCAGCCACCATTTTCTCACTTAAACTGCGACAGAACTGATGATGCAGAGACACATGAATTATATAAAGGTAGACTACACGTACACAGAGTGACAATTCAAGTAACTGATGCATTAATACATTTATCCTATATCTGAACCATTAAGGATACCTGCATGTCAACTTAAATAAGTATAAATGCAAATGTGCCAAAATCACTCGGTTTTAAAAAGCAGTATGGTGAGGTCACATAAACTGCTAAAATCCCTAATAAGTATTAAATGCAAGAAGGAGTTGAGAGATATGCAGCCGAAAGGTACTCCCCAGAGTGACAGAGGGAGACACGCTTGCATGTCTTGGAGTGGCAGGAGTAAAGCTCTGATGTAACGACTTCAACCCCGTGTCTAGCTGCCATGCTACGTGCATCCAAGCCTGGCCAAGGCCTCCCTCGCCTGGCAGACACCAGCTTCATATGAAGGCCCTTAAGGGGTGCATTTTGTCTGCATTAAATGAAATGACACAAGATGTGTAGTTCAACCAGTGACTGCTCATTACACCGTCGCAGGCAGCCAGGCGAGCGCGTCTTACAAAAGGCTTCAGGGGAAAGGCCCCCGGTGGGGCGCTGGGTGCCCCCACCAGGACAGCTGGCAGCCGCAATGTGGGACGCGCAGGTGTCGTGACACTGTGTCCTAAGGGCTCTGAGACGCACTTCTGTGGAAGGGGAGAGATGGTTCATTTGTCACTTACATATCTTTACCAGCAAATGCTGTCAGCTCCTCTGAAGCTTTCACAGGCTGTGGGTCTTACCAAGCCTTTAATTAACGAGGCCTGGGTGTCAACGACAGGCTCCATCCATGTCGCAGGGGTGCAAGATTTGACCCAGGGGAACAGCTGCGTACCATATCTGGTGATTTGGTGTTTGCCTGATACTGTAAGTGCACCGGTGATCTGACTGTTGCAGCATGACATACAGCAAAGGCATTGGCTAAGTCACATTTTGGAGACAGAACTGTGGAACCACAAATTGTCATCCTCTAGGAAGAAAACACTTAATTTCATTCTTCTGCTGCATAGTTAAAACTGACTTAACGATAAAATAAATAACAGTAGATAATCTAGGAAAACTGTACTCTTGTGGTCTTTCTGCATATACATTTTTTAACCTCATAAAAGATGGTTTTACAGTCTGTTGATGCACATGGCATAGTTTTATGCTTAATTTTAGTGCCAAATTTACACTCTGGATATCAAGCACCTGAACACTGTTTTATTATGTCTCTCTCACAACGATGTACAGCCACCGTAAGACTGACGCCTGTGTTCAGTAACGACATCTAGTGCCAGAATGCTATGTTTATGTAATAATATTGGAACTTAATGTGTCAAGTAAAAGGTAACAAAAATGAATAAAATCTAATTACACAATTCCAAATACACATTTTGGAAAAACGCTGAAATGTATTCAATTGAAATGATAGCTTCCATACCAGAAAAAGAAAATCTTTTGATGTTTATTTCTCTTTACTAAAGCTTGTCACATCTATGAATGCTGACATCACTGTGTGCGTAGCTGAAGAAGCTGGATTACCTCGGTGAGCACTGGGTTTCAGTTACAAGGTCAGCGCATAGACCACGCATCTCTGACAGAATTCGGTGACCAGGGACTGAGATCTGACGGTCACCTTGTGCAGGCTGCAAAAACAAAGAAAAGAGACAGAGAGCAGCTTGCAGTTATTCAAAAGTCAAGATTATTTTCTTTACTCTACAGACTATCATATGCTACCATCTAAAACTATGGCTTTAATTTAGCAGACAAGACAGCATGTTATCTAAGCTAATAGCGTGTTAATGATGCAGGCACTGCAGTCTCACAGCGGTATGGGTTGGGGGCAATTCTACATTTTACACAAAAAAAGGAAAAAGCTAATTTAATTATTAATTGGAACGATTATAGACTAGACCTTCATCATGTTCAGGGATGTGCTTGCCTTCCTGAACGGTGTTGTGAAAGTTACTTACCAAAAAAAAAATCCATTACAGACAGAGGTGGAAAGTTCAGGTCCAGAAAGTACAAATCCAGACCAAGGTTTTGCATCAACCGACCAGTTGAGTAACCTGTGACTGGGACTCTTTATACTCAGCTGGTTGGTTGAAACAAAACCATGGTGTGGATCTGCACCAGCTCTGGGCCTGAACTATCCACCTCTGTGTGTGATGGATTACTTTTGTGAGTGACTTCCCCAGCACTGTTCCTGAGTATGCAAACTACTGCTAGCTGCAAGATCTCATTCCTGTAGCTGCAAGTAAAATAACCATCTTAATCACTTAACATTACCAGAACAGTTTTCGTAATTTCGTAATCAGAAATTATGCTTACTTTCAAATAATAATGGTGACTAATGACCAACAGATTTGTGTAGATGTGAGTTTGGGTCATTAAACAGCACAAGCACAAGCCACAAGTCCACAAGCAAGGTGTTGAGAAGCCACCATTTAAAATGATCCATTTCATCTGTCCACTTCAGGGGCAGCAGCATTGAGACTGCAAGCCCTTTACAAAGGCTGTCCATTTACAATGACGGTCCCTTTAAAAAAAAAAAAAACAGCGATCCCTCAGTGATCTCTCCAGTTCTGGGGAACTGGGGCATATCCATGTCTGGGAGCTAGAGAGCACACCCATTGTGCAGCTGAAAATAATAACTCATATTATTAACTCAAAAATCACTTGGAAGAGACCATCCTATTACCCCAAAAACAGGGAATATAAATATTTCATTTTACCAAATGGCAGGTTAAGTGAGGCCGTGATAATGCCCTGACAGCAATGATATCTTTAATTTCCTTTTCTATTTCATAGATTTATGTAAAGAAATTAAATTCCACTGAGCTTTCAGGGCTGAACAATTATTATAAAGCTAAGGGGGGTGGGTCACTTTTTTTGGCGGCAAACATAAATGAAATGTGTTAAGCTGCAGAAGAAAGAAAAATAAATATCAGTGTTATGTAATGAAGCGAAAAGCAGTGAACAGACACTAAGCTGGGTTACATGAGGACATCACACATTATAATGCCAAACCATCAACACTGCACCTGGAATACCACTGTGGCATTAACACTAAAACTGGAATACTAATATTACAGTACATAATCCCAGTACAGTTTGTAACCCAACCTATACCAATTTGGCAAAATAAACTAGGTGAAAATTATGGAATTCAGTTGCTTAGAAATTGAAGCCAATCAATAGGAGCTATTCCCACAGGATGTGATTCTTTCAAATCTCAGTCACAAGGACACCAATCCAAAAATATTTGGCATGTGACGTCTCAGGGCCTCCAGGGGAATGAAAATGTATCTTCTGTGCTCCACTAGGTGGAAGACCACATTAGATTATTTAAAACAGGGTTTCCCAATCCGGTCTTCAGGGACCGGCAGACAGTCCACGTTTTTGCTCCTCTCTGCTCTTGGTAGGGAGCTGGGAGGGAGCAAAAATGTGGATTGTCTGGCAGGGAACTGGGAGGGAGCAAAAATGTGGTTCGTCTGTGGGTCCCTGAGGACTGGATTGGGAAACACTGATTTAAAACCATTTAAATCATTTTTCCACTCTGATGCTGCTGGATAAAACAAGCTTGCAGGTCACCAAACTTAAAGACAGAATGATCAGAGAACAAGTTACGCTTCAAATCCGCAACAGATCATGACACCAGGACTCCACAGTGCAGGCTGACACGCTGACTTGGTCATCCACAAAAATCACCTTGCCAGTTTTAAAACGATTGCATCTATACAGCAATCTTCTTGTCTTAATTTATGAAATTATGAAGTATAAATTAACATTCAGGATAAAATGTGAAAACACAAGAATAAATAATAATTGAGAACAGTTTGCTGATCTCATATGGTTCCATTTTTTTGGGGTATGACATGATCTTGCAGTTTGACCTTCAGAAGTAACAACGCAGTGTAAAACAGACTCCGAATCACTACACAATACATCCGCATTGACTGTAGGGCTACACTGCTTGTTTTTTAAAAACATTTATAGGCAGCCAATCAAATCCAGCCAAACCCCGCCTCCCTTTCCCATTTTCGGGGGGCAAAGAGCCAGCCCAGCAGCCAGATGCGATACGGCCATCATTTGCACAGCAGCAAACAGCCCATCCAAAGCCACAACAAAAGGTGCCGAAAAGATCTAAATACAAATACCCACTGTAAGGATGCGAAATTTTAGTCCAAATTCAAAATTAAGCTACATGTACAAAAACTAATGTAAACGTCGTGTAACAAGTGTGTGATACACAAAAGGAAGGTTTGGTCACAAGCTACTGGTACAGGTAAAGAGCACTGGCAACATGTTCCTGTCAGGAAACTCAGTAACATCACAATGGAACGCGGCAAATTAACACCATCTAAATATACCTGTGATACCAGGAAGTGGGATCTAGGTGCAACAGAACCTCAGTCATCACACTTTCATCAACACGTGCCTGGGTTGATAACAGAGATGCTTCTTTACGAGGACATCCCACTGCTTTTAGCTTGTAGGTACTCTGTTTTTCTCAGCAGAGGGAAGCTCAACACATCAACAGCCAAGCACGTTTTAATTGGTGTGTGAAGAGGCGTACGTGTTTCGACAGTGGGGCTCAGCCTTCCACCGGCTGCTGAGACGAGCTCGGCCGTAACCGTCCCCCGGATGCTCCCGTTTCAAGCCGTAACCACAACGATAAGCCAGGGAGAACACTAACCTTTAAGGTATGAACGGGGACCGCAAACACGGGGGTGAAGCCACAGCTTACCAGCCGTGACCACAGCTGACCCCCCCCCCCCCCCAGTCTCCCTGGCCAGCCTGGCTCAGTCCGTGGTCTTGTGGCTTTCTGTGGTCTCACCGGGAGGTGGACCCCGAGTGCAGAATCCCAGGAGAGCCAACTGTCGTGTGAAATTAAATCCCACAGACAGCAAACTTGTGTCATCTCCATTTACTGCTATTAACTAATATAGTATAGATATCTTTAAAAAAATGACATTAGCTACGTTTTTTTTTAATGTAATAAAAATGGCACTTTTTAGACCGTTAATAAAGTACAGCATTCGGCGGTAAAGCACAAACGTAAACCAGAAAATAGCTGAAATGGTGTCGCACTTTATCACCAATAGAAGATTCCAAATAAGAGGTGATTCTTGGAAGATTGTAACCCTATACAAGTGTGTATCTATGTTAAAGACACACCTCAGGGCTCCTTTGTGGCTGGAATCTTCTGACAGATCAGCATCTCCTACCACAGCAGGCCGTTAGTCTAACGGTCACACAGAGTGTGTTACCAGCAAGCCAGAAAAGCGACAGAACCCCCCCCCCCACACACACACACACACCTGCCCCCACCACAAGCAGCCCACTCACCAGCTCCTCTGATACAAACAGAACCAAATTACGGCAATAGAGACCAGACAGTGACAGAAGAAAAACTGTTACGGAAAAAACTGCTAGAGAAACTCCTATGGTTTGATGTTGAAAACCTCAATGCACAGGTTTATACTGCAGAAATACAAAAACTATTTGTGAAGCGCATACAGCCAATGTGAAATGATCAATAAGCAGGCCATTATTTTGAATGAATTAATCCAGGGTTCTTCAAATCTGGACCTCGATTCCAAATGCAGGCCTTGTTTTCAGTTCTCCCAGGTAGTTAGTTTAATAATTACTGATTCTGATTGGCCAGAGGCTTCACACCTGACTGACAGGTAAAGGAAGGCTGGAAAACCAGCAGTGCTCAGACCTCGAGGACCATGATTTGAATAACTCTGAATTAATCAATTAATCCCAGGGGCCTGCACCAAATAAGTCACTGGAAGATGGATGGATGGATGGATGGATGGATGGACTGACATCTAACACCACAACCAGAGGAACACAGAGACCAGCTAGAAATCAGACAAAAATGATTGTGTGGGAGGGCCAGTGTCCTTTGCTGTTTGGTTCTCCTCAGTGCCTGTACTGAGCCACCATTCCTGATGAATCTAAGCAGAGAATCAGCGCTGGGAAAAAAGACAGCTGACATTGATTGATGTCTCAGAGCTCTTCCTGATTCGCTGATTAAACCCATCAATCTATATGCAGAAGAGGTGTCGGATGCAAATGGAACCAATCAGGCCGAACAAAATGGTTTTGTCAGGATGTTACTGCAGTAAGAGGAGAGCCAAAGGTAGCTGGAGAGCAGGGGATTTGGGCTGGCGCACACCTATCGCGTAAGCATTCAAGCTTTTTCTGCTACCTCCTGCAGGGATCAGTTAACACAATTATGTAAGGACCATATACAGTATAACTACAGCAAACTATTAAGCAATTATGGGCAAATATGGCCATTTTGGGGAAAAACCCTGCGTCATCTGCATCTTTATCACTGGTTAGTGTCTTCATATCTCTCTCCATAGTCTAGGTCACCATCTGCGTTGTCTAGAGCTCTCTCTGCACAGTCCAGGTCACCGTCTGTTTCTCTTGCTTGACCATCCTGGTTACTGTCTGCATCTGCCTCTAGACTGTCCAGATCATCCTCTACATCCCTCTCCACACAGTCTAGATCACCATTTGCATCTCTCTCCACACAGTCTAGATCACCATTTGCATCTCTCTCCACAAAGTCCAGGTCACTGTCTGGATAGCTCTCCACACAGTCCAAGTCACTGTCTGCATCTCTCTCCACACAGTATAGGTCACCATTTGCATTTCTCTTCACGCAGTCCAGGTCACTGTGTGCACCTCTCCTCACATAGCCCAGGTCACTGTCTGCATCTCTCTCCACACAGTCCACGTCACTGTCTCAATCTCTTTCCACACAATCCAGGTCACCATATGCATCTCTCTCCACACAGTCCAGGTCACTGTCTCAATCTCTTTCCACATAATCCAGGTCACCATATGCATCTCTCTCCACACAGTCCAGGTCATCGTCTGCATCTCTCTCCACACAGTTCGGGTCACTGGCTGCATCTCTTTCCTTACAATCCAGGTCACAATATGCAACTCTCTCCACACAGTCCAGGTCATTGTCTGCATCTCTCTCCACACAGTCCAGGTTACGGTCTGTATCTTTCTCCACAGCATCCAGGTCACTGTCTACATTGCCAGCTCTGCCCATTTGGCCCTCGGCTTCTCCTCTGTCTGCCTGGGATGGAATACCTCTCTCAAACCAGATCAGATCTGAATCTCTTTAATTAAGGCAATTCTGTTGGCATAGTAACAACCCAGCTAATTTATCAAGGGAAATGTCTGAGAGACTGACAGGTTGCTAGGCAACAGCCAATAGAAGCACAAAGACAGGCAATAACAAATTGCATAGGATGTAGATGTGATGATCAGCCTCTCGTCTGTGATGGCTAGGAGAGCGAGAGAAGATGAAGCTACATGCTAGCAGTTCATCTGCTCAGTGAACATTCCGTTATTGAACCTCTAAAGCATAGCTACCAGGAATGCAAAGGCAGAGCAACTTTCTTAATTTCAATGACAATAAGCTTACAATAACATTCCTGCTGTTCTTCATCTGAAACACTAAAGCAGTTCAAGGGTTTGTGTTCAGATTTGAACCAGCATATCAACGTACAGGTATTTTACAAATAGTCCATTATAGCGTGACACTAATCATACATGACGCGATTAAAAGTGCTCAGAGGGGCAACACAAAACCATGAGATGAAAACAGCAGACCTTCTCACCTATTGCTACTCCATACTTATGAGTATGCAAGTGCTGAGTAAAGCAAGTTAGGGTGTGCTGTGAGCATCTGGCGGAGACCCCTGTCCGGAAGATCTTCAACTCACACCTTTGGCAGAACTTCTCTTGCGTCCTGAAGGAGTCAGGGGATGTTGAGGCCAAATCGGCCATGTCCTGCGATTCCCATTGCTGAGGCGGCCGTGAGAAGCTGTGGCTGGAAAGTTGTCGGTTCCTGTCACAGCAGCAATCCTCAAACCCAGTGGTGGACACCAGCAGTTATAGGAGCTTTCAGGCTGAAGAAGGGGACCTTCAGAGCTTGGTTAGCTTGTGGGACTCCTGAAGCAGCTGAAACGTACCAGCAGGCCAAGTGGAAACTGGCTTTGGCAGTTTCTGAAGCAAAAAGGAATTCGGTGAGGCCATGGAAAATGACTTTGCGGTCGACCTCGAAAAGATTTTGGCAAACCATCAGGTGACTCAGGAAGTGGAAGCAGGGCTTTACCCATGTTGTTTATTGGAGGGACGGAGCACTATTGACTTGAGTAGGCTGAGGTCACTGAAAACTCTTCGGTAGTAAAACTCCGAAGGTGGATGAGATTCTGAAAGCTCTTGATGTTGTTGGGCTGTCTTGGCTGACACACCTTTTCAACATTGCATGGAGGTTGGGGACAGTGCATTCGGATTGGCAGACTAGGGCAGTGGCCCCAATCCATCATGTCTTTGTGTAAAC
>JABJVO010000026.1:13553931-13578612 GCA_026770805.1 Boulengeromyrus knoepffleri | reverse complement strand
GAACATGCCACTTCTGGAATGTGCCAAATTTTTGAGGGGCAGAAATGTATTCAGGTAACAGGACTGAGTGAAATTCTCGGGACACAACTAAAATTTTCATTTTAACTAGCATATTATTGATTTACTATACGGAAAATGTATTTAAAGCATAAATGGGAAATACCGTCACACAAAAATAAAATTAAAAAAAACGATTTTTCAAGGTTTTTATCATTACATTTCATGGTGAAGTGTAGCATTAGTGAACAGGGACAGGTGACAAACTATTTTTTCAGTGTTCTAGGTGGGTTTTATTAATGTTTTTCATTATGTATCTTAAATTTGCAATGAGGACATTGTGGAGGACACTTTGTTTGATAACATGTATTATAAAGCTACTTTTCATACATATTTATACATATAATGTCCTGGGGACAGAAATGGCACCGATTTGGCGGAATAGCCCGTAAGCATTTGACAGCATATGACCTGGATTCATACACAATCTAAGGAAAACATGCTCTTGTTCCACTCCCCTCTATTGTGCATTTAAGCTTGTGAATTCTAGTCAAAATGTTCTGTGGTTTGTTGTGGATGGTTTTAGATTAAACATATTGTCTCTGTCTAGCGAAAAGTGCATATTGACAATTGTAGCTTCTTACTATAGATAGAATATGCCCATTCTCCTCTGGCTACTGATAGCATGTGACGTCTAATTGGGCGATGAAAAGATATTTTATGAAGTCACTTAACTAGTATTTAAGTATGCACTAGTTAACATTTATATTCATGATGGTCATTTGTATGGATTACTTTAAATGGATCATTTTAACAACGTTGATAGCCAGATAACTAGCTAACAAGAATCATTATTAATTGTGAATTGCAAGATTAGTGTGTTTCTTATTGACATTGACATATTTGCCTTGCTGACAACAATCTATGCAAGTCCATTTAACTGACGACTGTGTCACAAGTTTCTATTTCTGGTGCTAAGGGTGTCTCATTACGTTGTTTTAGGTTTATTTTGTAAAGTAGTTTCTGAGAAAATGTATTTTTTATGTTCATGAAATAATAGATTTTTGGAGATTTTCACCGGACAGCGATGATATTCATCTTATAATAAGGAATTTTCTGTTGCACTAAATACTATGCAACTTAAAATGACAGCGACAAGGAACATTTCTTTCTGCTCCATAATGTCTATTTTATTATGCCTAAATTTATATTTTCCATAAGTAGCTGTCTGGTGTGATCGAAGATGTGCGATGCAAGCCGAAACGGAGAAAGAAAAGGGACAGTTTAAAAGATAGACGCACAACCAACAGAAATCAACAAGCCAACGACCTTAGGATACCATGGGCTATTTGAAACAGAGTAACAACTTAAGGTTGACTGTTCTCTTGGAAAACACCACCTTAAGAAAAGGTGTCTCATCAGTGTGACATAACTGTTCTAATTGGCCCTGACATGTAGAAGTGACTGCGACGCTCTCCGTACCGCAGCACATCAAAAACAGCACGCTTAACAGACCATTAGCAGCCATGTGGGGGGGGGCGGGTTCACGAGGCTCCATCCTCATTGGGTGAATATGGATGTCAGTCAGAGGCATCTGAGGGTTTCTGACAGGCTTTTGGATGAATATGCAAACTATGAGCGCACGGCAGAAGTGCAATCACGTGGAGCGGCGGCAGCGGCACTATAAATCTCTGTCTGTTTCAATCGCAGCTCCGGCCGAAATGGTGTAAAATTCCAGCAGGGATGTCATCAATTTCTGTTAGGTCTTCTGTCCCTCTTTGTGGCGCGGCCGCGGTGATGGATTGACTTTGTCACTTGTGCTCAGTTCACAGTGTGTTAACACGGAAGGGCAAAGCTGGGTTGTACAGAAGGGGTTATTAGAGTCCTGGGTATGACTGGACTCTACCATCGTGACTGGAACAGTGGTGCAGGGGAGACGGATCAAAAGAAAATGATAATAAAACTGCTAAATTATTACCTTCTGCAAGATTTTACAGTGTAACTTAATTTGAATCTGAGCACAAATCTTTTTATCCCTCACAGACAGTCCCTGAGCAGAATGACACCTGAAAGGTTCCATAGGTGGTGAGATTATGTTGTCATTTGCTCACTACTTTGAAGCTGACAAAGACTGCCTCCAGTGGCTGCTTTCCGTCAGTGGTCCTTCGCACAGGCACTGTTCATTAGGCAGGAGAGGTCAACAGAATCATTACAACATGCTCTCCAAATCTGCCTTTGAAATGCTGTGACCCTGTGTGATTTACATACAGTCCGCAGTTACTCAGAGTCTTCCAAAAGGATCGTGAAATTGCATTCCTTAAACATTTACCCAAGAGTACCGTCAACCTGTCTATGACTGTGGGAACACACAGTCCCAGTGCAGGTATGCACTGTATACTGTCACATGGTCCGTTACATCACCAGCTGTTTGTCTCGGCTCATTTTGATCTATTTAGGAACCCAGCATAGCAGAGCTAAAGTCTGGAAACATAACTTTATAATAAGCTTTATAATAATGCTGAAAATAACTGGGGAGGAAAAAAAAAGATTCAAAACAAAGCAGATAACACCAAAACTGAATGTAAAAGCAGGACTGCTGGCCTGTAAGTGTGATGAACAGTAAATGAGCAGCGAAAACAACCTATAATGAACAGCAAAACCGACGAAGAATAACATTCCAGCAGGGTTTGTATGGAGACGACTTCTCCCCATGTGAGTAAGCTTTCGCTGCAGATCGTCCTGATCAAGTTCACACCAGAACCAGCTGCACGTAATAATTAGAATCCTTTATTCGGCATTTGCACAAACATGAGTACAGGCACAATGGAATCCCCATTGCCTGGGGGCCACAGCACAGGATCAGCTAACGTGGTGGGGGCCCCTGGAGCTGGGGGTTAAGGGCCTCACTCAAGGGCCCGCAGACATGTGACTGTTCTGCCAAGGTAGGGGCTCAAAGTGGAAATCTTCCGATCGCGGGCACAGAGACTTAGCCCAGTGAGCCACTTACCAGGCCCTTGGGGAAGCTCAAAGCGGCAACACCAGGCTGGGGAGAGATCTTGGGTTTGTCGCTTTGGCCGATTCGGCACGAGCCCTGTGTGGTCACACCCATATCCATACATTCCCTCAGCAGGATTTCTGTCTTTCCGCCTGACCCTGCAACTCTAGCGGACCAGATTTGCTGAGCTTAATCTTTTGCTCCTCAGGTCTGCTCCATACAACCTCCATTGTAAGGGCCAGGGTATACCAGATGGGGTCTCGGCGCTTTCCCACATTTGTAACCTGGTGCTCCCCACTGGGGTGAACCCCACTGAAGTCAGGACGATCAGTCGAGCTCCAGGCCATCCTCCAGGTCATCAGGCATGTTCTTCTTCCTGGATGATGCTCTCGTAAGGTTCTGTCATAAGCCTGCCAAGCTGCGGAGCAGCAGTGGTGCCCGGTCCATGCGTATTGTTTGCAAGGTGAAATGAGCTCAGATTTACCACGATAGCCGGACGGCGACCCTTTAGAAAAATAAATAAATCTGCTGCTCAGGAACAGCAGAGAGGAACACTGCGGCCCAGCATCCACAAAGGTGACAGTGGCTGCGCTTTCAGCGTTTCCTCTTGCACACACTTTGCTCTCCTTTTCTTCATCACAGGGCATCAAAGCAGGAGCCGCCCTCTCAGAAACCAATAGCACTGGAGTTTTCCACACAACCTTTAGCAGTCGAATCACTAACAGTCAGCAGCTCTTGGGCTTTTCCCTGCTAGAACGCACTATAGAAGATTAGCCATTAAGCTTCTCCACATTTCAAAGCTTCTGATCCCAGATCCAGGCGCCAAATGAATTGAATTTTATATTAGGTTACTACAGACTATTTTACAGAATACTAATTGTAAGAGCATCACAATGGTACGCTATATTGTTTATTTGACGGATTATGAAATACGAGCTATCACGGAATAAAAATTATAGGCAGGATTGTAATCACACAAACGTGTAACAAATTAAACCTCAAATTTTACTAAAGAATAGCGCACCAATGCCTCGTCCTATACGAGGAAAGACTCTCCGCGTTGCATGTTCACAAGTGCAGTACGAAAAAGACCACATAGGATCATGACCTTTTGTGAAACGGGTAATCCTGTTACGCCTCTCCATTCACTCAGGACCGCCATGCGAGCGCTCAGTCATTCCTTCTTTCCAGGCCAAACTGCTATCCTCAGTTGGAGCTCAGAACCTTCTGCTGGCCTCTCCTAGCTATGAGAAGCCCAAGAAGTGCAGGGGAGCCTGGACTGGAGGTAAAAACCATATGGCCTTGGCTCCCAGAGTGACTACGACTGCTGTCTAATCCGAGGGAAAGACGCAAACCCACCAGAAGCACAAATATTATGTTGTTTGTGCATTCATAAGGCTCTTTTTGGGGAAACGTGGACTGTGCTGCCAACCTCATGTCTTGCAAAAACCAGGTTTTATGATAAGCGTATAAATACTATATATATATTATATATGCTAAGCAAGTAATCTGATGATAAGGTGTTCTGGGAGTTCAGGATCAGTACAATACAGTGAAGGAAAGCAGATTTACACACTGGCACGCTATTTCAGCGGAGGACAGTTTTTTAATAAAGGTATTTCAGTTTTATGCAAATACTTACAGGGTACGGGTAGAAACAGACATTTCCCTCACGGGTCTAGTTGTCAGGAGGCTGATTTGCCTGGGATGGAGTGGAATGAAGGGACGCTTCTCCCTGGGTGTCCCCAATGCCCGTGAGGTGATCCAGCCTGGCACATTGTTCGCTCAGTAAATAAAACAGACGCCTCTTCGGGTTGTGTCCTCGCTCCCTTCCCCCCAGAAGGGCTGAGGTCACACTCGCGGGCTGGTCACGGGGAAGCGAAATAATAAGGCCCTTGGAGTATCTGGGGACAACAAGCATCACTCACATCTCCCATAATCATCAAGGCAAAGCTCGGATGCCTCTGTCATTTACATAATACCATTCTGACACTTTTACTCCAGCCATCCATCATGGGCAGGACGGGACCCTCTCGTCTCTCTCCTCTCCCCCGATTGTGTCTCCTGTTTATCTGGCCAAGCACACAAGATTGATTCCCCACCGTTTCTTTCCCTTATGTTCAGCAGATAGGAATTTTTGCAAAGTGATGAACCACCAATCCAGCTAATGATGAGAAGAAGCACACTCAGAGGGGCCCACGACATCGTTGCACGTTTGGGTTGTGTTGGCAAACCAACGTCAGGTTAAAGGGCTAGAGATCTTCTCTAGTGTGTTAAATTAAAAATGCAATCCGTTTCCTGTCGGCGCTGTGAAACGTCATCATTTAAGAGGGAGAAGGAAAGAGATGGGGAAAGACAGGCACTGCCGACAGCTAAATATTTCACTGCTCACTCTGCAAACACACTGCTTCTTAAAAAAATAAAGTGGTCATTATGTAATCCCGGACAGATGGAAAAATAAAATGACACAAAATCTATACGCTACACACTAAGCTATCCGTATGAAGGTACCAGTGTACAGTATTGTGCAAATGTCTCAGGCAGTCAAAGAAAGTAATGTTTAAATGATCATTGCTGTACAACTATATTATGTCTGCCAAAGTGTCATCTTAGTCATTTCAAAATCTCTCCTAAAGTCACACCAGAATATATATCAACCATCCAATACACCCATGTATTTTTTGACTCGACTACTAGCACACCTTGTTTGGCTAATCAAAACCTCATTAGCTTATTTAACTAATCAAATTGATTAAGTAATTGACCTGGTGGTAAAACATATATATATACACACACACACACACACACACACGTTTTGAGGAGAGATTTGGGAACCACAGTGGTGTTCTGCAAGCAGTCCAACGAGATATGAGCAAATGTTTGGAGAACATTTGGCAAGGTTCAAGAGCAGTACTAGAAAAACTTTCATGGAGATTTTTGAAAAAAACACTGCAGTATTTTCTCCTCCACAAACATGCGAGGAGGTTAGATTTTGTGGCTTATTAGCAGTTTGTGTCGTGATATTGTGCATAAAACATTTAATGTAACTACTTTAAAGTGCATTTAATACCCCAGAGCAGGGACTGAGCATTAAAAATAATTAAACACAGCATGTGTACAGAACTGAAAATGGAGTGAAGGGGATTTGTGCTTAAAAGAACTCAGAGATGGGTTTGATTGAACAATAAGGGGTCCTGTACCATTCTGTGCACACAGCATCTCACTCCCTTTATAGAGTAATAATAATAATTTATTTGTATTATTTAGATCCAATTGTCCAATTGAACTACATGATTTATCCTAGATGAGCCTCTTCTGAATCATTTCAGTCTTTCTGACTCTTCCACACCCTAAAACACATAGTTGTTTGTACAGTATGTTCGATGTATCCCCTTCCTGTATTGCTCAACCTTGGGAAGACGTTCTGGGTTTAGTCTTTACTTCTGTTGACAAGAATCTCAGACACGGATCCAGTCATATTTCACCTGCTTTCCAGATCTGAGACACATCCAATCGTCTATCACTTAGGATCTACATCTTTCATGAACTACCTGAATTCTCCCTTCATTCCCGTTACATATAAGGTGAGAAAAATCCAGTTTACTTCATTTAAAAATTTTTTTTTTTTTTTTTTTACACAGTTTAAGTCCTCAAAGTTTTGTTTACGATAACAAAAAACCATTAGCTGCTGTCAAACGGAGAAGAGAGATTATTTTTTTTATTGAAATAAGATTAAAATGATAACTTTGACAGCAGCTTCCACCTGATAAAATATTTCAGCTCATAAGCATGGTATGAGCATAAGGATTAAAGGGGCAGGTAGGGAAAGGAGGTGGAGAATATTCATCATATATAATAAAACAAAAGGTGCCATGGGAAATAACACTGATATTAAAATTAGAATGAGACACAATCTATCTGAAAAGTGCAAATTTAGGAATGTAAATGATTACAGGAGAAAAAAAGCCAGATATTTAAATTTAGGGTAACAAACTCAGAGCCAGGCTAATGGAGGGGGGGGGGGCGGACAGTGTAATTCTGGATCACTTTGGCCAAAACGTGTTCAAAGCCTGAATGTTACCCTCAAGCAAGTAGTGGGCAAACAGCTACCTCTCTGTTTCTTTGAAATTGTCAACAAAATAACCAAACTAAGTTGATAAACTGCAAGGACAGACACACAGAGGGGAGGGAGGGTCTGGAGTGGAAGGCCCAGACACATGAAACTTTTACAGTGAGAAATGTAAAAGCATTAAAAAAAACCCAAGGCAATTAACAGGCAAGGAATTACAGCATAGCACACAATTTTAAAATCTTAATTCCTACCAGCTGACAAAGAGCTGCTCTGTCATCATTGCGGGCGACGACAGACGGTGAAGATACTGCCAGTGACCCATTTTCTATGGCCCTGCGTTCGCAGTGAGCAGGTCACCCCTGAAAGGAGAGAAGGGGAGACGTATAATGCATGGCTATATGCACCCGTGCGGAGAGCAAGACAAGGAAAGTAACAAAGCTGGTAAACACCCGCAGCAGCACTACTGCACTTATACAGTGTAGATTCCAGTTGCACTGTCTTTCAAACTGGGGCAGTAAAGGATCAGGCCAGTCATCATTGCAGGAAAACGAGAATGCTTGCTATCACAATCCATTTTCATGATGCAAGAACATGGAGGATTCCACTGAAGTCAGTGCCGTGCAGTATTACTTTTCAGTTCACATTATCTGAGCCAATCAAGACAACACACAAAACCAGTATGGTAGGAGCCACAAGGCAACATTTAGCTGAACCTCATACTCCTTTGGCAGAGGAGTGCATATGCAAAGAGATGTGCCCCCTCATCCACAATTATTCCAACGTGAGCAGATATTTCTGCTGTTATCTATAGAACAACCAAGGCTTCCCCTTTACCCCATTTCTCTTCATCGGGAAGCACAAACAAAGCTGAGTGATTTCATACCTTTCATGAGGTGACCATTCAAAGTGTCATCTGTCTGCCACAACAAGGTTTCTATGCGGTTTCTGACCAAAGCATTGCGTGAATCAACCCTGCTTCACCTTTGAACGTTTTATAAAGCAAAGTATTAAAACTGAAGAAAAATCCCGTATGAAAGGCATTTTCATGAATTAGATGTGTATCTGTACTGTGGGACCTAGATGTTGCACTGAGTCCATACTTGGTTTTGATTTCTTTACCTATTCTATCTACCTGGGTCTCTTCGCTTGTAAACTATGTGAGTGAAAAAAGAGGTTGAAGTGAGCGCTACATGCCTGCTGACAGACTGATGCAACTCAGACTTGAAAATACTAAACACTCATTTTTCCTCTGACAAACAAGGACATGCACCTTGCTTGAATACATTTACTTGCAAATAATGTCCAGGAAAATGATGATTGGCATCTACTTAGACCATATCAGTGGAAGAACGAATCTCCATCCTGTCTATCTGATGACGACTCCAGCAGTTTCTCAAAGCCGTGTTTCCATTGAATGGTTCGATATTCCTCTCTTCGGAAGATACATTTCCTAATCTATCATTACAATACAGACAAATCGTTAATGCTACTAAAGTTTGGTCACAGGTATTTGAATAAGTTGTGATATCAATCCTCATTATGGCTCATGCACTAGCTAAATCACCAAATGTTTATTAAAATTCCATTTTTGAATAAGCACAGGTCTAAATTGTATTAGATACAGCAGTACGTAACTGATCTTGTGGAATTTGTTCTCAGGAAAACATAATGAACACATGAACTTCTCATCGAGCTTAACATTTTACTTTGTGTTTATTACTGTTGTACACAGACTTATGCAGAAAATTCAGCCAAAAAGAGAGATTCTGTGTCATTAGCAGAGGTTGCTTCTGCTGATAACTGGCTTGTATTTGTTTGCTGAGTGAAACTCTGCCAGATGCCACACTGTGTGAGAGTGGATCGCTGCATTAAACGGCTACGAAAATTCTGATTCTGTTCCAGGTGAAACAGGCAGGCTCAGATAACATTTAGCACAACTAGGATATTTCTCCACACACAGCCGTCTAGACACTGACCCCCATCTCCGTGCCGTCATGAGTTCTGTCTACCCAGGTACCTCCGCAGAGTGAAAGGTCACTTTTCCAGGTGCTCCCCCGACTGCAAGGTCTCTGTGGCAGGAGACGGACATGGCCACATTAACCATGCATGATGAGTACAATAAGCAGGTGTGCGGCTCCACACGGGGCCGTGCTGTGAGGCTGCGGCAAAAGAACACAGGAAGCTTGGGTTCGGGCCGACTGCCCCCGAAAGGGGAGCTGTTCTAGCAGATGCCCTCCATGACCAGCGACTGAAGGGCAAAGCTACACATGTGATATACATGTAAGATGCAGGGAGACCTACGACGGCCCTGAGAATGGGGAGTTGCATACAGCGGACACAGAAAGGAAGGTGCTGAAAGGCCACTTTTGGAATGGGACCACAGGCCGGAGCGCGCTGCTCCGTGACGGAGCACTGGCTGGTGGTTCTGCTCCAGCCCTGCCGTCATACTGCTAGTTGCCAACGTGACTGCTCCTCCATGCCAGCACCACGCACACTCCCTCACACACGCGCAAGCCAACGCCCAGCAGGTGCTTGTTCACTACTTTACTGAATTACTCTTCGGGGGTTTTTGTCTTACATTTCCGCCATCGTCTGGCTGAGCGCCAACCAGCCAGAATGTCTCCTGTTGGCTCCCGTACTGGGCGGATCGCAGACAAAGCGACTCATCTCACCAGGTTTGAAATCTCTCCCTGGGGGAGGGTCGGACACGGATCAGGCTCTCTCGCCGTCAAAGCCCAGGTCCCACGACTTTTCACAGACTGCTTGTCTGAAGGCCTTATGCAAGGAGTTCACTTCCTGCAGTTAAAGGAACTGGTGATCTGGTGCACACTCACCCCCCCCCCCCGAACAAGCTACTGACCAGCTACAAGTGCATCAGCTTGGATTCTCTAAAGCTAAAAACAAGAAAAGAGAAGCTCTTATGTTATCTATCACAGTCGTAAAGGTAAATACCGATGACAAAGGCAGTTTTCGTACCACTCTGCCGAGGGCCAGACTAATTCCACTCTGTCTGTATTAACAACCCACGAGGCATGAGCTAGTTTATTGCTTACTGGCAAACACATAGGTAAAATAACTGACTGTGTGGGTGACTGTGTTCCATTTTATTTTTACCTATTTCAGGCACAGCTCGACAACCATGACTTGTGTAATATTTTCTACTGCTCCATCCACAGAATAGCCCCCAATGTGCAAAGTGTCAAAGGACAGTATAGTCCCACTCCTCACACTCTCACGGACTCTCCCTGGTGTTTCAGTGATCAGCACATACGTGTGGCATAACAAGCGGTACATCTCTCCCTTGTGCGGGACCGGAGATGAGTTCTGGGCCAGCAGTGACATCTCCAGCACACCGCTTCTCCACCGAACTTGAAATCACTCTTCCTCATGTTTTATTTTCTCCTAAAATCGAAACAAGAAATTCAGGAGGTTGTTTCCACTGGCGAGAAACACCTACATTCATATTGTAATGAATGGATAACAGAAATCTTAAACTGAACTCTCACCTTTAGCTTTCGCCGAAGTCAAAGGTCAACTACTCGAACAAGAGCTGCATTTTTCCCGTATTATATTAACACAAGAAAGGCAGAAGACCCATCTGGTCCTCGAGGGACAGCACACAGTCAGTCTTCCAGGATTCAAGCTTCTCTGTAAACACACAAAGTAGCCCAGGACCCAATCTTCCCAACTGGGGACAGCATGCTAACCCAGGACCTTGGCAAACGTTTCGCTCTGAATGTATGTCTTGTTGTCATCCCCCCAGAGTGGCGTCCTATTGGACTTGGAAGTGTGATCGAGCCAGATGGGGTCTATTCACACCACTCTGAGACACCAAGAGTTTGGTGGCACCCTGCAGCCACTTCTTGTTATCTTTTTTTTCACCAATCATGTGCAGCATTTTTTTTCTCCCTTCGGAGTGAATTTTCATGTTTAGAGTCCATGTGAGTCTCCATGCCTGCCTGTAAAAGGGGCCGATTCTAACACTCTTTGTTGGGTGCACAATGGCAGAGATGGTAAACCCGATTACAACAGCTTTTGTTACCTTTCCAAATATATAAATTACTCTTTCCTGGCTCAATGCACACCTTTGCAGCCCCGAACAGCAAAACCCACTGCACAAGAGAGACACAGACACAGGCTGGGGGAGGGGGGGCTGTACCCACTCGAAGATAAACAGCTCAGCACAGGATCACGGGTCACAAGGCAGCATCTGATGGGCCAGAGCCCAGTGCTGAGGACATGGCACACGTCGATGACATGATTATCTGATGCCACACTGACCTTGACATTCATTCATTCAAAAGTGGCGCCATCGTTCCGATTATGAATATTTCATCTCTGAGCAGTGAAAGCACCCATCTTCCGTAACATCGTGGAGGTGAGTGATAAAGGGGGCTGGAGCAGACCGATGTGTATAATCCAAGTCATAATCTCCCATTGAAGGACATAGGCTTCCTTGTAACGCACAGAATAAATACAAAACTCGCTGGCAGTAAAGCCTTCAGACAGGGGGCTCATACGTCACAGCACAGCCCACTAGCCAATGTATGGGGGCCCCCCCATGTCTCAGTATTTAAGTAGAGAATGAGGACCTGCTACTTCAGTGCAGCTTAGCGTAGGCCAAGTATGACAGCACAGTGCTCCTGGAGCACATTGTGCCTGGACGCCAACCAAGCCCAAGCTACAGAGTACAGGGCCTGCAGAAGCCGGAAAATCATGGGCTATCGCTCAAGCCCCAGCTTCAGTTCTCACAGAACCCAACCATTTATTTCTGAGCTGTACAAAATCAGCATTTTGTGCTGTACCTTTTCAGTTATGGATAATACTCATCGCCCGACGGTTCTGGCAGTCCCTGGGTTAAAAATGTCCGACATATGGACAACTCGTACTCATGAACCAACTTCCGTAAAGCCTATTGTGTAAAAAATTTGAGAAGTACAACGGTTTATAATAACGAATGCACACACTACTTTGTGGCGCTTGTGAAAACATTGCATAGCTTCAGTGGTTTGCTAGCTCGATATACAGTACTATATGTAGCTACATTAATTATTACGGTATTATTATCATCATTATTATAATAATTATGTAGGCCTTGTATTATTATTGTTTCGACTTACCTACAAATTGGACTTAAAGACTGACTTAGGTAACGGAACTCATTCATGACCTGGGGACTGGCGGTCCTTTGTTTCTCGCATCTTGCTTTCATGGCTGACGAACCCCTGTGCCACTACAGAGTATAACAGCCCCTGAGTATTAATTCACCTGTCTCGCCACCCCCCTCCACCCTGCCATGGTCGACAGAAAGACGTGGATAGTTATTGTCCACTTAGTCTGGGGATGGATTAAGGGAGGCTTCGCACGCTCAGTGAAGGAAACAAAAAAAAACAGATAGAAATATTAGACTTCTATGCTGGACTCTGGTAGCTGGTACGGAGTGGAATAAGAGCCTGTGAATGGTGAGGGGAGAGGGGCATGGTCAAGGGCCCCCTTTCAACTAGAGAGGAGATGTGAATCATGTCATTTCCTTCCAGCTAATCTTCTTTGAGCTAGAGCTGGATGGTGAAATGAGAGCCATTTTGGGTCACCACCATTGGCCATTGTGGTTCACTACCCCACACCTGCCTCGGTCACTTTGGCTTTCGGTATCTGCATGCCGCCACTTGATGACAGTGAAGGCTGAGACGGGGGTGGGTGGGGGGGCCACATTACAGTGAAGCCACAACGTAGCCTGGAGACAAAAGAATAAGAAGAGTCTGGAGTCAGCAGATGGAGATGATGGAGCTGTTGAAAAATACTCCCGCCTCCTCCACTGATGAGGTGTCAGCTCTAAAAGCATGTGCCCATCGCCTCCATCGCACCCCCAGACAAAGGCACTAACCCACCTGAGCATCTATTTCCAAGGGGAGTGAGGACACCAACCACCGGGACACAGCAAGGCCACGGAAAAGTGTTGCCTGCAGGGCTGCAGAGTAGAAGTTTGCTAAGATCCAGCTCTACTCTCTGTCTTTATGCTTTTTCGTGACTCACCCATTTGGTCATATTTAGCTGCATGTTTACTATTTTAACTTGAACATTTAATTATAAACCATCTCAGTCACTCTGCGGTCTATATATACTCATACAAAACATACACAGTCACTCATGTACTCATACGAAACGTACACAATCACTCATGTACTCATACGAAACGTACACAGTCACTCATGTACTCATACGAAACATACACAGTCACTCATGTACTCATACGAAACGTACACAGTCACTCATGTACTCATACGAAACGTACACAGTCACTCATGTACTCATACGAAACAGGCCCACTCAGTTTTACATATTAACTTTGAGTGAATATGTATGCATGAGAGATGTGTTCTGGGAAGGAGGAAACACTTTTAAAAGCTACTGAATACTGTAACAAACATGCTGGGTGTCAAAAAAGGAGGACTATTTGGGAGCCTTGGGGGGCACTTTGGCAGACTGTAACAGCTACGCTACAACTGAGCCGCAGGCAACGCCTTTGATTTCATCAAGTAAAATATGTGGATTTGTAGAATCTGAGTGGTGTGAAAATGTGAGGCTTCGTTTAGGGCTGAAAGAAAACGCCCAGAAGCCAATGAATGAGGTAGGACAGCCTTAAAAATGCTGCCTAAGGGGCTCAGGGGGGCTGCGACACAGTCCGTGGTATGGAGAGGATGAACATCCGCACCACCAACGAGAGGATGTGCGAAGAGCTCTTTGTTTTCAAATAAAGACATAAACCCTCAGTTCTCACTCAGTTGTTTTTTTTTTTCATGTTGAAAGTGAGATTTGATCTAGCAGACTAATTACCTGTTTTACACGATGTCCTTTTCAACTATGATTAAGGAGTAAATAAAAAGAGATGATAATAATAGGTAGTAATAAGGACCCCCCCCCCCCCTCGGAGCAGCACAGACACCCACTTCCAACGTGCTGCCGGCCAAACCGGCTATGACATTCGTAAGATTCTTCAATTACGCTTTTCAAAGTAGAGAGCGAATATGAAATGCTGCACAGGGTAGCAACAGGCTAATAAAAGCTGATTCCTGATCGCTATTAGCGGGCTTGGCAGTCGTCTTCATGCTCCCCACATCAGAGGGACGGCCGATCCGTTTTGGGGGCTGGGGGGGTCCTAATTCACACATATGGAAATGCTTTTTCTCGCCATTCCGCCGCCTCTGCTGTGGCCAGATGGAGCTCGAGAGCGCTCAGGAGCCGTGAAGCCAAACACATCAAAAAGGAGGACAAGACTGCAGTTTTGGACCAGCAAGGAGGATGCAAATAAATAAAAAAGTTCCCAGGCAATATCAGTCCACCATATCTCTAAACCAAATGAGACTGTGCACCAGCTCCTTCACACCTATCTCTCTAAATAAATTTGATCTGATTCTGTAATCTTGTGAAATGAAACCAAATATCTGTTTAACCATCCATTCAATCCATTCAGACAATGGCCTGGATGCAGATGATCAGATTAATATAGAGATGATCAAAGAAATATTTCTACTTGTGTTCTTAAGGCTCCTCATGGCTTCAAGCATTCACTGAAAAATAAGCTTGACACTGCTCCATCACTGCACAGCTGGCAGCCACGATGATGAAATTTTTGTAAGAAATCTCCAAAACTCTTGATCTGAAGTCGTGCTGTACTGCAGTGTTGCAGGGCCGCTCCATTCCACTCTGTCCCAGGGTGAGCTGACCCTACCCCGTCACACTCGATCAACGCGATGCGAAATCTGAGAACCTGGGGAAGCCTGGTCCATGTTTGGGCTGGTCGGGAGCGGAGACCAGATTCCTCTGCAGCACTGATCAGATGTGAGGGGGAGACAAGAGGAGATGAGGAGACAGGAGAAGCAGCAGGAAAGACGATGGGACACCCTAGGGGAGACACACGACGGGGACGCCTCACAAGCAGGAGCTGCCAGCAGGAAGGAATGTATCCTCAAGAGCCTGAACTGTGCTCCTTTCGCTGATGAGTACCCTTGTGTAGGCAGTCATCCCAAATCAAAACAGGATGATGAGAGCATTAATCGTTAGAGGCATCCATCAACTGACAGCAATGACTTGTAGTAAAATGAATGAACGGGCAACCCGAGGGACTGGGGCACTTTTCGCTTGGCAGAGTTTCACCAGCATACCCAGCAGAGGATTTCCATCGCTTATTTAACCCGGCTTCTTCGAGTCGTCCAGCAGAGAGGAAAAGGGAGCGGCTACCTTTCCACAGCTCAGGGTAACAGCTTGGGAAACGCAGTCATTCCTCCAGCTTCAATTGCCGTCTTCCGGGACTCATCTCTGAGCCCAAAACGAACATTAACACATGACTCCAGATTGCTAAGAATAAAATGAAAATAACCCATCACTACTGGTTTTGCAGTTGCATATAATGACATAAACACAACTATACAGGATTCGTCTGCACAAGCACCACAGATAATTCAGGAGGATGGGGGGCCCTTTAGCGTTGCAAAGAACAGTAAAATCCTTTGGGGCGGGGGGGGGAGGGAGACTCCCTACAGCTGCTTTTATTTACCATTAAATTCACTCCAACCCTGCATGTTTCTGTTCTCCAGCCAGCACCACAATTAACTTTTCAACTTGTGGTAAGACCAGCTTTTCTGAGAAGCCACCAACAGACTAAACTATTTCCGTAAAACAGTGCCGGATAATTAAACATTCTTTTAACGCTTTCGTTCCTGCACTGTCATATGACACCAATCCACAGTAACAACAGACAAGGCTGCAAACGTACATGACGTACGAGCACACAAGGGCTGTCAAATGAACATGTGAGTTTAAGTGGCTGGTTATATCCTGCAGACCCAACCGGGGCCAAATCACCAAGGAATAAAGGTCACCAGAGGTCATACCAACCACTAACCTCCTGTCACAGGTCAACTAGTTTTCATCCTGTTATATGTTGCTTTCTTTCACACTTGGTGGGCTCTCAACAAAATGCAACTAATAGCAAAACAAAAGTCACACAAGTCAACGTCATCATTCTTTCATATGAAGAGAAACAGCAACAGATCCCTTTAAGGCCAAGACAGGATGCAAGAATCACTCTTCCTCAAACTATCATAATCACTGCAGAAATCAGCACCCCGATTTCCTGGAGTCTGATTCGAGTGACCAGTAAATCAATTGACTCCAGTTATGGGAAGAAACACACTACAGACCATACATGGGAAACATTCTGTATATAAAAAACAAGCTTTTTTGCCATTGACCATCAAAGTGCAAATGAAGGAAACTACAAGGATAAGAAATCCTAGTTCATCCCTAGCCTGTTCTCCCTGTTCTCCTGTTAGTGCGTTTCCCGTCCAATGACCAGATCACTTCCGATGATGAACATGCGCCGACAGACAGGTTAATTTAAAAAATTCAGTTGATAAACTAATTACTGTTATCAGCACACTGGACAATAGTTGGTTTACATGGGGACCCTGGCCTGTGTATCTCATCACTCGGGCTTGCTGGTTCTGCGTCAACATGGCTCACACCACAAGCAGTCTTCCCCGCATGGTCCACGTGTAGCCGTTTACACAATGGAAGTGATCCGTCGAGAGCTGCGGATGAAAGAACGTGTAACGGTAAGTTCCGGCTGCGCAGGGATTCATAATACGCACTCCCAAAAGGGCCAGATTAATTATGAATGAAAGATGCAGACTAAACCTAATCACATGAGGGAGAAGCTCCTCGTACAGCATGAAATATATATACGGCTTAACTCCTTTATTAAGAGCATATTTAGAAAGGGATTATTGATTCTCATAATGGACAATGGAGAACAGGCTTCCTCTCATCAGCCTTATCTGAGTCGCTAACTAAGACTGCGGCCCTTCCAAAGCATGGACGCAGGACAAAACGCAACCCGGTGCCCGGGGCAGTGCAGCACCCCAGCTTTCCTGCTTACTTGACCTACCTGGCACTTCTGTGGAACCTCTGTCATGTGATGATTTGGGTCCTGCTTGGGTTGCGCATGTTGGCCTGCTAGACCAGGGGTGGGGAACCTGATCCATGGAGGGCCGGTGCGGGTTTTTGGGATGGCCTCTCAATCAGCCAATAATAAAGCAGTGGTTCTCAACTCCAGTCCTAGGAACCCACAGCTATTGACTGATTGAGAGGCCATCCCAAAAATCCGCACCGGCCCTCCATGGATCAGGTTCCCTACTCCTGTGCAGCAAGCCGACAACATGCTCAGGCATTACATGGGCCATGCCGTATCTTGAACCTCTATTAAGAACATGGCAAACGTGCAGCTGGCCTATTTCTAAAGGAGTCCACGGGACTAATGAAGCGGCATGCCAAGCAAAGCAGCATTTTAAAATTCATGCTAGCTATTAATAGCTAGCCCAGACATTCTGGAGAGGGAACGTCCAGCCTTAAAAAAAAAGGGGGGAAATATTTCACCAGGAAGTAAAAAACTGTGTTGTCGATGTTAGGAATATAATTAAAATAGATTGGTCTCTTGGGCTTTATCAAAAGGTGCTGCATAATCATTACTCTGACTGTGGATATGTCATCAATCCCAGATAAATGTAGGATATCATGCTGCAACTAGGGCAACAATCACCTGACGCAAGCAGAAAGGAGACTGACCTACAATTTTTAGCTTATAAATGATATCAAAGGTGTTATGCCAAATTTTTAGACATTCAGATATGTTTGATAACTAGGTAAGACATAGCCGTTACAGCAGGACAAAATTCCAACTGATCTCTGAAATCTCCAAAAAAAAAAAAAAAACACTACAAAATGAAAAAGGACAATACGATGATTGAGTTGGTGGTGAATGTTTAAAAGAAAATGGGTGGGTGACAGCTGATGTGTCATACCACTCCTGAGCATACATGGAATAAAGCTATACAAGATGCCAGCAACCTGTTCCTCCTATCTCTGCAGTCAGGGATCGGGCCCAAGACATGACATGAAAACAGCACTCCTGAAAAGCAGATATCAGTGGGCAATGGCTGCCCTCGCCCCTAACAGCTCTTGCCCACTGTCAGAAGGACCACATTAAAAAATATAGTGAACCAGTTAAAGGAAAGAAAGCAAACGGTGATATGAGGTTCCTGTAACTCAGCGCCGGGTAGAAACACAGCATCAGTAACATAAGACTGCAGACATTTTGAGAAAGAAAATGTGTAATTTACATCAAGGATAAGCAGTTGCCTTTTAAACAGAAGGCTCTATACTCTTAGAAGCAATGCTGATTTAGATAAAGTCTAAAAGCTCTTTTTAAGAGCGTAAGTCACTCATTCTGAAGAACAATCAGATCCAGTATGCTTCAGCTGTGCATCACAAAATAAGTTAAACCTGAATACATAGTTTTAGTTTTGTTGTTGTTGAAAAGACATTTTGACAGTGGCTAGACCAGCACTAAACGGACTGAATCAATATCAGTGGTTATCCTGATTATTGATACAAATCCTGATGATGTCTACAGAGACACCTTGAGGTACAGTACTGAAATGCAGCATGACTGTGGGTTGGGGGATGGACAGTAGCACTTAGGACAGTGCTGGTATATTTTCTCACATTATCGATATACAGTTCTTCTTGGTATTGAGATAAACGTAGTACATTCACTCAGTTGCCGTCAGATGGTATACACTGATAGGATCTCATCCAATTCCTAACCCGACATCATATGTATAAACAAGGCTCTAATCATAGAAGTGTGCAATCTTCTTTGGAAAAATTCTAAGCATTTCGAAAATCCAGTTTTGAGTGACCCACCTGTGGTACCTGTACTTGGATGCTGCCAGTGACGTGCACGTGCTTCCCAGTGCTGTCCAACTCTGCCCGCCACCCTGCCTCGGTTCACTGGATTACACACTGCTAGGACTCGCCAGCTTCCTGGACAGCAGCTAAGCTATTAGGCGTGACATCGCTAACACTGCAGGAGCAGCATTAGCATGTTACCACTGCCTTCTGCTCAAGGTGTTCCGTCCCTTTTCGTCCTGAAGGCTGGGACATACAGCCATGTCTTTCGCTTTTAGAGGCTTACGGATGCATACGGGCTTCTTTGGGGCTCAGGGCCTCGAACACTCACCACAGGACAGACTTTCATCCCTCACACAGCTGACTGCTTCTGCAGTCCCACTGTTCACCTGTTCGGAGGCAAAGTCTGACTGGAGCACAAGGCCATTACCTTAGCTGGTTGGGCTGATATGACTGTGTTGAACACCGTCGCACAGAAAGGAGCGTGCTGACACTCTCTGCCTCCCATCTCCCACAATGGCTAACAGGTTAGGCTCACTGGTTAGACTGGACACTTAAGCCAGACGGGTTCAGGAGAAGCTTGGATGAAAATGTCGCTCCCTCATGAGAACACTGACAGCTTGACAACACAGCAGCTAGAGCAAAACTTGAAACAGCACAAAAGCAGTTTCTACATGCCTCTGTCTACTAAACTGCGGATCCATGGACTGAATCCCAGCACTGCAGTGCCTCACAACATTTTTCTGGGTCCAGCCAGGAGACAGAAGTGAGTACAGGTACTCCATACCCAAACAGCTCCAGGGAGAGATACAGGTCTACGAGCCTGACGCTATCGAAAGGAACTTCACCAGAAACCCATCATCTTTAACAACCTACTCAATTACCCAAAAGCACCTCTTCGTGTCCTGTCCTCCTCTCTTCTGGGTGAAATGGAACTGCTTATCCGACATCAGTGATCAGCTGTCCATTGCATGACAGGGGCCTTAATGTCAACACAATCTCGTCTGCGGACTGAAGTGGGCCACATGTTTGCACATACCTGACACAGAAGCTCCGCAGTGTTCATTTTGCACACCCTTAATCCCTGGAAGATAAACACATTTTACATGTTGTAAAGTGATACGCAAAATTAATTTTTCATGCAATAGAAAACATGTGCAGCACATGCCTCAAAAGATCAAACAGCTGAAATGAGGGAGGACTGGCCCTTCAGTCATTAAGCGGCTGAAACTGGCATGCTGCTGAGACAGGCTGCTGTTAGAGTCACACAGGGCCCTGATGCTGGGGGGGGGGCATCCACACAGACACACAAAGAACCACAGTGTACATTCTGGACCTGTTTTCAGGCCAAAGGCATACTGATTGTTGCCATGTGGCCTGCATGAATTGAGCATGGTGACAGAAACAGGGTTCATGGGGGGGTGGCATTTCATCAACTATTAAATGGGGAGGACCACTTAGGGGGCTAATGAGGACAATTTTTAGTGATCAATAAATGATGAGTTATTGATTTTTTAAGCTTCTTCTGTCCTTTGAAAGTCAGGGCCCCTTTAAGAAGGGGCAGGCAAGAGGCCAGATGGAAGAGATGTTTGTGAAGTCAGAAAGGACCACGACCGCCCAGTAGGATATTGTGAGAGCGGACAGTCGCAGTCCACATGGAAGGAGAGGACAATCCAATAGGACATTGTGGGAGCAGACAGTCGCAGTCCACACGGAGGGAGAGGACAGTCCAATAGGACATTGTGGGAGCGGACAGTCCAATAAGGACAATGTGGGAGCGGACAGTCACAGTCCACACGGTGGGAGAGGACAGTCCAATAGGACATTGTGGGAGCGGACAGTCCAATAAGGACAATGTGGGAGCGGACAGTCACAGTCCACACGGTGGGAGAGGCCAGTCCAATAGGACATTGCGGGAGCGGACAGTCACAGTCCACATTGTGGGAGAGGACAGTCCAATAGGACATTGCGGGAGCGGACAGTCGCAGTCCACACGATGGGAGAGGACAGTCCATGGTAGGTGGAAGTGGACAGGAAACAGAAAATCATCCATAAGTATCCTGTAGTCATCTTTTTAATTACAGGATAATCAGAGTAACACAAGCAGTGAGTTTCACTGTAATTTCAAGTGTCAAAGAATCCAATTTACTATTCATCCATCCAAAATGAATCAAATCTGGCTGTAAAGAACAACCATGACCACGTAACACACTGATCAGAGGAGAGTAAGGAAACCTGCTGACATGCTTGCAAATGGATCTCCTTGACATACTGAGGAACTCTTGTGGACGGTTACCTCCTAAAGACAAGATGGGCAAAAACGTTCAGTTTTAAGCCATCGCACCTGAGAGAGAGCAAGAAAAATCAAAGTTTCCTCAGAGTGAATATGCAGACAACCAAAACACCCCACACTGGCTTCACTCCGCTCTCAGCCACCCTCATGGACTTTGCTCGCTAGGCTTAAGGGAAGCAGATGCTATCGTTTCCTCACCTCCTGCGACGAGCTTCGCCTAATCCTCGCTGCTGCCTGGTGGCGAACAAAACACTCTGCGAACAGGCGCCTTCCTGAGGTTTGGGCACCTTTGGCTATAGACTGAAACCGCAAAGGTCAAGATAAGGTTCGCAACATGGATGACTGATTACCTGCAGGAAGTACAAACAGTAAACAGTAAGCAGACGTACATGACCCACATGATGACCATCTGCCATCAGACGACAGCAGCTCTGGACATCATCGCTACATTTGCATGTTGACTGTTAAGTGCACATTTCAAACTGATGTTACGTGCAGTACATCTCAGTGGGCTTCTATACAGGTATAATCCTCATAATTCTAGTTTAGACATTTCAATCCAACTGGAATGACAAGCACGCAAATTGAAAAAAACAACATAAGGGCAGAAGAACATGTTTCAGGCTGACTTCTGAGCTGGCCTTAGCCAAAGAGGGAATAGTGCCCCACCGGGGCTTGCTTTGATCTTATAACGTGTGACATAACTACACAAACTCACAGAGAGCTGCAATACTTGAGGCAGTAACAGTTTAACTGGAGAGTTTCCCACTTTCACTGCAAGTAGAGTCAGCATGAAGGCCTTGAGCTTGTTTTTCGTGGTGATTTGGAGGGCGACGCTCTGGAAAATGCAGCCAGTGGTTGTGTCCTCTCCTTCAGCCTGGTGCTGGGAACAAAAGCAGGACTTGCGGAGTCAAACAGCATGCTCTAATCATGTCCCCAATTAACAGCACTGGGAAAAGATAAGATGCCCTTTCCTCATAAAAAGGTTAAACATTCATGAGGAGATAAACTCCACTGACCCCTGCAGGGTGGGCTGGGGGTGGGGGGATGGCCAGCACATTCTGAGGGGGGGATGGATACTAGGGGGACTTTAATGCCCCCCTGTGGACGCTGCCTGGTGTCCCCTTCCTGTCCTGTAGAGAACCCCCTCTCGTGCACCTAATTATCTGCCCAAATTTGTATCTGCAGCCACAGGCTGCCTGCCGGGATTAGGCACAGTGGGTTCTCCAATCTAAAAAGATAATTGCCGTTAGGAAACCTAATGTCTCGTCTGTTTCTGCTGAGCTCCACACACAGGACTGAGATATACATTCCTATGAAGGGGGGACATATATTATGTCAGAAAAATAAAAGAGGAAAGAAACAAGGAGTGAAAGGGGAGCCACCGGGGCAGAAGCGGGAGTGAGCACACCTCACAGGAGTGATAGGGGAGCCACCGGGGCAGAAGCGGGAGTGAGCACACCTCACAGGAGTGATAGGGGAGCCACCGGGGCAGAAGCGGGAGTGAGCACACCTCACAGGAGTGAAAGGGGAGCCACCGGGGCAGAAGCGGGAGTGAGCACACCTCACAGGAGTGAAAGGGGAGCCACCGGGGCAGAAGTGGGAGTGAGCACACCTCACAGGAGTGAAAGGGGAGCCACTGTACCATAAACCAGACACTTGTTTTATTTTAAATTAGTGATACTGACCGAGAGCCTTTTGCTTTACAGAAGTCAATGTAACAATCTCTCAAAAATATACCTGCATTCTACAAAGAAACTTTTGTAATATACTATATATGTGTGCTACACAATCATTTATTAGTATGGGCTTCCATTTGTAGCCAATACAGCATCAATTCATCTTGGAAATGACAGGTACAAGTCCAGCACAGCGGCCTGTGCAATTCCCAATGAAGATTTGGTGGAAACAGGAGAGTCGAAGTGCGCTATAGTTTTGCAGTGAGAGGGCAGCTGTGGTTTTATGTTCTTTGGGTACAATCCAGGTTAGACATCCATTTCAGACAGCTTCCTCTTGCATCCACAGTTATTCCTGATCGATGTGATCCATCCTTCGTGCTGGCGTGCCAACATTACCCTGGGCACCGTGGCTCTTGATACACCACAAAGATTTGCTGTCTTGGTCACAGGTATGCCAGTCAGACACGCACCAACAATTTGTCCTCTTTTGAACTGTGATGTCTCCTGTTATGTTGTGAGGATTGCAATATTTCATGTACAGCTGTGCTATTGCTCTGCTAATTCAACCTTCACACTCTGCTCTTACTGATGGAATGTGCAATCAGTGAAGATTGGCCACCATGCTGTGCATATATAGGCGTGAAACCCCAAACACTAATTTTGGCCAGTGTTTCAGTTTCATTCCTTATACATGCCACTTGCAAGGAATAAAAAACACAAACATTAACCTGGCAATGACTACCGAAGAAATCGAGAGGCTATTATAGGTTAAACACTGCCCCGAACCCAACCCAACCCAAAGTAAATAAAATAAAATGAAATCGTATTAAACATCATTTAATAAAATAATATTTTATGGCTCATGTTTAATACATGAAAGTTGAATTAGATAAGTTCTAATTGGATATGAAGATGAAAATATCTTTCTGTAGTTTCAAAAATCCCTAAAAGACAAATAGGAATGTTAAGGAGTAAACACTGATTGAGATTCCCCGCCCACCCCAAGCACTAGTCTATGGTGCTGAGGTTAGGGGGGTGTATTGATGTCCGTTGGGGAGCTGATGGAAGGATGGAGGCCTTCCCGTACGAAGCTGCTACATTCTGAGACTCTTCTCCTTTTAATTAACTTCAGTAAGAAATTATACTCAGATGAATTCAATTAGCATCACATATTAAATTAATAAGGCTTTTTTTTAAGATATCAAATTAATCATGTAAAAATGGAACTGATCCTTGATGCAACGGCAGCCAAAAAGCCCTGCTCTATCAACGTCTTCAGGAGACGTTTCAGACATAGTGTCTTACAATCATACATTTTCTCCGGGACAAAACGACCAACGTGCCTCTTTGGCTCCACAGACACTGTATGACGTTGACACTTTCAATTTACTTTCATTTCATATGGTTTCACTGCTTTCTTTTACTGCAGAAATGGCTTCTCCAGCTGATAAAACATTACCCCCCCTCCCACCCATAACAGAGCACAGGCAGTCCGCTTGCATTAATTTCCGGAGCTTACAAAAAGTGTTGCCCCATCGGACAACTACAGCGAGCGCTATGTGTCTAAACCCCACCAGTTCATCATTACTACAGAGCCATCCTTCTTATGCAATGTGCTCCATCACGGAGACCTCACTCTCAAAGCAAACATGAGCAACAGCTTCCAGCATTTTCCCTGACTTCAGTTTGTCTGGCAAAACGTGAATCGCTGTTCATACTCGTCTGCCACTGCGTTTGCATAAATGCAGTCTTGGGCAGTAGCATTAAACGGTATCATGTTCTCCTGGGGCCTGGGGGGGGGGGGGGGGGGGGGGGGTTTGGTAAATAATAGCCACCTCCCGGGGGGGGGGGGGTTTGCTCTGGGCCGCCGCACAGGGCACCCCGCCCCCAAGAACAT
>JABJVO010000026.1:13541229-13552206 GCA_026770805.1 Boulengeromyrus knoepffleri | reverse complement strand
GGGAGACGAAAGAGGGGAAAATCAGGTGTGTAATTGGGGAAGGAAAGGGGGGGGGGGGGGGGGGGGGGGGGGGGGGGGGAAGAGACAATTCTTTGTGCCACCCCCACCCAGATTTGCTTCCTGTTCCATTTCATTTTATAATAGTTCTTTATATTACTCAGGTGTGTATGACCAGGCACTCTTCTTATAGTTAAGATGATGGGTCTGATTAGAATTTTCTCAGAGAGACACAGAGAGATTAGGGCCAGATGCAAGGAGAGAGGAACACAAACACAATCGCAGAGACGCAAACCTCTGCGCGCGAACTGAACTGCTCCATTCCGCCGGTTTAAAAAACCTATGAGGAATGTGTTTCGTGGGTTATCTGAAGAGATATTCACTTTGAAACACTTGAGAAGGGCTCTCTCTGAATACAAGTTGCAATATCAACAAGCTACAGTCTTTCTTTAGTGCTAATGTTTAAATGTTAATCACAGAGTGACGCCAGTCGTCTCCACAGCAGGAAGCTGGGAAGGTCTCCAGCACGCCTCCCTGATATACAGTTACATTGTTCCCCATCTATTTACACACTCCAACACCAGGGTCGAAATGCTGAGGCAAGTCTCACTTATATATGTCAATGACTCAGTTTAGTCTCAAAAATTGTATTAGGGAAGTGCTTTGCATGGATAGAAAAGCAAATGGATAGATAACAGAAGTAAATAAGGGTTACCCCACCCCAGTGCCCACCCTGAGCAGCAAGCGCGCCACTCAGGGGCTGTTTCTGAATTCGTGATCAAAAGTTATATCTGAGACCACCACAAAACTGCAAGCTTCTAACATCTAAACATCTGCTGTCATTTTGTTGTGAATTATTTATTTGTTGATTTCATGTCCTTATTTATTTCTCCCTCTGCCTTGCTCAGTCGTGTCTGCATTTGCCCTGAGAAAAAATAAAGCATCAGATGGCAGGAGAGACTGTTTGGGCTGGACTTCCGTTACACATGCCTAGGTCTGCCTTTTCATCAACACTAAACACCTTCCTAACAGCTCTTATGGAGAGAAAGATGTATTCAGTGTTTGCGTCCAGAAAATGTATAAAAACAATGACTTTATGCTGATTGAATTCCCCTGCAGGCATATTTTGGGTGTGAGGTAAAAATGACATAAACAGTACAGCCACACAGCCACAGAAGAGAAGCAGGAGGAAGCCAGATACGTTTCACACGGACGTTGCCCTACCCCATTGGCAGGTGGGGGCTGAACTACGCCGAGTGATGTCACATTCTAAGGGAAATTTGTAATCTAATGAATTTTAGCACAAAAACTCTGGACTACAAACAAGGCATGTGTAAGAGACTACACACAGGCAGGGGAGCAAAGGTTACAATTTCTCATTGGCCAGCAAGCCCCAGGTTACCACCCTTCGTCTAGGGCAGTATATCCCAACCCAGTCTTCAGAGAACCCCCGGATAGTCCACGTTTTTGCTTCCTCTCAGCTCGCATGCACCAGGTATTCGGTGTTCCTGATTGGCTGGAAGCTGGGAAAGGAGCAAAAACATGGACTGTCCGGGGTTCCCCGGGGACTGGGTTGGGAAATGCTGGTCTAGGGAACACATTAAAAGCTGGTGTTATGGCTTCTTTATCTTTCCTGCCTCATTTAAGCTAAATAAAAAAGCAATATATGGTTGATGTTCTGATAAAAAAAAAAAAAAAACACCACCTTCCAAAATACCTCAGACAGCTACCATTTGGCCTCTTGCCATCTACATTGTTTTAACCAAGTCCCGATAGCCTAAAACGTATATCCATAAAACCATAACCCTTGTATGCATAGACTGAATCAAAAGGTGATGGAGTGCAACAAAAGTTGAAAAAAAAAAATAGTGACAAGATCAGAGCTGTAATTACTGGCAGGTGATTTGCTGGCGAATACAGGGCAGGTACCCAGTAACTTTCATGGGTGCTGGCACTGGGCCCATTGAGAGGGGCGGTTCTGGCCCGATACCATTTCAGCCGGCCAGTGGGACGTTGCTTCATGCCCTCACAGCCTTGTCATTAGCAGGATGATCAAACAGCAGAATACAACCTCGCTTGAATCTCTGGAATACAGCCATTCTCTTAATTAGCTTTGGAGTAAGAAAGATGGAGAATTTCCGCTCTTAGCTGGTAAACCCGGGTGAGCTGGTCTCTGCTTACACACATGGCATGATTACGTTACGGCTCCACAGCCACAAAAAAAAAAAAAACCTCATTTTAATGGCAGCTATGAAATGACTGGAATGGTACAAAAAGAGGGAAGTTTAAGCACCTCCAACAACTTCCTGTAATTGCAGTTTATTGAGAGGGAAACAGAAGATAAAGATTTTGAAATTATAAGCTATTATGCTCCAGAGAAAGGTGGGGAGAACTTGGCTCCATAAAACACAGCTGACAAGCTCAAGCCAATTACCCCAAGACCATTCCGAAAAAAATCACTTAATTGCCAACCATTCTGTCAGGTCAATTGACTCTAATTGAAGAAATAACAAAAAGCGTATTATGGCACGAGAAGCAGGGCACGGGAAATTAGGTGAGCGTTCAGGAGGAGGCAACGATTTGAAATTCCAGCCATCAAAGGAAACGGGTGCTACGCTCCCCGTTTAGCTTCTCGAGACTAAGCTCGGCCCGTGTTCGTCAATCGCTCAGATACGGCCCGGAAGACTTCTGCGTTCCTGTAACTCTGAGGGTATGCCTGGAACGTAGCTGCCCCGCAGGCGACAGGCATAGCACACACCCTGGCTGCACCCTGACGCTGCCATCACAAAAGCCTTTGCCATAGTCGCGGGTATCACTATTAAAATGGTTGTGATAATCCACACTAACGTGGTTGCAGTGGTGTTAGTCTCTCCCTGTTGTTACTCCTGTTCTGCTTCCGCAATTGTTATCGTTATTAAACGTTGTTGTTATAGATATTATTACTGCTACAGCTCTCCGCAGTGCGGCTCCTCACCCTGCCACCTAAGGCGGACCCTGGAGGTTGACATGCCAGGCAGGCCTGCCTCTGAGCTCCTCCATAAATGCAAAAGCCAAATCGCCGATTAGTAGATTAAAAGTGATTAATAGTCCCGCTGATTATCAAATCAAGAGCTTGCAGGAATAATCAGTTAATTGATCATCATGGTGAGAATGGCAGTCTGTTGGGACCCATGACGACTTGAATCTGTTTACTCTGACAGCAAAGGGACGGCAGAGACAAATGTGTCTGCGTGTGTTCCAGCGACAAGGCCTAATGGCAGCCTCTTCAAGCCAAGGCCACTGAAACAATGCTAGCTCACAGATACTCCGTAAGAGCATTAGGCATGACACCTACAACACTGATATACTATATTCATGCATTGAAATAGCATGTGTGGTCTTCATAAACCAGACCTAACATGTTACCTTCAGCTCCTAGTGGTTCCAGAGCCTTGTACTGCATATCCAATCCCCAAGCTTAGTTTCGACGTGTTCAACTGCTAAGCGGACGCTTAAGGCCACTGGCAAACACCTTGGGGAATCAGATATGAACAAAGGACGGCAGCTAGCTGGGGGGAGTGCAGAGCCACTGAGGAGGGTCTTGACAGAAGGGACACTTTGAGCTGCAATCTTGCTGTGGACATAAGAGGCAGGACCACCACTGCATTATGGGTAATATCAACCCATACCGACATAAAACAATTTGAATGAGGAGGAGGAAGAGAAAAATGCAGCTTTGATCAGAAGTTCGGTGTCACACGGGACGTTAATCTGCATTATAGTCCCGGAGATTCACAGTGGATAACATTTAAAGGGAAAAAAAAAAAAAAACTGGTGTTCACTGGGATTCGATGGAAACTGCAGACTATTACTTAACCTCACTGTGTTGATTACTACCTACATTAAAAAAGCATATTTAGTGATTGGCCCTGCTCTTTTCCCTGTCACTTCAGAGGGGTTTTCTGATCGGCCTGCCCCAGTGAGCTGTGATGTGTTAACTGGGAAGCCACTAATTTGATGTCAAAAATTCATAAGGCCCCTCTTTAATATTGCATATCTATCCTGGGTTGTCACTTCAAAACAAGCCGTTGCATAAACAGAGCTACCACAACACAGAAGCTCAACAGGAATGTCGAAGGGGACGAAGATGAGGAGGAGGAAATAGACAAAGGGGAAAAAAAAGACAAGGAAACAATCAAAGACTGTCCCACGATGAACCCAAGAGAACAGCACCTGTGGAAACGTAGTGGTGTACATTCTGGAAGGAAAGGCGCTCGTCTTAATGTGATCGTGGGCAAAGAAGGGGGACCGACTGGCGGCCGGGGCTGAGCATGGGGGAGGGGGGGGCGACTTATCAAAGGAAGTGGCAGGTAAATAGTCATTTACTATGCATGCACAATGAGCGCTACACAGAGGCCTGACACGGCGGCTGGGCGCTAATGAAAGGCAGCGCCATTGTGGCATCCGTCAGGGGACGGTTTTTAATATCGCTCCCTCTCTCAGGGAAGAGGCGCTGATGCAGTGTGGCGGCAGCCTCCTGCTGCAAGTCACTTTGCATGAGATGTGAAGGAACTGAAGTGTGATGCTTTATCTGCGCCCCGGCTGCTCAGAATGACTTTTCTCTCCTTCGCATTTTCTCTCCCCGAAAAGAAAGCTGTTAGGATTTGCGGCTCATGTTTACTAACCGTTTTACTCCTCCCACTAAAAGTTTTCCTCCTCCAAAGATAGTTTGGCTCATGCTGTTTCCTGTCTGTTGGCATCGCCACAGCTGTTTTTACTCGGTGCTTGCTGCTAAAATGCTCTCCTGCTCCCTCCTTTGCCAGCCCCTACAGTGGAGGTGTTCCAGTGCAAAACACTGCATTTTAGCGGCAGATTTCACGCACTGCCCTTCCGTCTTACGGGGAACCGAGCTCGGACCCTGCTCGCAAACTAACTGTCAACTTCAGATCTATGCTTCGGCACACAAGGAAACATCTATCTGACCAGCTGCAGCTTTGCTCTACTGCATGAAGAAACGGAGAAAAATCAGCTGGATTCACACAATGAACATGACATGTCTGGCTTTGTATTTTTCTTGACATTGTATTTTAAGCACCATTTTTAGGGATTTGGTGCTCGATGCCCATTTTAATCATTCTCACCATTAATTCTTAGCCGTAAAAACCGTTCCTCCATTGATCTATTAGAACAGGCCTTTTATTTCAGCACGCCTGTTGGAAGGTATGTTACCTGCTCAGCTGCACCAGTATGAAGAACAGTATAAAGGCAAGTTACACACAGACCCTTGTGCAGAAGCCTAACATGCCAGACACAGTAATGCGACTTCCTGAATAGGATTTTGATTAACCCTGTTAAATCACTTCAGCACACAGTTATGCCGCATCTACATGGTATTATGAGGATGTTTAGCTCGCAACATCCTAATGCCAGTAATTTATATGGCAGAACTTCTGTTCAGAACAGGAGTGCCTGATGAAAGGTTTTGTCCAAAACAAACGTCTCATCCCAAAAACAACAATTACTGGTTATGAGCCCCATCAGACTTGCGCTGTCAGTCAGTATCATAATAATGTCTTTTTTTTTTTTTTCCTTTTTGCCTGGCAACAAATACTATTTTAGGGTTTAGAAGCAAACCCAAGCAGGGGGTAATAGAATGATTCTGGCAATAATTAAAACAAATTGAAGAAATGATTTCAATGACAAGTGACAAAACTAAAACACGACTGCCCGTGTAACCCAGCAAAGTTCATCTTCTCTGTGTGATATTTGCTGATATAATCACAGTATGCTTCTGTCATTCCACAAAGTGATGATTATTGCACTTCTTGCTATAGCCTGTAAATATGTGTTAAGGTGCAAGGAGTCCACAACCAGTTAAACACTCATTCTAGCACTAAGCTCTGGGGACTCATTTTAGACTCAGAAGTAAAATATCTGCCAAACGTTTTTTACAGCCTGCAAACAACCTGAATGGACTAAATACATGGGTTGTCCATGGATGTATTGAACCATATTACATTTCAGTAAACCTGCTTTTATCATCCATTTGAAAAGGTTTTGAATTAAAAACAACTGTGAAATAACTAAGCTGCATCAAAATTAAGTAAGAAAATACTGACAGCTTGTCAGACCTCTGACAGCTTAGTAAGAAGGCCAGGTCATCTGCAACCAAACGATTTAAACAAAGCGAAGGACAGCAAAGTGTTTAGAAAGTTTCCTAACTTCTGAAGTAGACCATTTTGTCACTACTTAACAGACATGGTCGTCGGTATTTGTTTATTTGTGAGATAATCAATCCTCCTGAGCTTGATATCCTTATCACATCCACCAAAGTGGAAAGATAAGATGGATGCTGGAGGAGAAGCAAGAAAAAAATCTCCCTGTCACTCCACTTCCTTCCCAGCTCTCACGGCTACATTTATCTGGGATTCGATATCGGGATCCGCCCGGGCGTCCGAGGTCAGGACCAATAGGGTGGCATTTCACAAAAAAAAAAAAAAAAACTCAAAATGTGAACACCTTCTACACTAAACAGAACACCCCTATTGGGGAGGCAGCTGTTAGCCTTACAGCTCCCTGTGCCTCCATGCTGCATTAACATCACTCAGTAATCATTCTTTAGAGCAAGTCGGTTACCGCAAAAAAGTGATGGTTGCATGCGGCAAGCTGAATTGGATCGAATCGGAAATTAGATATACATTAACACTGCAAACTTAACGCCGTGACGTCTAAATGAAGAAAGCTTTTAATTAAGATAGCTTTCCACCGTGCCACCGTGTCACAGTGCAATTCCAGCTGGGGCTTGCCACTGTGGGACAGTTACGCAGTCCCTGGTACTGGGACGGGGGCTCCCTGCCTGGCTGTCTGGCCCGCCCTGTTCTGCCAGACCCAGGAATGTTGTCGGAGGATCAGAAGAGGCCTCCTCCCTAACGCCAGGCCTCATTACGAGGCACCGTCAGCATAATGCGGAGCGATGCGCGCACTTGGGCTGAGCAGCTAAATAATTCAGCAAACTGTCAGCTCCGTGGGCCGCGGTCCTGTGTGGCAGAGATCAAGGGGAGGAAGTCTCCATGCAGGTGACACCGCAGCACTGGCCGCTATGCCTCCGTCTGTCACAGCCCGGGGAAGGAAGGAAGTCAGGCAGGCACCTTGGTTCCCCTCATCAGCCGGTGCCGGGAGCTTTCAAACACGTCCCGGCTAATGAGGGAGTGTTTAAAACTCACGGATGCCAATGGGCAGACGTCTGGCGGTAAGTAGGGGTGTTAAAGAGGAAAAAAAACACACGCGCGCGCACGCGCACACACACACAGGCAACAAACGCACTCACACGCGCGCGCGCGCAGCCAGGAGTGTCAGCACAGGTGAACAAAGTGAATAGGATATGTGACTGACAATAAAGATTTCTTTTAACATCAGTGAGTAGATGCTGGGGAGACAGGCAGATGGGGCACATGCAGCTCCGTGTTACTCGGAGGGCGATGGATTCTCCCCCTAAGCTGACGATGGCAGCTTTAATGATGGGGCCATGAAGCCCAGGCAGCCGGGATCCCAGACCCACATCCATTATTTTATTTCACTTTAAAGACGAGGTTTAACAGACGCCCGGAGTTTCAGCGGGTGTCATGGCGTGCTTAAACTTTAATTCTCACTCCGTTTCCTTCCCCATTAACAAGCCACACGAAAAATGGAAACAACGCATTATTTTTTCATTTTATGAAAATATTTTTCTTAAAAATATCCGTGGTGCATTTTTGTTTCCTTCCCGTGAATGGCAGTCAGAGGCACGGTGATGGTGATGACTGCATGCTTTATGTGACATTAATTTGGAGTCCCCATATAAATAGTTCTAGAAACTTCCTTTACTTAGTTTTCCGCCAGTGCATCAGCAGAAGCCCCCGTGAGCAAAAGCTCACATGCGAAGTTCGGTTTCATGCTTTTCAGGGTCCAAGCAGGACAACATCAGGGGTCTGTCTCAGGATGCTGGGTTCACCTTCGAATGGGCTGGCAGTACGTGATGGCATCAGCGCGGCTTCACCGTAGTTACCCAGAGAGAGTGATGGTCCTGCCACAGAGTCCCTCATCTCGTTTGGTGCATCGGTCTCCATTTGCCTGGCAGGGCTCAGTCATGTGGTCCGTGCAGCTCTCCGCTAATTACTAATTAACACATTCTTTTGTGTGGACTGTTTATTTATAGCAAACATCTTGCCAGATCCTGCATCCCACAGCCAGGACCAGATTAATGACATAGGCAGACTTGTGAGGATAGTATACACAGCATCTCCACCGAAAACACAAGAGAACCAGCCAATATTCATAAAGACCATACTGTAGCCCATCACCAGAATCATACTGCAAATCCCAGTGAAATCCATACAGTGTTCTGTCTTCAGCTGTTCATCGAAGTCGTCCCACCGAAAGTAACAATACATTACAGTGGAACGCGCCATTAAAACCAAATGCAAAACACAAGCTCTCAGAGGCAATATTATCCCTCATTTACAGAACACAATTCATCAGCCTACAAAGCCTCCAAAATGATAACCAACACTAAGGGCTCAAGCACTCTCACGGCATCATGATGCTGACATTACACACCATTAAGTGCCACTACACCATACATGTGTCATGTTGAAGATCGGTGGGTGGATCTCAATCCCAAAAAAGCAAAGGTCGTACTTGTGGTCTTGGCAAGACCGGTCCTGCGAATTTGCCTTGCGTGAACGAACATGGGGCGCAACGAGTCATGGAATTGGTCTTGTTCAGCAAGGATGCAACTGATGTATCCATGATATTTGGGGCAAGCAAGACCAACATCCGGGGATTTCAACCGTCTTCTCTACTGGTGTTCTTAGTATTGGAACTGGTCTTTGGCAATGGAAGATGACGTAAAACGGGTACAAGAGAACACAAGTACAGTCAAGAACGCATATTGAGATTTACCTAGTGTGACGCAGAGGTACTGTATGTAGGGCACAGTGCACCCAGCAAGACCATTGATAGGCTATCTTTATGTTCGGTAGGCCAGGCACAGGCACAGCCTTGGCACACCTGAAAACATGGCTTTGTGATGGATCGGGACGAGTCTACAGAGGGCTGGCACACTGGTCGCCCCGCAGACCTGTCGGCGTCCGTTTGGTGGCAGCTGACGTACCGCAGGAGACGCACGGGTCTTGGGTCAGCTGGCTGCAGCAGCACACATCAGGTCTTAGCAGTTTATGCTGATGGGTTACATTGAATGCTCCGGAATCAGCAGCACATACCAACAACAAAGAGGGAGTCTGAAAGGAGAAGGAGCACGAGGAAGACGTTAGTGTGTCCTGTCTGACACCAGGGCCTGTCCTTTGATGGTGTCCCTCCTCCTCGAGATTATCCAGTGGAGATGATACTGATGCAGAGCAACATGGAGCGTACACACACACACACACACACACACACACACACACACACACACACACTCACACACACAATTGCAGTGTTTTATGTGACAGATGAATACCAAATGTACCACCAGCCGTGACACACACACACACACACACACACACACACACAAAGCATTCCTCTTTTATGTCAGGTACTGCTTTTTCCTGAGATACGAATACTCTGAAGAGAGGAAAGGCCTCCTCATAAATTTCAGTGTTTCTTCATTTCAGGGTTTGCCACTTTGTGACTGTCCCTGCATGCCTGCGGAGCAGCTCACCGCTGCCACGACCAACACCAACATACAGGCACGTGTCCCCTGGCACACGTTTCATTATTTTAAGACCAGCTTCGGAGATGTAAACCTATTATAATAAGCCCTTACCAAAAGAATTTCTTTTGATGTGACCTTGCATAGCTACGCGACAGCAAAGGTAGAGAGAAGTTATGGGATGGCAACTGCTGCAATCTGAATGCAAATGACAAACACCATTGGACCAGCATCTGGGTCAGAGGGGAGAGAGAGAAAACCTGCGAGTTACATATAAACTGTCTGCGCATTTGTGTGTGTCTCAGCAGGATCCCCGAGATCAGTTCTTCTTCCAACATTTAATTATGTATTCATTTATGTTGAAGGGTAATTGCCACGCAAACGTTCAGGCAGAATTAGCATGTAAGCCTAAATTGCTGGGAAGTGTGGCAGGCGTGGGAATATCCCCTGTAGCTCTGGTGGACCAGGGATGCCCTCAGACATACTCCAAGTCGGAGCAAAGACTAGTCGCTGGCAGACCCCGGACTGCGTGGGTGCGAGACACACCTGATGAGCGAAGGCGCCTAACGCACCTTCACTTCGGAGCACACCTCATTTGCAAGTTCCACAGGATGCTAATAATGCCAACTGCCAAAGCAGAAGAGGGAAGAAACCAGAATCAGCCATGTCGGGGTAGGTCTGCAAGTGCGTGGTGCTGGCTAACATGACTGTCACAGCTCAACGTTCCCATTCCAAACAACCATGTTCTAAACACTAAACTCACGAGCCTCGGCTCCTTATCCATGTATCGACCTACAATGGGAATTTTGGACAATTTCCTCGACGAGATTCGGGCGGCCTGCGGCTACCTCAGCACAGTTTCCGCTGCATCCGGGCTGCTGCGGGCTGCTGGTTAGCACAGCCTGAGGATTATGATTAATGGAAGAGCTGGTGAAGACGAGACGACCCACGGAGCCTGGGGATGTGGAGGGCCGCTGCACGTTGCTGGGAGGTCCGGGGAGCAGCAGTGTTTGTGTATGGTGGGAGTCTGTCATTGAGGGAGATTTATGGACTTCAATAAGGATCTGTGCATTGGGGCCAAGTTAAGTCACTGCGTAATTAAAACCTTTCAGTGGAATCTTTTAGAAGTCGACCATGAGGATCACATACAATGGGGTCAAAAAAGCAGCATTTTGATTGGATCCAAGCACACAACCCCACTCTCTCTCTCTCTCTCTCTCTCTCTTACACACACAGACACACACACACACGTAGGGTATACATATCCTTATGGGGACCGCTCATTCATTTCAATGGGAAAAATGCTAACGCTA
>JABJVO010000026.1:13523939-13540368 GCA_026770805.1 Boulengeromyrus knoepffleri | reverse complement strand
CTAATTTCCCAAAACCCGTGGGGAAGAAGGTTAAATTTCCGCTGGGGGGTGACTTTAGCATCTAAGGGAGACACCTTAAAAAGATTGGCATCTCTTATTCCAAAACCCGCCCCCCCCCCCCCCCACGGTGCTTTTGGGTCAACTCTTGCTGATCTTACCATGTTGATGTGTGCCTATATTACAGTGTTCACGTGAGCTTACGTTATGTTCACATTTAACCAGCCGGCTTTGCCACTCGCATGAAGGAAAAGTGCTGGCTTCCGGAATGTGGCTCTGAATTCTTGTCCCGGTTTTTAATTTTGCTACTTTAAACTGTGTTATACATTCTTTTCTGAGCACTTAATTTTCCTAGCAATTTCCCCATCTTGAAAACTTCAGAGGAAACCTTCACAGAGACTACAAAGCAGCAGCAAGCGTGGCTGGACCAGACAACCCACAATGCCATGCAGCTCTGGCAGTGGTTCAGGGCAGGACTAAACAGCTGGCTGGCTGACAGGATGACTGCCAAAAACTGGCAAGCAGGATCTGGGAGAGACACAGCAGGCTGGTAACCCTTTCACATTTTTAATTAGATTTACACACCCATGTCTTTGAGTCATCCTAAACGTTCACCTGACACACAGACCATCGTTTGCTCAAAAACATTCACTTAGCAATAACGTCTTATGGCATCAGGCATGAAAATATTAAGCTCCGGGTGAATCTGCAGCTGGAAAGCATGGAGACTGTGCGCACAGTTTAGTGTTAAAAAGATAATATTAAAGCACAGTTAACATTACGCTGCCTCCAGCAACGAGCTGAAAAACAATCTGAGGTGAATCGCACCATCACTGAATCCCCCGTTTCCTCTTCACGCGTCTGCCCAGTCCCATATCTGACGCCCCCCATAAGTGAAGCCCACAAGACCACGCCCCAAAGCCTCTAAACCAGCACTCTGTGTCAGCGGGGATGTGCCCATCCCCCAGAGAGCGCCACGAGTCAGAGCGTTTACTGGGCCGAGGACTCCATGTGCAAACAGGATTAATGCAGCATTAGGAGATGAGACGCCTTGCCATCTGGAGAACGACAGGAAACCAGAGTCAGCGTGTGAAACAAACGGAGAAGTTAATCTACTAAAATAAGTGAAGAACCATTAAGGGAAAATAGCCATGGTGTAGACCTAAAACAAAATGAAACAAACTGTTTCAGTGAGAATGTACACATTGGAGAATGGGCAGCCCGTATTGCTGTAATGATGGTCTTTAAAAACAAGGTTCCTCAGCTAGTAAAAATCATTCTGTGATCAATACTAAAGAGTAGAGAGCAGGTCCCTGGAGAAAAGGAGAAGCTGATGATTGGATGGGCATCTAACTGAGCAGGTGTAGCTTTCTTAGAAGAAGTTTCAAATCGAATTAGACAAAGCAATGTCTGAATACCGACTTTGACCAGCTAAAGTCCTATAACAGAAACAAAAACAGATGCCGATTCTGTCTGCCAGTGTGCCTGGAACCGAACGCAATAATACGGACTGCTGTACCCTGCAGGCATTCTCACACGTGTAAGCAGCCCTCATTCCTCAGATTAAACCTAGAATATGCTATCGGCTCCAACAAGAAGAGACCACTGTCATGAGCGGAGTGTCTGTATGCATTCTGGAAGAGTCTTTTCAAAGGCGGGATAGTGAATAATATATCAATGATCCCAATGCCGTGTTTCCTCAACATCAATTATTAAGTCCCTGCTCTTCACTAATCCAAGATATAATTAATTAGTTGGACAATTCTCTGATGTTTGGCTGCTTATTTTTAATGGCTTACAACATAAAAACAATTCTTGAAACAAGTATAAATGAAACATGAACAAACAGAGGTCATTTGGACAGTCATTTGACGCAGCCAAGCCCCCCTAATGCAAAGACCCACTGAAAAGCATCCATGAATGTAAGACGCTATATAAATAAAGGTCATTATTATTATTACTACTACTACTACTACTACTACAACATAAGGAAGTAGTTGTGGATATCAAAGCATGGAGATAGGTAGCCAAAATATGATTACATTCCTATCCCTCTATAGTGAGAATAACGACCTTAAGAGAATCTGCCCGCCCCCCCCGATACAGTCCTCTGAAGATGATGATAACCCATCCCAGACGGTGTTTTCTAGGTATTTTTTTGTCTTTGGCTATTCCTAATCTGTCTAGCGAGCTCCACTGTGAGCTGTAATAACGGGTCGTGAGTAACAGAATAAGGCCTAAGGATTGGGACACTTCCACAGGTCCAGTACAAGCTGCAGCACAATAACCGCATTGTGTTTCTCTGTAGGTCATCTCAGCATGACACGGCTACAGTAGAAGAGCCTGCTTAGCTTGGAGTAGTAGGAATGCTCCGATCAGTGTTTTTGGGGACAGTCGCTGGAATGAGAATTGGCTGGTACTGGTCACCGATCACAGGGTGATTTTGAAAAATGTTAAAAAGTCGGCTGGGGGCCGAGATCCACCAGTGATTAGTATCATTATAGAAACGGGAAGTTCTTCAGTTCGTTTGTCCAAGAAAGGACAATACTCAGGAAAAAATAATCAGCTTGCTGAGGCGTTTCAAAATAAATGCTTAAGTTGAAGAGCAAAGCGATGCGTCCTGGCAGCCTCTGCTGTTCTACAGAGCTAAGATCCACCGCGTCACGTAAGTGTCACCATGTGACACTGTGACGCTCCATGTAAATGTCACACAGTGATGCCGAGAGCCCATTCAGACTGAGCTCTCCTCCGTACTCCAGAGCTCCATTTGTCTGTTACCAATGCTGTTCATAATGATGTCCATTGAGGCTTAAGGTGTTTATGTCATGATACAGACAAAACTGATCGGATAAATTAAGGCCAATTCACCACACGTGCAGAGTGTGCAGAAAGAACATGAACCTAAAGAAGTGAAGCAGTCCTATATCTGACAAAATATTTTCTTATCATATAGATCAATTATATATGTTTAAATTGTAATAAACAGAGCTAGTGTTCTATACAAATAAACATGTTTCTGGTTGTTTTAAATGAAACCTTTATTAGCCTCTTTTAAATAATGAAATCATTATTTAAACTGATTAAATCAATCTTAAATCGCACCCTTTCACGATGTGACTATAGCCCATATGCACATCATGATGTCTGATGCACAATGTGCAACCAGAGTACAGTCATATTTAGTTTACAGCTCAAAAACACATTTAAGTGTGCAGTTCCTCTTTAAAGTGTTACATCATCTGCAAAATCAGTATTTAAGATCCGTCAAATTAAAGGCCACCGATTGAGTAACTAAGACTGAAAATTGGCAGATTTAAATTGGCTGCTGATCGGTCGGAGCATCTCTGTCAGATCGCTATAGCTGTCAGCTCTATGTTCAGCCTTTCAGGAAGCTTACAGTTGAACATGAGCTGCACATCGAACCTTCTGACATCCCAATCAGGAGCCCACAAGCTAATTCATTGTAAAAAGGCAGTCCTAAAGCCAACCCACCTTCACCTGCTCAATGCTGCCATCCGTTGGTCGATACACTTCCCCTACTAAGGAGCCCAGCTCTGAACTTCAATGCAATACACTTTTTCTTCATCGTTTTCTCTTTCTTGTGCTCTGATCCTTCTTAAAATATAATCATACTCCAATTCTTTTCTTTTTAGGTGTGCCACAGTAAGATAATTTCTTATATAGGCCTACTGATGACTAACAGAAACAAAGGTAAATTTGACGCTCAAAAATAAATGCAGTACGACTCTCAAACACTGGCTTTTTTGGGGTTATATGTTCTGTGGATTGCATCACCACACTCTTTCAAATTCATCGGGACCCACTTGACTATGAATGAGACAGCAGCTCCTTGTTTCTGAAGTTGTCTTGATTAGTGATACTCAGTATGTTTAATTGCACACTTAGAAAATCGAATTATTGTGTGAGTCCGACTAAAACCAGACTTTTAAAGTACAAGTAAACATGTTAGTCCGACTGAAATTGTACTAAATCAAATTTCTCCAAGTCGGACTAAGACACCCAGATAATGTGATTGGGAGTCGATTTACTCCTGCCCCCCCACCCGGGCTTTGACCCAGAAGTAACAGAAGAAGCTGGTACACAGGAGAAGCTTGGAGCATAGCAGAGGTCGCGTTGTTGGCGCACTCCTGCACCATACGGCAGCGTCGTCTGCCTTCGGATAACACCATAGCCACAAGGAATACCGTGCATCTCATTTGTAAAAAAAAAAAAAGAAACAGTAAAACGTACAGCACGTATGAAATGTACAGCTCAGTAAAGCTGCCCAAATCACCGCTCAACTAAAGGGCGCTTCTCCACCATACCAGGTACCGTACTTTTGGTACTTCAAGAAAGTACCAAAAGTACAGTACTTAATGGTTTTGGTTTCCCACTGGCATAGAAACTAGCACCAGCATCGAATAACAGCACAAAGGCAAGGCGGGGTATTTTGTACTGAATTCAAGAAATGGCTGCAGTGAGAAAGGACGACGTGTGATATTAATACCAACATCGCATGTTATGCACATCCAATTCTTACATCGCTAGTCAGCTAGATAAAGATCAGCCTTTTTCTTACCTTCAGTTTGGTGTGGTTATTATAGCGCAGGGAGTTTAAGTCTCGCTAAAACATTTTTATTCTGTCATAGGAAAAAAACTTTGCAAGTTTTGCAATTTTAATGATAATTCCTTTTCAAGATTATCTAGTTTATGTTGAAAAATCAGTTTAAAGTTTACCTCCGCTGCTTTTGCATGAACGCTGCATGCTTTCTCCAAGACAATCGTAATCATTTTCATCATTGCTGTTTAAAATCACTCCTAGACGGGTTCATGAGAAATTTGTGTTGAAATTATTTTTTTTTGTTTTATGAATACCCCAATATTTATTACAACAAAATCACTTTACAATATTAAAAAAATTACCAATACCGTGCTGTCATAGCATATTATACAAAATACTTATTTCTTGTTATGCTATCTTGATCTTCTTGTATCTGTTCTTCCGACCAGATCGCAATTAAAGCTTGGGTCACTTCATTTGTCCTCGCATCCATTATTGTTATTTATTTATTTTTTAGGTCTGTGATGTAATAGGTCAACCAGAAAAAGCCCAATACTTACAAGCTGAAAGAAGCCATATTGGCACCTATTGTAATGGAGATGGACATACTTTGGTCAATAAATCAATTCCCCTCCTGTACATGTATACTGAGACAAGGACAGTAGTCCGATTAAATAGTGTAATCAAGCTATTACCCTAGGTGTGTATGTAAAGGTACTGACTGTAGACAAACCAGCCTGATACCCAGGTAAGACAAAACAGACCATGACTGTGCATGGCTTTCCGAAGATAACTCCAGACTTACGGGTTTAAAAGCTAATTCCACTCACATCAGTCACTCTTCTCCTCAGACTAGACAAGCCTGTATATTCTCGCCAGGTGTGCGAGATGATAGATCTTAGAGTGAGAGCCTGCAGAAATATCCCAGCCCACCGCTGGTTTGGGTGATGTCCCGCCGCAGTGACACGGCACAGGATCCCCTCCTCAAGTGCTTCCAAAGGCATTGCTGATGGCATGAGACGGGTCGGTGCCCGAGAACCCGCCCCACTGGCCGCCACTGGAGTTTAACATGCAGAACATAAAAGATGCCAGGAAAAGTCACTCTACGTCCACTTATCTGTATGTGTGCCCACACATTGAGTGGGTTTCTACCTCCTTTTTAGTGCCAGCCTGTTAAGCATCTTCTGGCAACACAAGGCCTTGGACTGGGGCCAGACGGCCACTACTCTTAAAGCTGCCCATGTCCGGGCAGCCCACTGGCAGAGGGCAGTGCCACGGCCTTGATGACCCACCTGGCTGCCCTTCCTGATCCGACTGGCTAATTCAGTCGCTTCAATTCACCTACCAAAAGCAAATTACACATAATACTCAGAGTTTTCTTGATAATTTCCTTATTTATGCATCATTTTTGTTCCCGGAACAAAGCATGCCGTGTAAAATGCAAACTGGCACAGCTGTGAAAACAAAGCTGTGGATGCCCCACACTGCACAGCACATCGGCGGTGAGCGTTGGCAAGGGCACCGCCCTAATAGCCATTTAACAGACTCAGATGAGGAGAAGCTGCTGGGAGTTTAAGCGCAGCGTTTAATGTAGGGTGCCAGCTTTGGGGACATGTCCAAAACTAAACCAGAATCGCTCCCGTTCCTTGGGGAATTTGGAAAGAAGCGCTCCATTCTGGGCACGCTCATCAGGTCCGCTCTCGCTCTGTTGGCTGTATCTAAAGGCGAGGCCTGCCAAGCATCAGTTGTATAAATTGCCTAATTGATCTGTTGGCTTTGTGTCAAGCAGCCCACACATGAATGGTGAGGCAGCATGGACAGTGTTACACACACAGCTACATGGTACAGGACTGAGCTGGGTGACTACATGCCTTCAAGGCTGGAAAGAGGCGAACACCAATCAATATGAAAGACACTCTTTGTGAAGCAGAGCTGATTATACCGGTCAGAAAGTTTGATATGGAGCAGAATGCCGTGCCTCTAACGCACACGGACCTTCTGAAGGACACTGCTAAAGGCTCGTTTCTGCTCAGCCGCTCCAGGAACAGCCCTGGATAGGCTGCTTCAAGAAGAAGGTCAAAGTCCTGTGGCCCCTTGAGCTATTATCCATGTCTATCAATGTCCACTGATGTATTCCTCTGAAGAAGCCCTGTGGTGCCGCTGAGGGTCGGCCACCTGGTACTGCAGCCAATCAAAACAACCGGAAACTCCAGGCACTGAGCGTCAGTACCAGCTATGGTCACTAACCAGCCATCTGCCTGCTGTGTTTCTGTGCAGAAAACGGGGGCAGACTGGGTCAGTCAGAGAAGACAATGGGATAATCAAAGTGTACAAAGGGACAGAAACCCTAACCCTAATGTTTTATTGATCATTCCGTCTTATTACAAAGACTCAAATTTGAGATTGGGTTGTGTGGAATGGTGTTGAAGTGGTTTAAATCATACTTAACTAATTGTTATGAATATGTACTCCATCGTCAATCTCATCGGTCAAATATAGGGTACCACAGGGATCAGTGCTTGGTCCTTTATTGTTTTCCGTCTACATGCTGCCATTAGGAAACATAATGAGAAAATATAATGTTAACTATTACTCCTATGCCGACGACACCCAGATATACCCCAAATATACATTTCGTCACCTTAACTCATTGCTTTAACAAGGTTAAAACCTGGATGGCGGAAAAATTCTAATCACTAATTGCTCAGAAAACCAAGGTTCTGTTGTTTGGAGGCAGGTCTGCAGATAGGAATAGTATAATCTCCGCAATTCACTCCAAAGGGCTGAACTTTTCCCTCAGCAGCTCAGCCCGTAACCTAGGTGTCATCTTAGATACAAGCCTCTCATTTAAATCACATGTAAATGCAGTATCGAAGGCGTGCTTCATACAGCTCATACAGCTACGCCAAATCGCCAAACTGCGACAATTTCCTACTATTCGAGACACAGAGAAATTGATATATGCCTTTGTATACAGTAGGTTAGACTACTGCAATGCTCTATTATCTGGAACCACACACTGCATACTAAATACCTTGCAGCGTATTCAAAAGGCGGCAGCTCGATTTGTCACCAGGAGCAGGAAGTTAAAACACAAAACCCCTGTTCTTAGTTCCCTGCATTGGCTTCCCGTTAGGTTTAGAACTGACTTCAAAGTTCTCCTACTTACATATAAGGCACTTAATGGTCTAGCTCCTGCCTACCTGACAGAATTACTTCAAGTTTACAAGCCGCGTCGTCTACTCAGGTCACAGAATGCAGGTTTCCTTGTCGTCTCACATATAAATAAAGTGACAGTGGGCAGTAAACCATTCTGCTATAGGGCCCCTATATTGTTGAATGGTTTACCAGCCTTTGTTCGGGTTGCCGATTCGGGCTCGGCCTTTAAATCTCGACTGAAGACCCATTACTTCAGTTTAGCTTACCCGCGACCTACCACACCATAACTATGGCTGCTGATGCGGCTGTACACGTCATTTTTATCTACTATGCTTGTCTGTTTATGTGTCAACGCATGTTCTGACCATCCACGCTCTCTGCCTTCCCACATGTCCGGGCGGTGCCTGGGGTGGGCACCATCTGAGCTGGAGTCCTGGTTCAGTCCCATGGAGGGGTGACATCGCGAATGGGTCATATGAACCGTATCATCGTGGGTGCAGCCTTCAGTGCCAAGCGACACAGCCCAACGTGGAGAAAAGACTTTGGCCAACGTGGCCAACATGGATAACAGACTCATTGATGGACTTTGCCTTCATTCTTAATCCCAGCATATACCTGTCCACTCTTTTCTGTTTTCGGTAACGTTATTATGCCCGGGGGGGTTGGGGAGCCAGTTGACCTTGGACCCCCAAAGGTTTTTTTTCTCCCTACTTGGGAGTTTGGTTCCTCTCCTCCGTTGTCCTCTGGCTTTCTTTATTCTATTTTTCTTTCCTTTTTTCCCCCGTTCTGTATCTCCCTCTACTTCTGTTTTATGTATCACAACACAACCCCGTAAAGTGCTTTGGGACAACTGTGTTGTGAAAGGCGCTATATATAAAAATAAACTGAATTGAATTGAATAACAAAAGTTTCCTCAGTCTCCAGAAGTGTGGACTGAAAGGACTCAAACACCGGTCACCCAACACTCTCCCTACAAAAAAAGTCTCCCTCCCCCAGCAAATTCTGGGACATATTAAATGCAAACACATAAGGTCTTTTTGTATTAATATAATGAAACATATTAAAAAACATATCAAAGCTAGCCCTACAAAACTATGAAGAAGAGTTGAGCAATTTCATAAAGACCATTATGGCATCATGTCAACAGGCCAGTCCACAAATTTATCACAAAACCATAGACCTAATGGGTTTGTACAGAATGATACAGTAAAAGAAAAGAGTAACTGAACAGAGTAAATGGAAATAAAAAAAAAACATCTATCTGCTGCTGGCTTTCCGGATATATCAAGGTGGGACACTCATCACTCAGCCGGCTACTCCAGCCTGGTTTTAAGACCAGTGTGCACTGTTCCGCTACACTCTTTATAGCATAGTCCCATTTCTCCTACACCTACACAATCTCGATTCTTCCTTATAGACGTTATTCTAAAATGTTATATAGACCTCCTTCCATATGCTACCCTGCAGCATAAACACGCAACTAGATGAAATCTTTGATTTCTGTGTCGAGTTTGGCCTTGGATGAATTCAAAGACTACCTTGAATTCTGAAATGCTCGCACATGGGTCTGCACATGGTCCGTATCTCAGCAGAAGGCGGCGTGTGTACAAGCAGACATTAGATGGGCAGCTCTTCAGAGGCCAGGACTGCCCAGGTGCGAGGCCTGATTAGGCACAGCCTTCCCCAGGACTCCCAGACAAGGCCAACAGCTGAGAGACCATCCACATAATCATACTCTCCTTCAGGGGCTCCAAAAACACACTGATCCACTATGACTTGTCCAGACCCTCTGGTCACTTCAGCCCTGTGTCTTGCCCACCTCTGAGTAATGGGAGACACAGCACTGGGGGGGAAAAAAAAGCTCCAGATGACTGAGTGATTTGAGGCGATGAGGCATGAAAACCACAAGGCTTATTTACTATTAAGAGTACAGATGCTAATCAGATACTAATCATTATCTCCAAAGGGTACGGTGGTATACAGCTTCAGCAGGCAGCATGAGACCCATACCAATTTTACAGGTTAGAACAGCACAGCTGAACATGCTCTTCTCAGCTATGCAGAGTAACAGGGTAACCCTAGACTGCCGCTGACAATGTGAAAAACTGCACGCATGCCACATGTATCTACACCCATTTGGGGACTTCCAGCTGACTTCTCTTAAAATTCAGAACTGCAAAACAAAACATCTGCAAAACATTTTGGCAATAAGCCAGATGAAGGATATCCCCCTACACACATACATCTCCCAGAACCCGGTCAGAGCATCTCTGTGGCACAGAGCTTGCCCTTACATTCAGTCTTCAGCTGAGCCCTGCCATGCAGGTCCTGACAGGTACTTTCATGCACAGAGCAGGCTGACCTGCTTATTAATGACCCATTTTAAGCCCCCTCTCCCCACTGTAAGCTTTGTGCTGGATCCCAAACAACTCCCTCAATGCTACAAGCTCATTCCTATACGATTATCTTTTTCTCAACGCGGTTTGTTACTGTTGACGCTAAATCACAATGCATATCTCCAAATACTCCTCCCTGGCTGCCATGCAGAGGTGCTTCTCCAGGGCCCCCAGATCTGATGCCAGCCTGAGCTCACACAGTGTTAACATGAGCACCACCTCACCATGCAGAGTGCTGCCGCTCTACTGCACAAACTCATGCACCCACGCACCCAGGATGGGACTCATCATGGGGAAGACTGACAAGCAGTACCTGCAGAAACAGTGGGCGGAATCTGAGGTCTACCCAGGACTGTCTAAATCATAAAGCCTGACCGAGGCAGGCCATGAGGACACCCAGCACAGGGATGTGTGCTAAGAATCACACCCTGCTGACTAACGGGATCCTAACAAGATTCTATGCTTCAAGCTCCCCAGCTCAGGATAACTCTTCCAGTTTCACCTGGAGCTGATTCATCGGCAGGGAAGCATCTCAGCTCTCCTACCTATGTAGCTGATAATGTCTCCCCTCTGACCAGAGCTGCATCCTCCAGTTTGTTCCAATGGGACCGGCTCTAATTAATCCTCGGTTACTGTTAGCAGTGGGCCTTCCTTGAGGTGGAAGCCCAGTGGACCCAGAAATGTTATTTCCTACTTCCATTGTAAACAGCTGCATTCCTCCTGGGAGCAGGAAACTACAGGACCTGCTTGATTAGTAATACCTGCCTAATACGTGTCTGTGACACCAAATTAATGATGGACGATGGAGCGTTTAATACAGCGAGTCACGCCAGTTTATGCTGTTGCTGTAGCCGTTTTAATTAGGAGCCAGTATGGAAGACACGGTGTGACCAAACACACAGAGATCAGTCATTTTGCAGTAAACAGCACACGGTCACACTCAGGAAGCAACAGTGAACTGTCCTACAAGGGTCTGAGGTTGGCATCTCTTAGGATCTGAAACACACAGAAAGCCCAATCAATACACAACTACTCTTATCGCACCTGTGTGACACGGCAGTAATGGGCGAAAAGTCTGACCCTTTCCTTACGGTTACAGAATTTGCTCCGGAGTAAGTGAATTAGACCAGATATACTACACTGGCATGTTTATGACACAACATCAGTCAGTTCACTGCTGTTATCTACACTGCCAAACCCTACGTGGAACAAAACAGCTTTCTGCGTGTGAGGTGCCCTGTTCTCTCTCAAAACACAGCGCTGGGATATATTAGCCTTAGAATAGCACCCACAGTTTTGCACTTGAAATTGAGAGCCCCACTTTCCAACGATCATACGCTAATGCTAATCACAAAACAGAAATAGCTGTCGGAGCTGCTGGAGCGATATTGACAGATGTCCCGGCGCTGTGTGGATTTGCCCTCCACTGCTCTAGTGTGGTGGAGACCAGAGTAATTAATCTCTAGTCTGATTTACCATGAAATCTAAGCAAAACTCTGTCATTTTATCAGGAAGTCTGTTAGTCAGTGTTGTCCACATGGCACATTATGATAATAAGCACACATTTAGGAAACTGGCATCTACTGACAAACTTTGGCTATAGCGACGTATCTCTCATGCAAAAATATTCATAAAAGCAGGACAATTATTGAACATAAACAATAACTTTATCGTTGGCGACAGGAGGAGACTCTCAGCGGGAGGCGCATGTGTTTCTACATCTGGGCAGCGGAGGGCTGAGTCCATCTGGTTAGCAAATCACCAGCAGCCTTGATACCAGGAAACGAGGACACCAGCCCTCGCCTGCAGCTTCGACGCATCACTACGTTGCTCCGGGCTCTGCTGGTCACTTCATAGACTGTTCCCGGGCAGAAAGTTCACGCTAAGGATTGGTGAGAATGTGCGGAGGCATCATGTGTGAAGGATTCCCTCATCACTAAGCAAGCACAGGTCAGAGGACGACACAACCTGGAACCGGCAGAAATCCTGACCCATTACATTTGACTCAATAGCACTTCTGTTACAATAATTACCGATTAAAAAAAGAGAAGGAGCTTGTTTTCTCATTCCAGGACACGGATCCTGTCATTCCATCTGTTACAGACCCCCCTTACAGCCACTCTGCAGATAATACTGATGAAGAATAATGACGTATTAAAGGGTAAGCAGGTAGATCGATCATGTGTACTCAGGACAACCCAGTTCTACAAGTGGCGGTTCACAATCTGACACATTAACATTAGTAATAATATGGCTTGACCATACATGGGAACAACACTAAAGGCATTTATTACCAAAAAAAAATGAGAACGAACAGAATATTACCATAAATTAAATTAATTAATTTTGACTAGTTCCCTCCAAGATTCATGAGGAGGAATCCTTTCCTCACATGACAGTCCAGGTTTTTTTAGGGTTACTTCTAAGCTGGATTAAAAGCTCACTTAGAAACCCAGATTTCTCTTTGTTGTTATGAGGATTATTTTTTTTGTGTGACAGCCTAGGTTTCCTCATTTATTATGAGGAGGATTCATTCAGGAACCCTGTTTATAAACTCTATTTTTCTCACCAGACCCAGAAAGCTTCCTGGACTTCCATTACATCATCTGCAGAGCCTTCTGGGTAAACCTGACATGTACACGCACCACAAAACAATGGTTCTGTGAGCACACATGCCTCAAAATCCCAACTATACCGAGTATGTCATTAACCCAACAAGGCACTGTATCATGCAAGTGTAAGATCTGCATGATCTGTGTAGCACATATGTCACTGCACATCATTATAAACAGTTAAATCTTTGTTTCTGAATGCACTGGCAACAATATTTTGAAAGAAACAACTAGCTGACATACAGTTAGCCAGGCCAGATGTGGCTGGATACAGTGTGCACTGTGGGCTGCAGTGGGCCAAGCCTTAGCCAGTCTTGGATAAAGATCTCAAATTCCAAGACCTTAAGAGTAATGATGGGGATTGTATTATTTAAGCATGAAAATCATCTCAAACGTAAGTATTCGGTCACAAACAGCGAACACTGTACTACCGATGATCATCTTTTTCTGTAAGCCAGAGTTCCAGTGCAGATAAGTCAGTAGTTAGTTACACTGGCTGTTCGGACGCAGTGCAAAAATGCTGGCAAAATCGCATCCCGTATTTTCCCGTACATGACGTATCACGTCAGTTCGAAAAGGGACACATTTCATTATTCAATATGGGACATAGTAATAGTATGAACAGTCTTTTCTCCTTCGATTATATAAACACTGTCATGTTTAGACCAGTAGGGATGAAAAACAAAGTGAAATGATTTGTTGAATGACTATGTCTGCTTTCCTTCTAGTGGAACCTGATTTATGTAAAGATAATGTTGTAATGATAAGGAAAATCAATCAAAGAACTCATATAAATGACATGAAAATAGGCGTTAACAAAATATCTGTATAACTTGCAAGAGCTTTTGGGGGGAACTAACCACGTGAAACTTAAATGGTGATCACACTCATTCCAATTCTAACAATATCCATTGGCCGGAGCAACTTAGCGTTTGCTGTGCAGCAAAGTGTGTTTGTATGTGAGAAAATCACTTTTGTCGGTTCTGAGGGAATTTCCAAGGTAGTATTGCACTTTGGCACAGTCTTTTAAAAAATTAATAAAATAAAATCTGCAGCATACAGCCAAATACAACAAATGTGAATAATAAATGATTTATCAATTGTATTTTATTTTATGAACATGCACTGTTTCAAGAGTAAGGGAAACGAGGAAGTTGAGCACTAGTGGAAAAAGAAACCAGTCTAGCGTCTAGCTTTAAAATTATGAGCCCAGACAAAGACACTCTAGTCAGAGATCCGAGAAATGCTTTCAATTCACAGATTACTTTTTCGTTACTCGATGTTGAGTTGAGACTCAAGTACTACAAGACTGCTAGCGTGGTCACTTCTCCATAGCCTGACGACAAACTCAGCACAAAACTGTTTCAGTACTGTAGATATGATAATTCTGAATTCAGATATTATATAACTGTTTATCCATTACTCTACAGCATATTGCGCTGCTTTATAAAGACCTTTAAGAGTCTTACAAATGCTTAAATGATGGTTAGTTCACTGTTCGCTCTTACTGTTCAACAAGTTGCTTCACAAATGAACCCCATATCTCAGAAATTGCTGTTTGAACCCTCCTTGATCCACCCACTTGCAGTTAAACTGTTACTCTTCAAGTCTTTAGTTTCATTTTTACTCCCCAACCTTACTCTGTGCTTTCTGGGAGACTCACAGGCAGAGCACCTTAAGCCAGACATCATTAAGGACTTTTGATTCTTTCAAGGTAGCTATAGCCCAGGTAAAGGGACATGTTGGTATTCGATCAGCTGTCTGGAGGCAGACAGGGATGGTGTGGACCATATTGGTGTCACTCTCTACATTTGTCTGTGACTATCTGCATGCCTTGGTGACATAGCCAAGCATACAGCACTGCACCAATCAGCTGCACATGATGAAAAAAGTCTGCAACGATAGAGAACTTTTTTCCAAGTTTGCAGGGGTGGTAAACTATTGTTCTCCAAGCTAAAGAGACAAAGTGCAACCCGACAGTCATCACTGTGTAAAGCGAAACATTTCAGTAACCAAGCTTAAGGGCGACAAAACAAGACATAAGGATGCAGTAATAAAAATATACATCACTGAGTTCCTCTTTCAACACCAAGATAGAATAAATGACCCAGGATCTACTGGTAAATTTAATATGTAATATGCTACGGCAGTTGCATTTTATATCTCACCATTATCTTATCATATCTGCATCATGCATAACTTGAAATAAGTGGTCATGTGATAGGAAAACAGAAAAATGTTTCCTCTTCAGAATCTTTACTGCCACAAGACCAAGGCCAGTGGAAATTTTTAGGGAGTTAAGTGCTCTGTTCTTTAACAAAAGCAGATTAACTACAAATCACTAGAAAACTGGAGGGCATGGTTTGCAAACACACCCTTAATGGAGTTTGAACAGTTTCCCAGAAACACACGTTTCTTTTATGAAAGGTAGCATAGCTAGAAAGTACGTTTTAAGAAGTATCCCAGACTAGCAGCAACCACTCGAAACTCTGCCACGTTTTGCTCTTACCGATATGAAAGCATGCAGGACAGCTATAATGACTCTTTAACCATAAGAAAACAGCCTTGGTGATGTGGGGTTTCACTAGGCAAACAAAGAGCGCTGTGTCAGCACTGCTCACGAGTGTCCACAGGGGGCAGCAGGGGGCAGCTTCGGATGACTGGTAGATTCTCCGAAACCCACAACTCGTTGCACTGGCTGCTGGCCGGTAGCTCAGCTTTAGCCTTAAAAGCCCTCAAACAGCTCTCGGCCGTATCGACAAGCCCTGCTGATCTGTAAGCCACACCACTGCACCGCTTGCTCTTCGCACCAGCAGCACCGGAGGCTCTGAACATCTGCAGGCTTCCAGTGTATCAGACTTGCCATCTCTCTGGTCGTTAACCTCACATGTAGGCCAAGCCTCTCGGCCGACGGCTCATTATGCAGAGCTGGAGGCTGATTACAGAATTAGGCAGTGCCTGAAACCCACAGGATAGGTAATAACTGTCTCCACTCCATTCAACAAAGGAAACCACAGGCCCTCTGCTCATCTCTGGAATAGAGCCAGTCCTACTTTTATCAGCCAGAGGCGTGAGAAGTCCCACAGCCTTGGGCAAATTCCAGCTGAGAGCTTTCCTTGCAGTTATTGCAACAAACAGCCCACTTTCCACCCCTGACATTTGCACCAGCTAACTGGAGAACGCTGGTGTAGGTGAATGAGACGACAGGGTGGTCTGAAGATCTTGCTTAGACAGAGGGAGCAGATCAGGAAGGTGCCAAGGCATACCCACTGAGCATTACACCATGAGGGTATTCTGCCAACACAGACTGGGCAAAATACAGAAGCGTAACTTCTACATGATATTCTATATTACTCTTTATTAAGATAAGTGGGTATGTTGGCTCTGGCCAACAACTCATCAATCCTCAGTGACAAGGAGAAAAATTAATATAACATTGGATGGATAGATAAGTCCCCCAGACCCACGTTGCTGCACCCGTGACCCCGGAGCAATGAGACACCATATAGTATACTGTAGTGTAGCACAATGCACCATGCATCTCAGCCTAACACACTGTGGCTGAAAGCTGTCAAAGACCACCCTCCTTCCTCACACACAAACTACATGGGGGGGGGGGGGGGGGGTTACCTCTAACCCAACACACTCTCTTCCTCCGGCCGCAGAAAAAGGGCCCCTTTTCGCCAGTGGGGCTGATCCTAAGA
>JABJVO010000026.1:13430741-13520280 GCA_026770805.1 Boulengeromyrus knoepffleri | reverse complement strand
CGGGAGGGTGAGGGGCCCGACCCAGCCCCCCCCCTGGTGTTTTTGGGGGGGGGGGGGGGGGGGTTCTGTTGGCTGGTTCTACAAACTGCCCCTGACTGCGAAATGGAAACTGGGAGCGACTGTTTTGGCAGTAGCAGAAACCAGGCACCACACAGCATGCAGTATGTTAAGATACACATATGCATGCAGCGTGGTGCTTGTAATTAGTGTCCGTGCAGCAGGTGCCAGACTGACATTGATCCACAGGTAGCAATTTAACTTTGAGGTGGGTTGGAGTAACCAGGAGACACCTGATTACAGACCATTTTGTCAGAAGGGTCATTAAAGAGCAGCACAGTCATGCACAAAGGCAATCTAGTCCAACAGGAATGCTTGCATTGCCTTGTTCCATGCCCATCTTGGAAGACCAGAGAGGGAAGTATACTTCCAAGCATCCCTATATTTTTACTTGATCAAAGAGAAACAGATGCATCTGAATAGGAAACTCCTGAGTAACTCCTTAGAAGATGAACATCTGCTCTCGGTCTCATTCTCACCCTAATTTAGTACAATGTGTAAACTAACTCTCAGAGGTATTAAAAACTGTACTACAAAACAATCAAGATCTTATAAATGCCCTCAGAGTTACACTGCTGTGTGCTACTTTTTGCAGATTGAGAACAAGACATTCCCTCACCGGCTGTTCATTTTGTCTTCACTGGACTAGAGGAGCAGCGTGTTAACACTCCAGTTGCAGTGGATGGAGAGGGATCTATATGCCACAGATCCCGATTTAATCAATATTAGGATATCTGCCAATTAGCAGCATTATTTTACTTGCATGTGAAATCAGACCCAGTTAATTTATCACTACTCCATCCTTCTTACTGGTTGCATTACAAATGTGATAACAATGGTTAATTTTTGATTTTCCCCATTTTAAACTACAGGGAGACGCTACATTCTAATTACGCTCCAATGGATGCCTTGATGAGGTTTAACTAGCAAAATTAATTAAAAGTTTTCGAAAGATTAAAATCATGACATTTTGAGTATTTAATCAAAATAAATTTTACAATTAATTAAAATCTATTTTGCATATATATGTTAATTTGAGATCATTTCAGGCACATCTGAGCTCCTGTGCGTGTGTTCATGCGTGCGCATTTGTGAGAGTCACCAGTCTTACCCGGGGAGCATGAAGACGGCGACGCAGTGATACAGTGAATGCTGGGTACTTAAATCATAATCTAATTAGGACTCTTTAACCTATTCTCTAACTACAGATTAGCCCTAAATATCCTATTTCATTTTCAGTTTGGATTTCTGCATTATCTTCCAAGCTTCTTAATTGAAGATCTACAATATACTCATATATTATCAGAAACATTCTTAGCCCAAGAAGGATTATAGCATCTATTAGCAATCCCTTCTCCAACATGCAACCACTTGCCGTTTAAGAGGCACAAGCACAGCGCAAAAACCAGGTAGCTGGTGAATGCAGGTCAACCAAAAATATCACGTCCCTACCTCAAATGCTGAACAGCCACTGAACAAATACAAGAATTTTATAATACAACTGCTGTGTGACTGGATCTATTAAAAACGGAATTTCTGGCTCAAGTCAGAAACAAGAATTCATGAGTGTGATATGACTACATCAAAGAAGAGAAAGGAACCGTCACACAGGTAACTCCTGTAATCAAATACATTTTTTTAATGTTATTAACCCTTTCATACTATTTTAACCAGGGCTATTCAAATCACGGTCCTCAAGATCCAAGCTCCTGGTTTTCCAGCCTTCCTTTACCTGTGAGCCAGGTGTGAAGCCTCTGGCCAATCAGAATCAGTAATTATTAAACTAGCTACCTGGGAAAATTGAAAACAATAAAGACAGTCACCAGCCACATAACTCACATTCTCATGTGTCCTCCAGCATCCGGTAAAGTTCACCAAAGACTCCCACTGAAGTGCCTGAAGGGTCTGGTGACTGCTAATCCAGCAAAGCCGATTGATGGCTCCTATCCAGAAGACACTGTCACATTGCACTTAGATTCATACTACATTTACATTTATATATAGACATAGAAAACAAAACCAACCACATCATTTACATAATTTATGCAATTTATTTGCAAAGACAATATATATACTTGTACATTATTATTGTTATTTGTCCATTTAGACATCAGCTGGTCACCAATAAAATATTACCATAAAACTAATTAATTAATTACCACGGCAAACAGTAAATACAAAACCTGTCGGTATCCTTCAGATGGGGGGGGCCCTTAGTCTCAGTTTTTGTACAGAACAGTATACAATTAGAACCTACTATTTGAGTCCAGCATAGCTTAGGCCAGGTCTAAATTAGTCTAAGTTAATGCCACAGGTACTGCTGCATGTTTCCTATGTCTCAGTATCAGCACTGACCCACCTTTTCTCCTAACACAGGATGGCTCAAGCTTGGACAAGCTAGTACAGGCTATCCTTAGGCTCAGTGGGGAGGTACCAGACTGCAACTCATAGTCACTTGGCCCTTCCATACTTTACAAGACCACCTCTCATTTTAGAAACAGAGTGGATGGTGGGGCATATCATCCCGGTGACAACGGCCCAGACACTGGAGCACATCGGCAGACATCCATAGTTTGTCAGGAAAAGGAGCTAATGAACAACAGAGTCCTGATCATTAGCTGATTAGGACGCCTCCTACTGGGCGCCTGGCATCGTGCGCCCCCTTTTGCTAAAGCAAGATGTTAAAGTTCGCTAAACAGTCTCAGTCTTTTTCCCGCCACAGACGCCGGTCTTAAAGAGCAGCACATCTGCACCTGCTGACAAGGTGCAGTGGAAAGTTTGAAGTACACTTTTTCAGAACAAGATGAAAAGAGTTTCATTGCAGTCATAAAGTGAAAATTCTGCCTGTTGCCGCATTAAAACATAAACGTACATTTTTATTAAAAGCAGACTTTATAATAAAAAGCCGTCTGTGGCATCTGTGATTCGAGTTTATTCTCCTCACGCTGCACTTGTGATGTAAGTGCAAATCCCCCCACACGTCTATAATCCTGGAGGGAGACATTAACGTCCTACCCGAGTCGGCATCTCACAGCACGCTGTTCACAGCCATCTGATCTGCTTGTCTGAGAACGCCGGGGGAAAGTTTGTCCACTTCGTCAATGTCATCATACTGCCCTCTTTTGTCAGCAAGAGACTTGCACTGAAAAGAGAACACTTCTTTGCCCCTTTACCAAACAGTGACTCAGTTAAACTCCACCTTTACGGTGCGTTAGAAGAATTTCACTGTTCATCTCAACACAAACGTACAGGACCAGAAAACCAGACATGCCATTTACTGGATGTCACGCTAGTGGAAGCGCATGCTGATGACCTCAGTCTGCTCCATGGCATTGTTTACACGTCAGCTCAAGGTCAGCACTGCTGCAGACTGATTGGATTTTCCTGTCCACAATGAGTGCCTGTTAAACAGTAAGAGTGGGACACGTGTGAAATCGAAATGTAATTGATAATTATGTAAAGACATTAACTCTTAATAGAACACAATTTTTGTTGCTAATTATTAGTGTTTAACCGAAAGATATCTGATGTGATTACCTGCTTACACGGCACACGTACTGTACTTGTCATTTTAGATGAAGCAGCCCCTCCCCCACCATTGCTGCCATAAAAAAATTCACAGCATGGTCCTGCTCATCCTACAACAGAGGAAGACATATCCAAGCAGCTTTAAAGGGCATGACTACCACACAGATATACGAGAATCATTTGTGGGCTCATCTGTAGCATGTGTTGAAGGGTTGAGGTGACAGGCAGGGTGTAAACAGCACAGTGCCCCCTTCTGGAGGCTATAGAGTACTAAAAACAGAAGGTCAACAGGAGGCTAACTTAACAGTGTTAAATGCAAGGACAGATGCCCTGAGTTTGCAGCAAGGCACCGAGAGACAACCCTGAGGAACATTAGAATAAATATCTAAAAATCCTCCAGTTCAGAGGACATCACCCTAGGGCACCGTCTACCAACATCTCCTGTTGGGCTCCACCTCAAGCATTTTCAGGTGGAGCAACAGGAAACCGCTCCAGGAGAGGCTTGGGGATGTGGGAACCTTCAGTGCCCTTCCAGATGTTTCTTTACCAGCACACCAACCCCCAAAACCTTCACAGACGTATTGTAAGGGTACACACCATTATCGGTTACAGACGGCCCCCACACAGTACACTTGTAGGGGTACAGATTGCTAAATTAATAACATACTATAGGGACACACATTACTTCAGCGTAGAGAAACAAACAACAAATCGTAACAGTGAACCGCAGTGGGACTCGGGCACACTTCACCAGGACTACTGGCACACGAGTCGAAGCGGCAGAAATGACGAGGGGATTTTTGTGTGAGAAGGCCTTTCTGCAGAGGGCGAGCAGGTGTTTGTGTCAACCTCTGAAGCTGCTCATTACTGCCAGCTGGAGAGTGCGAAGAGATAACGATACAAAAACAAGCGCCGTTTTCCTGAGTGGGGTTTGGCTCACGACAACTCAAGAGACAAAGCAGTGAAACCGCAGTCACTCTCCTTCAGATCGGCAGCAGCAGAGGTGCACGTGCGGTCAGGGCTCAGGTCTTCACTGTAAGGGAACGAGGCTTGCGGGGAGGAGATTTAGAGAGCCGTTAAGCCAGTGGTTTGTGTAGGAGCCTGAGTTCCCACACTGCTCTGCCTAGCTGACCCCTGTAGAGGTCTGCAGACATCCTGTAAGGGTGACCCTGATCAGTTTCACTTTGGTTTCACCCAAGAGAGGTGCCATCTTCATCGCCCCCAGCCCAGTGCAGGTAAAGATATATATTATGTGTGCGTGTGTGTGTGTTTGTGCACGCACAGGTGGATGGTTTGTCATCAAACTCTTGGCTTGCAGCCATTTGAAGAAACAAGTGTGGTTTCTCTACAGAAATGTATCACATAACTGTGTGTCTGGTGCCCCCAGAAGCTCAGGCAGCGCAGCAGAGGGGTGTGCACCTGTACCGTTTATCCTGTGATTGGTTAAAGAAGAGAAATGCAAGCCCCTCCCTTGTTGACCCAGAGACCATCTGTAGGATGTATCATCTGTAGCACAGCTCACTACACCAAGACACAGCACGAGCAGTTTTGGAGATGTAGGCCTCATAGGTGACCCAGATGGCACTTATACCGATAATATACCAGAGAATTTGCCAGAAACAAAATGAAAATGCCATGTCAGATAATCGTGGGCAGGGTCTCTATGAGTTGGGAATTTGCGCTCATGGGTGTGGATACTGGGAGGGTGAATATGCCGCAAAACAAAGCACGACATTTGCCAAATAATAATAAGAATCTCAAAACAAATATAAACCCAAACACCGTACTGTTCTGAGAATTGTGCTACCCTCCTTAAATAGCCTCCAAATATTCTTCCCCATCGCATTTATTTGTGTATCTTTCATAGCTCTGAGGATCCAGTGTTTATGTCTTAAATAGGTGTATTTTGCAGGGCTGAGAAGGCAGCCGACAGTACAGTTAACGCCGTTCCTCCGACAGACGGAGAGGACTGCGTAAACAGGATGTGTTGACGGAACCGTCAGAGGTCACTGCCGCACATAAACATGTTATTAGTTACAGGATGTTATCCTGGGCTGATTTTTCTGTGGTTTTCTGGGTTTTTTTTGTTTTTTTTTAAGCCAGTATCCTGACTCGGCTATGCCTAGGACACAAAAAAATACTATAAAATAGCTTTTGCTTTCGACCAGATAATAGTGGAAGCCAGACTGGACTGTCCCACAGCATGACTCACTCATTCATACTGGACCGATCACAGTAGGAGGCATCTTCAACTGGATGGTCCCCAACCAGAGCAGCAGTCACTTTTTCCATGAGGACTGGAAACCAGTGTGCCTTATTACGCAGTGACAGATGTGCCTGGCCGAATTGTGAGTACATTATCACATTTGACACCATATTTGTATAGACCAGTTTTTCCCAATCTGGCCCTCGGGGACCCATAATTGGTCCATGTTTTTGCTCCCTCCAAACTCCCTGCCAAACAGTCCACATTTTTGCTCCCTCCCAGCAAAAACACGGACTGTCTGTGGGTCCCCGAGGTACAGATTGGAAAACACTGGTATAGAGGGTTAGGGTTAGATGTTTAGCATGACCTGCTGCAAGGTGAAGCACTTTCACTGTTCCTGGCCCGTCCCAATGGCACTGCAGATGTGGTCCGTCAACTCTCGGTATTCCAGGACACACAGGTCTTTGCATTTCAGCTTTAAGCATCATTTGTCACATTTTATCAGGCGCACATATTTCACTGCACATTAATTTTAAGGAGCACTGCAAATGAAGGAAAACAATTTAGTTCACATTGCTCCTTTGGTTAATTAAACTCTGTATGTCTTACATATAGTAGAAATATATGTTAAGCTGACTGTAATGAATTCAAATGCTCATTCCAAAACCCCCCCATCACCAAAGACAATGCTCTCTTTGATCAGTGACCATTGGTGACCATGAGCTCTTGAACTGGTACCTTGTACGTTTTCATCAGGATTCCTTAAGAAAAGGAATGTAGAATATAATTACTTCTAACCTGTTGTACAACAGTCCCAGGCTGTCGTACCCTGAACACCTACACTGAAGCTGGACGTCTGGCAGACAAGGGTGACCGGTCGCCTGCTCTGTTCCATCACACAACATCCCAAATCATTGTAATGACAACTACCCACAGAACAGGCTCACTGAGGAACACCCCCCCCCCCCCCCTTATGACTACGACCACACTGGCGTTATGCGGCATAGCTAAATTTGTTCATATTTGTTCTTCACAGCAATAAGTGATGAATAAACTGACCATCGTCTCAGTCTGGTGAGGCTCCTTTATTAGCCATTCTGGGCTGCAATGCAAGCATGTCATTAGAATTAGCCGTCGATTGAAATAAACACAAATAACGCAGCCGTTACCGTGCCGATGACGATTAAACGCCGGAGCGATGGACCCGATAGGCAGCCAGCCCCGGAAGGCAGGTGCTCACTTCAACCAACATGCACTGCAGGCTGGGCGGTTTACTCTGCGAAAGGAGAGATAAGTTCCTCTTTCCTCTCTCACACTGACACAAATCAGCACGCTTAGAATAAACTGCATAAGTTATCAGCTCCTTGGAAAGCAATGCAGAGGGGGAGCAAAGGGGGGAAAAGACTTCTATCACTTAATGAAAAATAGCTTCCCTTTTGGACAGAACTTCATAGGCTGCAATCAAGCCCTGGCCCCCTCTTCTTGACGTGCAATCGAGGCAAATCAAGTCACCATCTATTAATAATATTTCTCAGGCTCCTTTCATTCCGTGGCGTGTCCTACGACTGTCAGCGCCTGTGATGGAACGCTGCCTTTATCTCATCCCCGGCCTGCTCTGTCAGAGTGATAAACAATTCTAACAAGAATCAGAATAAAGATCTTCCCAGTAGACTCCAGGAGATAGAGGCCTTTTTTTCTCATTTTCTAGACGGCAAAATTTAATCTAGTGGCTCGGTTTTTTTTCCCCCCCAACTTTTTTTTTTTTTTTTTTCTCCTCTCTCCAAGCGTCACATTCAAAGAGATGCAAATTTATCAGAGCACAGGCCTGGTTGACTCACAGTGTAGTGTGAATGTCAGAGCAGAGGCCCCGCCCCTACGTGGGACACATAATGAGTCAGGAGCAGTGAGCCCGCACCATCCAGTGCACACGGCAGTGCTGTTAAGAACTGGAAGACTGTCATATTACTCCTTCTCAAAACCACTGTGTGTGATAAGCAGAGCTCCACATGCAGCCTCTCTGCCTCACAGGTCATCTTAGGAGGATATCCATGCTTCTCGTACACTTCGTCTGAAGGATTTGTCCCTATAAATGTTCTAGGTACAAGTCATCCTTCTCATTAAAGAGTATGAAAGGTGGCCACGATGCCAAGGTACAGCAAGGTACAGCAAACCACGCCAAAATATAATAGAGTGCAGTAAACCACCACAAAATAAACCATGCCAAAGTAAGACAGTACAGTAAACAAGGTACAGCACAGTACTGTAAACAACACTACGGTAAACCATGCCAAAGTAAGACAGTACAGTAAACAAGGTACAGCACAGTACTGTAAACAACACTAGGGTAAACCATGCCAAAATACAGCGGAATTCAGTAAACAACACTAAAGTACAGTACAGTAATCCATGCCAAAGTAAGCCATATAACAGTAAACTAAACCATGCCAAAGTATAGCAGAGTAGAGTAAACCATGCCAAAGTATAGCAGAGTAGAGTAAACCATGCCAAAGTACAGTAAACCTGACTGAAGTGCTTAACATTGTCAGTCTTTTCCATATTGAGACTAACACTTGGCAACATACAGATGCATCTGGTTTTGTTATTTGCATTAAGCATTAAGTATTCAAATTATTAACAAAGCAATATAAACACAAATTAGAAATATGACACAATACTAATTCTCCAGAGGAGTCATTTTAAGTTTTTCTGTGTTTGTGCGCATGAGATCATCTGAGAAAAAGAATCCTATTAAACGCTCTGTGAAATTAGTGGATGACAGACCCTAAAGCTGGATTCACCGTCACAGTGTCCCCATAAAGCATGGGTATGGCATACCAAGCTCTGACAACACAATGTCCCTCCAAATTGCCGTACTCCTTGAATATTAAGGAAACCAGTCATGACATCATGACAATGTCACATGAGCGCTCCAAGGATAAGAGGCAGAGTCCCTTTGGGGCTGCTATTCTCAGAATAAGAAGGTAAAATTATAGCCATAAAAATGTCACATTTGGGAGAAAATACTCTGCATTGGCATTCTTTGCATAGAAATCTGGACTTTGAAATGGTCCATTCCATAAAGACACATTGGTAATTCACGTTTAAAATGGGATTCACAGTAAAACTCACAGAAAAAGTTGCGTGATAAGAAAACGAAAATTGATCCAGTGCTTAGGGTTCTGTGATTCCTGGGAAAGCTTCAGTATGAACAGCAGAACAGCTTTCACCAGAAAGCAGAGTCAACAGCAGCCTCTTCACACAAATCAGGGATTTGAAGGTTTCTTGTCAGGAGGCTCACCGGTTTCTGCACAAAAGCAGCTCCTGTTCTGCATTTCTGATTAATGCAATTTTTGAACCAGGTGTCATTTTGGCCTCCATTAATTCCAAGCCATCCTAAAATACTTCAAAATACACGCAGATAAAAAAAAATAAAAAATCCCTGTCTGATGTTGGTATTTTTCTGATTGTTACACATTAGCAGGATGACAAGAGAACAAAGCAGTAGGATTCACAATAACACTGGAAGGCCAAGGGGGGGGGGGGGGTCCACATGTCCACCAATCAGGTTCAGGTATCCTTCAAGCATCACCAAACTGCTCCATTCAAAAGTTTCAGTTTTGATACACAGTAGGATAAAATAAGTAAAACTTCCCTTTGTCTTCCATTTATGATTTATTTTAAATGCTGGTTGCAGATATAACACCATTAAATCCCATTAAAAGTCTTGAAGGAATCTTCACACATTGCATAGGACAATCAGTTATTTTTCCACAAGCAAACTTAACAAGTTAAGTTAAAGGACAATCAGGGAATTTCCAGCATCACTGAAACGTCACCTTTTGCAAATAAGCAGCCAATGCACAGCAAGTCTATTGTCTAGGACCCACCCTGAAAGTTCTGCTCCCCCACTGAGTTAAAGATTACTTCCATTTTCGCCCTGGATGCGTTACTTCGCCCATGATTTGTTTGCAATGTGAAATCTGCTCCCGTCTGGATTCCCTGGTGCACATTCAGTGCAGCTCCCTCACTCAGCAGCGATGATGTGGTTTCTGCGTTTTGGCTCTGCAGGGGGCGTTTGCTGCAACGCTTCCCAGTCGGCAGGGCCACTGCCGCGACTCCAGGGCCCAGATGTGCGGTTGGTTCATTGCTGTATAGTGAGATAGAGCAACCGCCCTGCACGTGACTCTAGCCACCCAACCCCAACTGATTAAGCCTGGCGGACGCTGCCATCTTCCAGGCTTCCGGCTCCTGCCCCAGACCACTTTTCTGAAGTCCACAGCATGGCCTGCATGAAACAGTCCCAGGTACAGTTAGCAGTTTTGTCCGCCTGATGTGTGCTCCCACAAATAACAGCCATTGGATGAAACAATAAGCCATTACACAAGGCACTGCAGTTCCCTTTATCGCAGCTTTAAGGTTCTGTTTCACAGCCCTTTTTGGTCTTTGACCTTACCGGAGGGAGGTAATCAGGTTACCTATTAACAGTTATTATACAGGGTCATGGTCTTTGAGGGCCAATGACACCAGAGGATTAATGGCCCCTATTAGCAGGACCCCATGCATTAAATTGTTCCAAAGTTGTGAAATGCTGGAGAAGACGACAGACGTTGGAAGTTACTCCCTGTTCTACAAACTCGCCAGTGAACTTACTAACCCCCACAAGTACAGGAAAATTCAGTACCAGTAAAAAGCAGTGCGTGCACTGATCATACATTTTATTGCAGCACACTGACAGCTCTGGGAGTATTTAGGGCTAAAAATAAGCACAATTTTACAATTTCTGTAGAATCCACGAAAACACAGAAAGCATCTTCTCTACCCTTCTTCGAGTAGAAGCAGATTTGAATGTGGCAAGAGCTCAAACAGACAATGCCAAGCTGGATAAAAGGTAAACAAGCAGGTGTGTATGTGGACCAACACACCACGGAAGTCAATAGAATACATTTTCATAAATCCTTTAGGAATTTTCACATAAGATATGCCCCAGGTTTAATTTGAAATGACTGCCTCAAGAATTTAAGTTTTAAGATTTAAACCTAAACACCAATCAAATAAAGGTTGTGCTAAGCAATATTTATCCCAAAACTGGATAATGTTTCTAAAACCTCATGGTTTATGCACTGGGACTGCAAGGAGTCATTTCCTTAGACAGAGGTTTCAGGCTCTACCTGATTCTCAGACACACCAAAGGCTTCATCCGTTTCTCACATTTTACAAATATGAATGTGTAACAAAGCAAATAAGCAGTTAATATTATACTCACCTTTCTTTTTCAACTCATTCGGAGTGGGTGATATTTCCTTAGTTTGTGTTATCATCCTAAATTTTTCACCATTCGTTTCCAGTCTGGAACCTGACGCTGGACACAACAACTGAACACAGGACGTCGGCAGCACAGATGAACATAGAACAGATTCGAACAGGGGGGATTGTCACTTATTGTCAAAACTGGCTACCAACAAAAATATCTATGGACATCATTTATTAACATATTTATTTTGAAAATGGGAGAATACAGATGAATAAGTCATGCAAGCTTTTTTGGTTCTAGGTGTCAGGAGACTGAATCTGGACTTTCATATCAAATTAATTTATAGGATGGCATATATAATGGCACCTAATGCCTTCCAAATGAACTCCTCAAAATTAAATTTTTCCCAGGAACAAAAAAAGAATAAAAAACCCATAATGATATCATATCATCTGTGCAGCTGTGATACGGCAGTAATTTCTCCCATTATTGCCGGTGTCATGTCGATAAAAGAGAAACAGCCCCCCCCCCCCCCCACCATCCCGGTTCCTGCGGAGGCTATCTCCAGCCATTTTAAGCTATTGCCTACAATTACCTTGACAAATTCAGGCTTCATCTCAATTAGCACCTGAATAGGCAATGGTAGATTTAATAGAAGCTGTTAGCACAGGAACATAATTTAGGTAGGAAGAGGCGCGATGGTTTAAAGGCAGCTCAAACCCTAACTACCTACTTTGTTTGCCAATCATGTGGCGGCTTCCCTCCTTTCAGGGCTACTTCCAGGGTACCCTGACAGAACAGGGACTGCCCCCAGCACGATATGCCACATAGCGGAACCATTGTAGGCGGGGGCGGGGGATGCTGTTCTCACAGCCAATGTACTTCACTGCAAACTATACACCTGTACTCTGGTTCCGTGCTTCCAAAAGACAAACCAAGCTAACAGCACCTGAAACTTGAAGCACCTAAAAGCACTTAAAACTGAAACTTAAAATAATAATAATAATAATAATAATGAAACTGTGTTAATGTACATGTGACAATTAAGAGGAAAGATGGGGGAGTGAGCGAGCACACACGGGAACAGGGCGGCAGCCTCGGAGCCAGATGCTTGATCTGTGCTTCAATTGCCTGAGCACTACTTAGAAGACTTAATTTGGACATGCAGACGAGCTTTGAAACACTGTACCACTGAGGACATTATTACCAATGATGACCAAGCACATTAGAAATCTAACTAAAGAATTCTTACTATGAACACACATACACAGATTACAGGATCGAGATCGTAGTAAAGGATTGTTTTACACATCGATTTATTTTTGGTCAGTATATTATTCAGGGTTATATTTATAATGAACAGCTACAGAACTGATATCTTATAGCAGAGATGTATTAAAGGAGGTTTATTGTAGAGCTTCATCGAGCAACAGCAGGATGCTTTCTGGATGGCAAGAGTGGTAAGGCTGTTGTTCAGGGGAGTGGTGTGGATTAATGAGAGGGCAGAGCATAGGACACATGGACACACACACACACACGCACACACACACACACACACACACACACACACACACAGTGCAACCATCCATAGCACCACATTTGGGTGGAGGATGATACATGCTTGTTCTTCCCTAAGCTCACCTCTTAAGGTGTGCCATATCTTGGAGGTTAAATCATCAAGAGGTGACAGTCAGCCACGCACGAGGCTAAGCAGAAGAGAGAGCAACACTGTTTGTTTGAGTCGGGGGAAGACCAACAGGCCCAAGTCAGGGTAGAGCCTCAAGCATCTGAATTATGATGTTGCGGTTCACATAGGACCCAGAGGACAGCGCGTTAGACTGGGCAGGGATGTCTTCTGAAGCTCTCCAGTGCGTGGCACTCCCCACTCCCCACTCCCCAGCCAGCTTAAGGCCAGCGAAAGCTCCCGTACGACACTGGGGTGAACGCACGCATTCTGTGTGGTCCGCTGGTGCCTGCACTCCCACACTTACATCTGTTCAATAATTATTAGGCCATTTTCTTCATTAAAAATTCATCACCCCTGAGTGTCGCATAAGTGAAACCTGAAAATTTATGCGGTGAATGGGATAGTTAATTTCTCAATGGATCAGGAAAGAAACAGATATACTTAAATTCTCCAATTAAACACGTTACACTGATTCCTATAATCAGTTTAATAGCTGTGCCGAAGTGACAGGCTTCCTCTTCCTTGCTGTACAAACCCAGTATAGAATAGGTTCTACACAATGCACTGTACTGATGGGGCAGGTGTTATGGATCCTACACATTACCCTCAGGACATTGATTACATAACAACTAGGTCTGGCAAATTATACTGTAAACAGAACAATCAACAAAAACTTATTTGGACTTTCATTTCGATATCTGGCTTTCATTTTAAAGAAATCATAGCTTTATGAATTCCCTGACATTTACCGTTTATCTCTGCTTTACCTTGGTCCTCCTGGTGCTTCAGGTCTAGGTCACTGAGCCTGCAAGTCCTTAGAAACATCTTGGTCTTTAGCTACTCCCTACTGCAGCCTGGTTTGGGCCCCACCTGCTCATCCGCTACTTCTGTCTTCCAGTTTTTAATACTTGTTTATGCAGTAAAAAAAAAAAACAGTTTATAAAAAGTAACCGAATTATATTTTAATTCAGCACGACTTTTCCTGATTCATACTGTGAATTGATATCATCCTCTTGTTAACATGTAAACAAGGCTGATTGCAGAAATATGTATTTAAGTGTGCATGTCATCAGACTGAATTACCCAGTCAACGGCAGGGGACTGCTACCAGTTTTCCTTAATGGGCTGAAGGAACCGTAGGCATTTTGGACATTACATGTCATTAAATAAGTCGTGAGGCATCAGATTCATGCTTATGGCGTGACTTCTTCTTGGAACTAGTCCCAAGCGAGAGGAGGTCTCCTCTGAAGAGGTGACGGCTGTCAAGTTGGCAAGCAAAGCAAGAAACATATACATTTGAGGAGTGATTATTAATTTCTAGACATTATTTATAAATGCTTCAGAGAATAAACCCAAAGAACACATCAGTGTCCAATTAACACAAAAACACCCAGACTGAAAACAAGCAAAAAACATTAATTTGTCCTTTAAAAAGATGTCCTGTTTGCTAGATAGATCAAAAACTTGGACTGCATTTTTAAAACTGCGCTCTGTGTAATTTTCTGGTTTAATTTCTGAGGTTGTCGCTCCTCACCCTGAATTAACAAAAGCCCACACAGCATTGGCTCTAGTTCCCAAAAAAAATTCAGACAAAAGCATGATTCACCTCGCATCTCACCGAAGATGTGCGGCTTAACTAAATGCATCTGTTCCATTCTCCTGAAAGTTGGCTACTTTCCTGCAGAGAGAAAATCAAGAAGGCGCAGATATAGCGCTGTCACTAAAGGATATCAACAGTCACCGGCGTCTACAGTGACTCCCAAAAGATGCACATCGAAATGCCACAAATGCTACAATACTCATCGTGGCAGCAGACAACTGAGACCCTCCTGCTACTGTTTATTTTTTGTCTTGCAATTCCTCGAAAGGGGGAGAAAAAAAAAACAACAAAACTTTGGATCTGCTAGTTTCAGGTTCATTTACATAACAAAGAAAAAAAAAAACAAAAGAATGGTGTGTCCCCTTTCTAAAATAGCCACCTTAGCCAAAGCATATCACCACACCTTCATTTTTATCCATCATTGAAAAAAGTATTTGTCAACCACAACTCAAAGATCTCTGAGCTGAGATCCTCGGTGCTTCAGTCAGCAAAATAAATCGAAAGCATCTGACTCAAAGTGTAAGGTTTAAAAAACAAAAAAAAAAAAAAAAAAACGTCTCCAATCCTTCCCAACATACTTTCCCTAGAAATAAAGAGGAGGAAATGACATTATGCATATGAAAATGTCCAGAAAGATGTTTGATTTATATATGCATTAGATGCAAATTCTATTACAGGACACAAGGCGGTTGTGAGATTCCGCCCGGAACACTTGGCTGCCCTGATCAAACCTAATCTCATTAATTCCGACAAGGGGAGCAAGATTGAGGAAGTGAAAGAGCAAAACTGGGGGAAATTTACAACCAGGACACAGATTTAACAGAAAGGAAGTAAATTGCATGTGCCCTACTATATCAGGGGCAAATTGACCGCTGCTAGGCTTAGCGGCTTTCGGCTGGAGATCACCTACAGCGGAGTGAGAAGCTTCAGTGTACAGACCTTAAGTGTGGAGAAATGCTTCAGCGAAAGAAATGCTTCAGCATGGTTATCTGTTTAGGCATGTAGATCAACTTGGGTAGGAAGAAATGATCATCTTTAGCCCGCAGAAATGCTCACGAGCCTATTTACCAACAAAACGATGTTTCCGATACCTGACTTAATACACTGTTTCATAAAAAAAGGAGCATACAATGTTTTGAATACACTGAAAAACATTTAAAATTCATATTACGGAAGTGGCATTAATCATAAGTAAATACCTTTTATAAACTAAGAGGAGACACTTCATGAATACCAATATTCTGCCAAGAAAGTGGCTGTTTTATGAAAAAAGGCTCAATTTTCCCCCTCTTGATCAGAGCTATTTGTACTCATTAAATGTGAGAGACTGCCAGCGTGAAAGCTAAGAGTAATTCTTCTCCAACAAAGTTAGCGCACTTCGCAATACTGCAGTAATTTCCTCTCTTATGCTCAAATTCTTGGGCTTATTGTCAGACATTTCTGTCCTATGAGAGGCTGCCTCCTATGTTTACCCTCTGTTGATAAAGGTCTCTAGGAGAAGAGAACAATGACAAAATTTAACAAAAGAAACCTCTACGTTTTTTCCTTTTCTTTTTTATTTTTTTTTTATTTAAAAAAAAAAATCGGGTGAATCTATTCTCAGGGCGCCAACTTGAAGAGCGTGGGACCACATGTTCACTTACTTCGCTCAACTGTATGTGCAGCTTCGGGTCTGTCTGCATGCACACATGACATTCAGCTCCGGAAGAAACACGACATGTTTCATATTCTCCAGAGTCCTTCGTTTAATTTGCACCTTCCACTGTAGCCTCTGTGATTGAGGTCAGACAGGGAATACCGCACTGCCCTAACTAAAGGATTGCATCAGAGCGCCAGTCTTCAAGTACATCAGCTCTGATCTGCATACTAACTGGTGTGATGTCCTTGACAGTGATGGGAGAGACCCTTAGTCAAGGGAAAGCGGCATCTGCACAGGGCCACAAAGCTGCGATATCTAGTTGGGAAAAGGGAAAAATATAGATCACATAAGCAGTTTACGGATTTACTACATTTCCATTGTAGTATGTTGTAATGTGGTAACATTTTTTAGATTTAAACAATCTGCTTTATAGTTAAAAATACATGTAATGAATAATCCATGTATAATTCCACATTTCTACATATTAAATAATCCACAAGGCATTAAAAACAGGTAGAAATGGTCTTACAACTTCAAAACGAAAGTGGGAATTAAATGTCCCATAAACAGAAAACATCATCCACGTATAATCAACCTTCCAGTTTCACGCTTACTGCTGCCAATATTTCTAACGTTGTTAATGTGACTGTCAGATGTTCCACCATGTTAGAGATGGCTTTTAAGTTACCCATTAATGCCTGCAGACTCAAACCACATTTCATCATTACAAGGGTTCGAGTTCACGGCCCACAATTTTAGCACCAGTGTATCCACATTCATAGAAACATTATATTTTCTGTTCACTTGACACACACACAAGAATACTGTCATATGAAATCATGCACCTATATGAAACAAACACACCCCAAATAACTTGCTAACCTCCCCCAAACCCTTCCTGTGTAACCCTAACCCTAATTTAATATTAGACAGACCAACACTGGTCTGTACACTTTGGCTGTATTATACACACACAGCCACCAATCTGAGTATCCTACCACAAACTAACCTATCCAGGCACTATGATCTCAGTGTTCTACCTGAAACCAGGGTATTTTAAACATCTGCAGCTTTTAGCCCAAGGGAGAGCTATCCATTATGCAGTCATGTTCGCCTTCTCAAAAGACAGGCATTTCCTCTTAATATGTAGCAATTTCCCAGATGTCATTGACAAGGTAAGTGTGGATTTCAGTAGCATAATATGCATAGCAAAGGGGAAATTTCAGAACAATGAAACAGTGCTTGTCTTTGGAGTTTTTTTTTTTGTAACTCTGGAAAACAAGAAATGTGTCAAGTTTGTGACAAGTAAGCTTCCCTGTGATGATTTCTACAAACCACAAGTTTTCTGTGCTTTGTGACTTGCATAGTTTGACCTACTTAGGACTTGAATACAAACTCCAATTCTGCTACTCACACTCAGACGTGCATGTGCACAAACATTACAATTTGTAAAGCATTTTTAAATTTGTAAGATAAATGTTTACAGTACCTAGCAACAATGTAAAATATATTAGGACAATCATATTCACCACAATACAACAGCATTAAAAACACATGTTCCCTGGAAGTGTTAATCAACATGATATATAAATGGCGCATGACTTTTTGCAAATACAGTTTATTGTAAATACATATTTCAGTTGCAGTTAAAGGTGTCTATTGTACCACTGCTTGATTATGGATAAGCTCCCATATGTCATTTGCAGGATTTCATTGGATCTGATTCCTTTCCTTGTTAGAACACATTTCACTCAAATACCTAGGTTGAAGCAAAATACTGAAAGTTATAGTTACAGCAGAGACACAAATTAACCTAAAAAAAACACGAATGTCACTTTTGGTCTAAGAGGTGTACTGGAGGAAGCACAGAGGAAAACATTTGAAGAAATGGTGCAAAAGCACCATGTTTTACCCCAGATGTACTGTACAATATAGATGACAGGTTTATTGTGGCGTTGTCTTCCTGACAACGTTCTCACAGGTGGTGATGTCAAAGTCACGGAGGGAAATTAAGGATCGACTTAAAGTATTGCATCTCACACCCTTGGAATATTGCCATCTATAGAAAAAGATCAGCATAACAACAGCAACCACTAGAATTTGCAGGGAAACATCTTGGCATGAGAGTTAAGTCAACTATCAGTTTTCTTGTTCCCTCTTTTAAAAGAACACTTCCATAAGTTCAGCAAAAACTCTGCACAAATTCTGGCCAGCTGGAAAGTCTGCACAAGGCGGCTGGACAAGCATCACAGACGTTAAACAACTATTCAACTTTGGCAGAACCATAAAGGAAGTGCCTGTAAAGACATGGACTCACGTGAAACATGGGGAAAATACTTTACAGGTTATCACAAACACAAAATTACATTGTACTATATAAATGGATCAAAATACAGGGTAAAGTTTATGAGCGAACAGTGATTTGAAAGGAGTATTAATCTAATCTAGTCCACAGCACCCATGATTAGAATTATAGGATTCTATATGTATTGATGAAAAGAGAAAGCAGAGACAGAATATCAACAGGCCTTCATTCACGTGGCTAATGTGCAAAGGGCAGTATGAAATAGACACCCACTGCTCGTTGTCCTAAGACTAAAGTTTCTAATCCAAAATATATTAGCGCATTTTCAAACATGAGAGGGCGCTTTTCCACCGCACAAAGTACTTTTTGTACGATACTTTCGTAACTTTTGCTTTTCCTTTGACTTCCGGTGGAGTACCAGTACCAAAACTTCCACCACAACTCCTTGCCATTATATTACCGAGCATCTCTCCCACCTTTGCAAAGCAGCACTGCAGACAGGATCGAAGGTAGTTCATATTGCATACGGAGTGCCTTCACGCTACGGAGAGGTGGCGGGCCGAGCGGCTTCACGGTATGGAGAGGTGGCCGGCTGAGCGGCTTCACGGTACGGAGAGGTGGCGGGCCGAGCGGCTTCACGCTACGGAGAGGTGGCGGGCCGAGCGGCTTCACGCTACGGAGAGGTGGCGGGCCGAGCGGCTTCACGCTTGACTGTCCTCCACGTGTCGGACAGTAAGCTCCGCCCACGGGTCCGCGGCACTTGGGGCATCCAGTCTGCCGGACGCAGGGAGACGTGGAAGCCGCAGTGGAGAGGCAAACTGTTGGGGTTGTTTGGGAGTCCAGACATTAGGTCATGAGATGCAAAGACTCAAAAGGAGAGTCGTGTAGATAGGACAGGCAGGAAGTAACATGCACAGTAAATTCAGTTACAGAATTCTGCTTAAATCTTCAAAGCTTGACTTTACTCAAGCTCTGCTGAACGTCCACCAGGTAGGTCTTTAATTTGTTCTCTTTGGTGGCCACATGCACCCAAGTAGGAGTCGCTGTTCTGTTCTACTGAGAGTCCGATGACGCGGCCAAAAGCACCCTGCAGCCCTAAATCTACACAACACAAACATAAGGGGTGGATTCTGTGTTTCAAAATAAACAGCGACCCATGTCTACCCAAGACCTAGGAGCAGTTACCTACAGTGCAGGGCCCTGCAGAGCATAGCAGGTTGGTGATAACATGTATGGAATGACCCACCTGCGACTAATTGGAGAACCTTACAAAACGGTCACAACCTACATGCTTTGGCAGTATTTTGTTTTGGGGGTTTGGCTTAGACTCTACACTTCATCCACCAATGCCAGAAAAATAATGGACAATCAATCAAGCTGTGCCAGCTACACTAACTCTCATGAAAGGGCAATTTGAGAAATCCTAATGAAGGGGAGCGAATGCCAGTTTAGCATGTGGCGTTAGCATGGTCCTAAATAAAAAATAAAACAACATGATATTATGCAATGTGTGATTGGCAAAATGTCTGAAATGCTCCATTTTCATTTTAACATAAATACCTATGCATGTACAACATAGCCAGTAGTCACTTAATATGGTGAAACACCTTGACTCTTTGATGCGTTACACAAAACAGAAGCGCTTTCTAATTAAACATGTATCACCACAAATGACACCTCTCCTTATATGACAATCCATCCAAACAACTCTCAAACATTCTTTTAATACCATGAGGTAATTAGAAGTGTATGTCTGGTGTAAATGGGGAGCAGATTACTCTCAGACACCAAGCTCAAGAAATACAGTGAGAACCTTTATATGTTAGTCTGGGGGGTGCCGTCTAGCTGGGGAGGACATACAGTAAGCTCGACAGCGGCATCACTCACACACTCTGACATAGACGAGCAGATAATTCACATCTAAATTGAATTACCATCTGTTGTTCGAATGAGCCTAATGTTTGAAAATCCATCAATTTCACATGCACCTCACTGACCAGAAATTCATAAGCAGAGGTATTCACAATAACAGGGAGTTAACAAAAGAGACAGAAATCACAGGAGCTGAGTCGCAAGACACGTAAACACAGAGGAGCGGCAGATGGAGGACATGCACGGTAATACTGTACTGAACATAAAATACATAAAAAAAAGCTACAAAGTACGGTGAAAGTGGGACTACGGGGCCGAGTGAGTGAGTGCAAGTGTTTGAGACTAATCAGGATGCTCCTCTGACCAATTATGCCGTATTATGGCCGGTTGGGAAACTGGGAAATTCACTGTCCATGAAGGTTTCGTTCAGAGATGATGAACTGTCAGCACACACATTAAACAGAGATCAAAGGATTTCATTGTTTGGTTTGTTCACAGATCAGTCCTTCCGGACTGAAGCGCCTCAGCAAACTCATGCAATGGTTATACCCCAACATAAGGCTGTTTCAATGGTACATTCTGGCAAGTGAGAGTCCTAGAAAACATTTCATCCAGCCAACAAACATGGAAAATAAATCATTATGAAATGCTTTCAAAAATAACAGCTGATCATACTGATACCAAAGGAGTATCTGGTACAGCTGACCGCTCTGATACCAAAGGAGTATATAGTATAGCTGACACCACCTTCTTAATGTCCAAGGGTTCTGCTTCCATCAAATACAAAACACATACACCTGGCATATAGTATTTTTTCTTCATTCTTCACCATAAATTGTGCAATAATTAACCAAAATAAGCTTGTAAATAGGGGGGGGGGGGGGTCAGAGAAAGTTCTGGAAATTAATTACATTGTTTTTGATACTGCCTCTCTGACACAAATTATTTTTAATTAATTTCCTAAGCTCAGTTTCTATTTAATCTTAATGGACGGAGTTGCAATTATACAAAAAAGCACAATGTCTTGTTCTGAATGTGATGCAGGCCCGGTCTGCCGCAGCCTGACCACGTGCCTCAGCTAAGACTCCACACCACAGGACACAAAGCACAAAATACCAAAGCCAGTAGAGTGGGCAAGGGAGCAGGCCTGTAGGGACGGCAGAGATGCAGTCAGGCTCAGTTACGTACAGTATATGCCAGCATTGGCTGCATCCTCCAAGGGCATTCTGGGATTGGTGTACGAGGCTGACCAATGAAGTCGCGCATAGCAGCTGGTTGATGCCACTTAGGCATCTTGTCAGTCACATTTCCCCTAATTAACCAACATCTGCTTTCCATTCTCATGTGCACTGCATCGCCAGCTCATCTCATCTAAGCCCTTGACTCCTGACCCCCCAGAGGAAGTCAGTCACTGTCAACCTCCCCCCCCACCCCCACATTATACAGACTCTTAAAAGAGGGTGGGACCATACAGAAATCACGGAAGTGGTTGCATACAAACACTCAGCAGAAGAAGCAGCTCATTTGCCAAAGGAACATTTTTTTGCAGATAAAAAAATTCTTGATGGTGTAGCCAAATTTAGAGACCAACCCGAAAGGCCTCCCTGCCATGTACAGCTCAGCAAAACTGTGTATGCATTCCTGCTAGATATGTGCACACACACTCACATGTAAGAGCTAGTGTCTTCCTGAATACGCAGAATGACAAACTTTCAAAGTATAATATACAGGAAAAAATCCCCACATTGCCTCTGAATTCATGCATTTTATAAATATTTCTTCTATTATGGACACCCGAGATTCAGCAATTCCACATAAATAAGGAGGCGAGATTAACAAAACTGACACTGGGAAATATTACGTCACACAGACACATCTTCATTTATGCATGCACTGTGCAATTTGCAGTTCATGCTTGACAGAACAGTATACAGCTTAGCTTTTTATTTCATCCGCTGCTTGAGTGCTATGCTCAGCTCCACAAAACTGTACATAGCCTCCCTCCTGCTCAGCTTCACTGTAACCAGTCGACTGGGACCTCTGCATGGGTTCCACAAGATGGCCTCCACACTGCACACTTACCATTTGTCAACGCTGTCTGTCTCTACAACAATGCCACCACTTCTTAATGGAGCTCTGCTTCTAGACTGTACAGGTTCTATAATATTTACCCTTGAATCCCATACCTCATAATTTGATTAAAAAGTGAATGAATCTCCTAGGTTTTGAAAACAAAGGGTAAATGATTACATTTAGAAAATAATTAACAGATGGTCCTGCATTTAAAAAAATACGATTTTCTACAAATGATTGCTTTCACTCCCCTTTGGTGTGAAAAGTAGATTCAAGAACACTTTTAAATAATTTGTTCAATTTGTTCCACAGCCAAAGAAAAGCGGCTTGGTGGAAATTCAGATTCATTAAAACTTAATTAATATGCATCATTATGTAAATGAGGTTGCAGTTAATGAGTTCTTAAAAGAAGCCTTCCTTAATTAGTTCACTTTTAATGGCATCATCATTTATCTTTTTTCTTTGAAGCAGAATGACGTGCAGAACTAGCCGTTCCCGCAAGTGCTAAAATTTCCCATTTTTTAAATTATTCTTATTTCCTTAATTTTTATATGATTAAGAATGCATTTAGAGCACTAAATAAATGAGAAAAACTTACTTTTTAACTGACTAATTTCAATTAAAGCTGGAGTTTTATAAGAGGTAGGGGTGTGAAGTTAGAGGCGGCAATCGGAGAATTAACGTTACTCTTAACATTCACCTGTAACACAGTGCCGTGTTGATTCACCTCAGCCCTCCACCCACACAGCATGACCTCCATTAATGAAAAAAGCTTTTCTTCAGATTTCACGTGTAAACAGACCCCACCACCCAACAAAAACCAAACCCACCTTTAGTCTCCAGCAATCTGTTTTTAAACCTTGTTTCTGCTCACCTGTCTTACAGATAAACATGCTCAGTACTATGAGTAGGAAAACATCACCTAAGAAAGCTGTTATTCGGTCAGAGACATCTCCAAAACAGCCGCCGGATACTCAGGGCTTTCACATCTTGACATGTTAAACCTTACTTTACTGTGGTAATGAGGACTGAGACAAGGCTTGTCACATTCATGATGTGGGCTTGGTTCAGCCTGAGAGAGACCGTTTCATTTATTACCCCTGCTAAACTGTAAGGAATTCAAAGTCAACCAATTAGTGAAGTCAGAGGCAGATTGCAGGTTTATTGTAAACACTGAACTGTGACATTTGTAATGTGTTCCTGGAGAAACACATCAGTGAGTTTTTTTTACACGCTAATTCCAGAATGAGACCATTGGTTTACACAAGACACCACAACACTCAAGTAAAATACCATAATGGATTTTCTCGCTGTACAGCTCTACACCTTTACAATGCGTATTTACCAAAGCACTTCAGGCAAGACTGGGTGATTCACCCTAAAATGCTTTACGTGCGTGCAATAAAAGATACATAATTACTGCTTAATTCTAGGAGGGGAATAAAGCTTAAATAAACAAGTCTGTTTCTAGTTTAATGACAAAAATAAACGTGAGGAGCAGCAGCCCAGTGTGTATCCGACTTAACATTTGCAACATTTGCACTGCTATCTTTCTCTTTTGCGAGCCTGCTGCACTGAGCATTCTACCCGAGTGCGGATATTCAAGGGGAGATGCGCTCTTCTTGGAAATATCATCAGAATCTTTTGCCTACTATTTGGAGTAAAATCCAAAACAAAAAAGGCTGCTGTAGACAGGAGGCCGCCGCGGCGAGCGTGCACATGGACCGTCTGCAGAGAAGCCTCCTCATTACCGTGGACAAGGCGATCCGCTTCAGCCGAACCGCCGCCGAGTCCCTCCGTTTCACGTGGCTTGTGCCTTACCTACACGCTAATTGATAACCACTGGCATTTGATCAGAAGACTTTCAAACAGAAAACATCTTTGTGCTGTCTGTAAGAAGCCCATCTGTTCTGCCTTTGCCAGCTATTCATTATGTATAAATTAGCTCGTCCACAGTACGATTTTAATTGTATACTTTAAGCTGCGTTTCTGAAAACATAAGTTGATGTTTTTCTAGCTGGGATTTTTGAAATGACCCATTTGCTCACAGCAGCCATTTAATCAGCCAAATATATATGGTCACTTGAAACACTACTTTCATAGTTCAATTATTAATAAATTATTAAAAGTAATAAAGGATCCCTAAATGTCCAAATAGTTATCTTAGACCTTGCAGAGTTTGTGCACTAGGGGAGGAAGAAAATATGGACAATAAAGTTTAAAACAAAATGTACAGGTGACTTTTTGATCCACCTCTTTTCATACAGTGCAAGAATAACTGCTTCATGCAGACGGTACTACGGCTACAGTTGGCTGAAGCCAGCAAATGCCGCTCTCTCACTCTCAGCTTTTCTGACAGCGAGCAAATGCCCTTCACTACCAGTCTAATTAGTAGCCAGAGACCAGGGACAATATGCTGTTCAACACCACCCTTACTGTAAGTCAACGGCACGCAGCCGGGCAGCACTCAGCGTTCCGCTGAACTGAAGCGGCACACTTAAGAGTTAAAGGCTGTTAAAGAAGACAGATGGCAAACAAGCCCAACTGTGCAACTCGAACAGGACTATAATGTGCACTGGCGTGAGAGCGCTCCAGTGAGCGAATCCCTAGCTGGACAGGCACCCCGGTTCAAGGTGTTCCCCTGTTTTACTCCCTGCAACCTTGTGCTGGATAAGCAGAGGAAGGATAGATGGATGGACAGACAGACATGTATTATTTAAATAAATATACATACATAAATTCCAAAAATGCAAAACTACAGTAATTTAAATTTCCAAAATATCTGAACATGCAAAGAATGAAAATCTATATCCTGTGCCACCTCCTGCTAGAATAGCCAAATCATTATTATTATTATTATTATTATTTTACAGTTTCAGGAAAACCAGCGTTGTTCAAAACAACGAGGTTACATTTGAGAATTCTGTTACCTTCAAAGCATGGTATTATGTATTATGATGTCCAGATAACTTATATAATAATTGTTATATCACTATGTAATAATTCCTCATTTGCAGATGTTTGCAAACTGCTGGGCCTAAGACATGAGATTGAATGAGCCGTTTGCAAGACACAGTGGATGCACTGCATTACACTGCATTTGAGGCCCACAAGATGCATCAGCAGCAGCCTGGATGGCCACCATATGCCCGAGTATCGCAAAGTGTCGCAGGTAAACAGAACAAGAAAAAAAACTGAAAGTGACACGCTGGCAAGGCTGTTTGCCCGCTGTACAAGGACACGCAGTTTTCCAGGTTAAGGACAGCAAGCCCATTAAACTATGCATCATTCCTGGAAACTCAATACAACAGACAATGCTGCCCTTTGTTCAAATTATCTTAACACAAAAGAAAATGCCACATGAATTGTTCTTTAGTACTCTCTTAAAATATATCCCAGATAATTAAAGTATGATAAACTATTAAGTGGTCATGACATTGACAGCAGGCCAAGATATTGATGCTAAAACTGCATTATAATAAAAAAAATTAAATATTGTTAAAAGTATGAAAAAAACTGTAAATGTAATTAATAGTCTTTTTAAAAACTAAATATTCACTGAATAAATGTTTGAAACTGATTTTATAAAGAACTGACTACACAATGGCATATTGCCACAAAAAGCAACTGCTTTTAGACAAATGGACACTAATCCATTTCAGCATTCAGTTTTATCCACGGAGCACTTTTAGATTTTCTTTTTTCGTAATCTACTGAAAGACAGTGGGTAAGTGCTATTGACACTAACGACATTCCCTGCGTAATTCAACCACCCACAACATTTTTCAATCTGTCATCTGCTTGAACAAGCTCCAGTTCTGTTATAAATATCTACACTTTTCCTTCTTGTTGCAGAAGCCAACTTGAGCAGTGTTGATGTACACAACTTGTAACATGTTCCAAGTTAGTAGCTTGCTAATAGCTCGTTACGATGGCATCCTTCAACTTACATATGATACATGTCTTAGAAAGCAAAGGGGTAGAAAACAAACATCTTATGTGGATCCTGAGTCCACAGCTACACTTTTAAGTATATTCCAAATTTCAGTCACTAGCATAGACAGGCTTTCTTTGTTCTGATCCAGGTTGGCTCTGGGCTCCATTCAATTGGTGACCCATATTGGAGTTGATGCTATGAGCAACAATGTCCTTAAGGCACGATCGCAGGAATTCACAGTTCCAGTCCCCCAGTCACCCTTAAGGGAGTCGAGTTTAGTTTTTTTTTTTTTTTTTTTTTTTTTTTTTTAAACCAGTCCTTCCCCATCAGCGGATCTTCCTTGCTTAGCACATGGTACAAACACAGTGGCAAGAAGGCCTATGCATGTACTTCCAAAAATATACAGTTTCATTACCATTAAGTGCACCAAAAGGAAAGAAAAAAAACTGATGAAAAATCATACAAACATTTAACTCACAGGAGAATGTTGGAGAAGATTTAGTGCTGTTTGTCTCGTATTTAGCAAAACCGTCAAACGTTTGCTACCCCCGGCTTCCCATTACCTTTCATCATTGCTACTTGTGCGTCTTTCCAGGTGTCAAAGTTACTGACAAATGTACAAGAGGCACATAGGTCCAAAACTGATGTTCCAAAAAACACTATCACGTTGATTACACATCAGAGCTCTACCACAGAATAACACATGGCCCTGATATTCAGCGAAGTACACTGAAATGTTGGTCATCAGCAGCCCCAGCCTGCAGACTGATTACAAGGCAAAAAAAAAGTCAAAAAGGATAAAGAAATAAAAAGTCACCATATCAAGGCTGCATATGACAACCATCTTATCAAGATAGTGTTAGTGTGGTTAATATTAACTATAGAGATTAGTGAGAACTTCACTTCACTAAAGAACATAACAAGCAGTCCATTTAACTACGTCCGTGGAGAAACTTGTAAGACTCTTACGGTTTCGATAAAATCGTATGCCGTCAAGGACAGGTAATGGATGACCATTCTGCGCCTTCGGTGACATCACTGACAAACGATCTACAGATGACACATTGGCAGCGAATCACTGCCAACGGGAAACAGACACTAACCAAAGTCACATTTGCAGCGCTCACTAAATGGTGCTAAATGGTGCAAAATCAATATCGTAAAATAAATATGATAATATGAAGCCTTTTAGGAGTTTGTATATGGTTTTAAAACAAGATCATTTACTAAGACAATTAAGACAATTTGCTAGAGAAAGAGCATGCTGCACACTCAACACATAACATGACATGCATTCTGAATTGTACCAAATTCAATGTACTACACATCGAAAGTCACATTGTCTTTTTCAGTTTCACACAACAGTTAAAAAGTCAACTGCCTCAGTCTCCCCTGAATGCAATTCCATAAGATTAAACGGATTTGATTATTGACACTTGGACATATTTTTTTCCTAGCTTCCAGATTCTGACTGCATTCTTTGAATTTGTATATCATATTTACAGCCTGAAAAATTATTTTGTTATTCTGTCAAATGGAACAGGGGTGTACACCTCAGCTTTGCAGTCATGGATTGGTACAGCAGGGAAAGCTGAATCTGGTTTGAAATCATTTATTAGGAAAACTGCAGAAACAAAAACAATGAAAAAAATGTGGTTTGTGAAAATGGTTGTGAAACGGTTACAATACGTGCCTTGCACTTATACAGCTAGGCCCCTAATTACGAACAACTGCAGATCAAAGATGTGTATCTGAAATCGATGAGAATGAATAAGATAACCTAAGGGACACTTATTTGCGCAGTGTAAAAATAAATCTGCAAAATAAATAAATGAAAAATAACAACAATTATAATGATCTAAATCCTATGTTCTCTACCACTGAGTGGTTGCACATCTGTAGCCGTAAAACACCCCTATAATCTAAGTTTGGTCTAAATTTCCTTACAAAAGCCACTCCACCATCTTGCCTTCTTCCCATAATGCATTTGGGTCCCATCTCTTCCCCAGGTAAACAACGCACACGTACCTGGCCATGCACATGATGTAACGGGAAATGTGACTCATCAGACCAGGCCCCCTTCTTCCATTGCTCGGTGGTCCAGTTGTAACATCACATGCCTATTGTAGGCACTTTGGGCAACTTTCTGTCACAGCCAGCATTAGCTTTTTCAGGAATTTGTACTACAGTAGCTCTCCTGTGCGAATGGACCGGATGGGAGCGCTGACGCTCCCCATGCGCATTGGGACACATTTGACCCTGTCGTCAGTTCACCGTTTGGCCTTACTTGGACTGACCACTTCATATCAGGAACACCCCACAAGACCTGCCGTTTTGGAGATGCCCTGAGCCAGTCGTCTAGCCATCACAGTTTGGCCCTTGCCAAAGTTGTTCAGATCCTTACACTTGCCCATTTTTCCTGCTTCCAACAACTCAGCTTCAACAACTGACTGTTCACTTGCCTAATATATAATGGGGTCCTTGACTGGTGCCATTGTAACAAGATAATCAATCTTATTCACTTCACCTCCCAGTAGTATTATGGCTAATAGATGCAAGACACCAATTATGATTTATATAAATATATATTTATGTATATATGGTAACTGTTTTCCACTTTGAGACATTAGTAATTTTGATAAAGTATATGCACCTAACCCCCACAGATAATGAAATCTTTTGTACTGCATACTAGATTTTAAAAAGTGCTATAAATTTTAATGGCATGCTAAATCCTGATCGCAGCACAGAGTGAGACCTACACATCCTTCAAAAGTCAAAAACGTATTTACTGAGTGAATTCCTGCTTATAATGTACCAACAGTACCACGAATCTGTCTACTGCTTTCAAAATATGCCAGTTCCAAAAAGGCACAGCAAGCTTATTTTAATCCTGTGATATTAGAGACAGATGGCCCAGTAAATATGATTTATTTTTATTCTCGGAATGACATTGCTGTTTGATGCCTATCACGCACATTTAAAGCACCAAACAATATATTGTCACTATCCCCGAACAATAAATTAATACAGACCGTAGACTGTTTGAAAATATAATATTACATACAACTTTATACATAATTATAATACCTAAAAATGGTTAACATGCTAGCATAACATCCACCTACTTGGTTATGTAACAAGCAATTGGAGTGATGGACAACAGAACCGGGACATATCATAAAAAAAAAAAGGTTAAAAATCAGAATAAATGATAATATTAAGTTGTCTAACAGCCCCCAACACACATACATTAGCATGTGGTACTTAACCCTTCACTTAGTAATTAATAAAAACATTCATAATAAACAATCCATTCATAAATAATTATAAACATGACTATAAATATTTATCAAAACAAAATATAGCCAAGTGTATTATGCATTATGAATGCTTTATGAAGCTCTCCTCTATAATGCACTACAGATATCTCTATAATGCATTATAACAGTCAGTATAAGCATTAAGGACGCTTTGTACCGCATCATGAAGGCATCTATAGTGTATTATAGAACACTTCATAGGACAGTCAAAATGCATAATAAACATGGCTATAATGTGGTATCCTTTCTATAAATATTTATCGTTTATAATACTTTATGAATGTATTAGAATGCATTACGAATGTGCTTACAAATGACTAAAAACATGGCCTTAAGTCAAGTGTTACCCAACTTTTTTTAGCCGAAATAAAAACATGAAAACACTAAAAAATGGCAAAGTGAAGAGGAATATTACCAAATGTATAAAGCAATTTGAAACCATTACAAATATATATTTCTTTGCGGAAAACGAATGATTGGCAGGCCAAATTTAAAATATGAATTAAAAACGGTCACATACTCTCCAAAGCTGGTTAAAGCAGGGGTTCACGGACTTATGATCAGGCTTAGTCACGTACCACCACCGTAACTGATGTTTACATGCACTGATAGCTATAAATACAATATGCTTTACTAGTAACGTGGTCATGTCGCCCAGCAATAGCAGACAAGCCCTGAAATTAATTTGCTGTTTCAGCTGCTTGAATGTCTCGTTTACACTTTAAACTCTGCATTTCTATTCTAATTAACAGCAATTAGGTCTATATCAGGGGTTCTCAAAGTGCGGCCCACGGAAGCGTGTTGCGTGGCCTGTGAGATGTCAACGTGAAATGAAAGGCATACATTATATTTAGAAGCATTCATGGCCCGTTTCAATATGGGAAAGTAGAGCTGGGCGGCGTAACAACTTACAGTATATCGATATATTTTCATACGAATTATAAGACGAGGTACTACCATTTATATTTATATGCTTTTATTTTGCTTTAAAACGAATCCTGTCAAAGTTAATGTGTTAGTGTTAATTTTAAAGTGGTAATGTTAACATGGTACTTTGATGGCCAGATGGGGGAATAGTATGAGGAAAGATTTTTTAGTGAGACTTATAGCATTCCTGTTTTTAACAATGCGAGAGGGTTAGTCATGACGTTGTTGCGCATTTCCCAGAATTCACAATTAAAATGAAAACTGAGGGGAAAGGCAAGGAAACATTGCACCTTGAGATCGTTCAATGCAAAAAAAATGCCAGGCAGCTTGGAATAGAGGTTTCCGGCCTTTTGATGTCCACACATCAGCAAAATGATGAAAAGATTACATTTGGGCAAAAATAGGACAAATGACATTTTTTCATGGATTATTTGTTTTTATCTTTGATAGATTGCTTGTTGTAATTTAGTGGATAAATTGGGTTGTATATCTTATTTAATTCATGCAAGCAGTAACATCTGAATGTTAAAGTAAATAAATGGTTAGTTTTGGATTTTTTATTTCACATGTGCATTTTTTTTCCTTGTGCAGTTCTCCAGCCAACGTTGGCTCCTTAAATTGGTCCTCTGTCATGAAAACTGGTCCACCCAAACCTGTCTGTCTGTTTTGTCCTACAGGTGGTAATGTACGTTATTAAAGGCTTTCTTTTGAACCTCGATGTCCAATTTGATGGTTGCAGTGCCAATATATAGTGAATTTGTTTCATGTTTACAGATACAACATTTGATTGTAATTTGTTCCATAAGTGGCCTCAAAGCACGTATCTGCTTAACAATGTTCATATTGTGAAAACACAATGGGAGAAGCACCATGTTCACATGGGCAGTTTTAGCAACAGTTCAGCGACCCAGTTGTACACCATTTTACTAAAGAAGTGTAAAGCAGTTCAAAAGTCTCTGCTGTAGTAACTTGGTTGTTATCAGTTCAAGTCCCAAGTGAACACCTACTACTATGAGCAGACGTGCCCAATTGTGTGGATCAAAGACCTTTAATACAGTGCTGTAGATTAACTCACAAATTCATCTCAATTAATCAATGCTTAAAGAAACTACAGCTATAATATAATATAATGTAATTATATATCAGCGAGATCTTTTACTTAGTTTACATTTCTGCCAGAAAGATGCTTCATGCATTCATTCAGAACTGAAAAAGCAACAAGGTTAAGTTTAATCATATCTGTACTTCACTATGAAGAGATTTTGCCAATGCCAACATTTGAGTTTATTCACTAGTCGGGTCTAATATTTCGCTTAAAGTTGTATGATACAAGCATGCATATATACATACATACATACATACATACATACATATACACACACACACACACACACACACACACACACACATATACACACACATCTAGATATATATCTGTGTGTATATGAATGTATGATGAAATTTAATGCAATTAAAGTAAAAACACCTACATCCATAAAAAGCTCAAAATGGTAAAATGAACTGAAAATGGATATGAAATTACAGCCTTTTATATGAACATCATGTGTACAATAATAATGCTTCTGATTCTGAGCTCGACATATTAAAAGCAGTATTTCATATCTTTCAATGGCTTCTGAAAAGCAGACGCTGAACCCTCAAAAATAAAGTGAACAGAAACATTCACCAATGAATAAACCCCGTGAAACAACCACTATAGATAAATAGATGTTTCCTGACGTTTATACTCCAAAACCACAAAAAAAAGTTGACCACTTGACAATATTAAGTTTGCTTTTGTTTTGGGTGGTGAAATGGTATTTGTTGTGAATGACCAGAACAGCTGAGAGTACAGAATGATGCACTCCAGACCTGGAGAGGAGTGAGTGCGCTCTGTTGGAGAAAGGATGCTAAATAAAGCACCGGGCACTGCAAGGGAAATGATTCTAAATAAAGCACAGTGCTCTAATAGGAAAATTATGCTAAATAAAGCACTGTGCACTGCTAGGGAGATGATGCAAAATAAGGCACTGCATACTTCTAGAAAAATTATCCTAAAGGCTAAATAAAGCACTGTGCACTGCTGAGGAAATGTTGCTAAATAAAGCACTGCATACTACCAGGAAATGATGCTCCTGCATTGCATTGGGTTAATTATATTAAACAAATCACTTAGCATTTCTACAGCAATGATGCTAAATGAAGCACTGCATTCTTATAGAAAAGGGATGCGAAATAAAGCACTGTGCACTCTTGAGGAATAAAGCACTACACACTGAAAGAGACGGGATGCTAAATAAGGCACTGTGCACTGCTAGGGAATGGTTTCTAAATAAGGCACTGCACACTGAAAGGGAAGAGATGCAAAATAAAGCACTAGGCACTGATAGAGAAATGCTACATAAAACACTGTGCTCCGCCAGGAAAAGGTTGCTATATTAAACCATTGAAACCACTGCATATTGTTGAGAAAAGATTCTAAATACAGCACTGCACACTGCAAGACAAATGATTCTAAATAATGTTCTGTGCACTGTAAGTGAAATGATGCAAAATAAAATACTATGTACTTATAGAAAAAGGATGGCAAATAAAGTACTTTCAATGATATCTAAAATAAGAAAAAGGAAAAAAAAAAAAAAAAAAGCGCTGCACACTGCAAGAGAAAGGATACCAAATAAAGCATTATGCACTGCTGGAGAAAGAATGCTAATTACCAGACTGTGCACTGCCAGGGAAAGGATGGGAAATAACCCCTCCCATGAACGTTGTTCATTTCCACTGGCTTCTGTGCATGTCAAGAATCAAGTCCACAACCCTGGTGCTGGCTAATCACAGACTCATTTTATCAGCCCATTCATACAGCAGCGACAGGATGCTGTAATGCCTGTATTCCTGGACTCGCCCCCTACTGGTGGAATGAGCTTCCAACATCTACCAGATCTAATTTACCTCCCCATTCCCAACCGCAGATTCTCTCTTTTTTTTTTTTTTTGACAATTTCATCAATTAATTCATCACAACTAATAAGTTCCATTAAATAATGCAAATGCATAATGTAAGGATTGTTTAGCCACAGAATTTATCGCAGGTCACCAATGCCATTTACATCTATAAGAAATGCTTGACAATATAAGTGACTATATAAGTTTTACAGTTATGTATGTCTATGCAACAAAAAATTAACGCCAGTATTCCATAGAGTGGTAGATGTCATTTTTTGTCCGATTGATCAATGAGAATAAAATTTCACATTCTGTCAATGTCCTAACTTGATAGATGTGCACCAGTTCTTTTACTGACAGAGATCAAGTCCCTCCAATAATTGCACCAGACAATAATTCAGGATCTGTCTCAAATAGTTGCTCAAACATTAAAGTCTTCACCTTTAAAACTAGAAAAAGTAGAACCATTATATACATACTGCAAAGCACATGGTTCTACTGCAGATTCAGTGCAATGTTTTTAAACAGAATCAAAATAAACATTCCTTCACCCTCATTTAGAAATCATTCCAGCTAGTCAAACATCTGAATAAGGACGAATTTGACCAGTGTGCACCAGTGCCTTGCTTTGCCGCTGAAGGACATCAGCGTTTTAGAGCATATCTGCGTTCGGCACATGACACAGATAAATTAGTAAACAGAGCTTAGCTGTCATTCTGAAGAAGTGTTTGTCCACTTCCCATTAAAATGTCCAATTCAAGCTGGCCCATTTACTGCCTGACCTCCTCCATCTAAGTTCTGAATTCATGTATTGTTTTAAATTTTTCTTGTTTCCAGGTGTTTTTCTAAGGCAGTGTCAACAGTACCGACCCCTCCCATCATACGAACAGGAGGCGTATTGCATGCTAAACACATTTACAATGAGCTACCTCCGTTTAACTCAACATACGGCAGATTAGTCATTGTATAACCGCAAGGACCATCACATTTTAAGAAGAAAATCATGCATCATCTTAGACAACGCGCCCACCTCTCCCAACGTCTCAGTGCAGTAGGATTCACAAAGACAGATTAACATAATTCTGCTGATGTCATAAAATTCCAGCTGTGGTTTGCATATCCAGGAAAAAAGATTAATGATGAAAAGAAACACAGAACACCATAAAATTGCACCAACAAGAGGTTATAAGTAATGAACAAGTATTTACAGTGCCAACTGGTTTGGGCCTCCTTACCAAACAGGTTATAGAAAGCTGAAATAATTGCTATGTTGATTCTAATTGAAGCTGGCCCTCATCACTGCAATTTATAAGGTCTTTTTAGAAGCTACAACCCTGATTTCCTCTTCATGTTTATAGCAATAATGTAATGTTGCAAAGAGACACAGGCATGAGGGCAGCATTTAAGCCTCAATAGATAAGCAAACTGGATTTCTCCAGCTCCAAAACTGACAGCAGACTGCTTGCATATAAACTCGAAAATAAAGCTAAATATAGAATCCTTTAAAGAGACACTTGCTCACATGCAAAGAGGAAATTCCATATTTTGCAGGTATGATTATCTACACCTCTGCAAGTGAAAAGAGAGGAACATATAAAGGAACTTAAATCCAGCAATAAAACTCATGGAAGGCCGCACTCAGTACAAAAAGAGTCCCTATGTATGGTCCTATGTATAAAGACCCCATATAGCTGGTCCAAAAAGTGCTGGCATTTCGGTCTGCCATTTCACTGCAGTTATAACCAGTGCGGGCCAGGGACTGGTAACTGGAGCGTGTTGTTATATGTTCTTATTCAGATTTATTCAGGTATCGGTCAGAAGTTGTAAGACTCTCCTTCCAGTTATTTTCACCACAATTTTAAACCCTTTGTCAAGCATAATGGCCAACCCAGGATGGCTCACACTGGTCGTACCATGTGCAAATTCCAGATATTGTAAACAAATGGAGACCAGTGACCTATAAAATGAGTTTCATATATCTCCAAATTTCACCCAAGTATTTCAGTCCTTAAAAATGTCCAAACTGTCGGAACATTCTTAATTTGATTGGCATATTCTATTTATTATCATGCAAAACGATCTTCACAGTTATTTGTTTTCAGACTATCTGGAAAAGGGAGGACATGGCATTGCCTTACAGTGATGTCATTGACCAAAGCCAACAAACCAAATGTCTCCATGGCAAGTAGAAAGAAAATTGCACTGAGAATTTCAATTTTAACCTTACCTCTCCCTGTCAGCATAGTTGTCTGATCTAAGAGGTCCGTTTTTGGCTGTTTAATGTCGGCCCATGAGATACAACTGACCTCAACACTATATACACCTTTCCAGCTGCAAACAGCTGTGAAAAACAGAAACATCCCCATCTCACGTGTAAAAAGCAAGAAATATTCAGGATATAACGATCATCGGAAAAGACCTCGAAGTGTAATTGATGGGCTTTTCTGTTATCTGTGAAATACTACTTTTGGGAGGGGAAATAAACAAACATTTAAAAACAAGATTATGCTACCATCCGCACGCCTTTTGCTGCTCCTGCATCTGAGCCTGCTGCTTGAAAGGTGCTTCTGCCCTCCACTGGCGTACAGAGATGAGAGCAGAAACGATGGCATGTGATGGATGAGGAATCACCCAGCACAGCTATGGGAAGCCAACCTCCTTTGTCCAGGGTGTGGCTAGGTTGTTCTGACAATTCCAACATTTGTCTAGCAAGGACATGCTTGTTATGTTTTTGAGTTTATTTATGGCAAAAAAGCCCCCAGGTTTTCTGTAAAATAAACATGATTTTATTTTTTAAAAACAAGTTTAAAGGATTAAGTCTGACCACTCGTCCCAGCTTCTTGTCCAGTACAGTGTCACTACTAGGTTCACCCTGTACTGGATCATATCCCAGTAAGAACAGGAAAAGCAGTAGGGGATACCCTGGACATCCAGTCTATTACAGGTACACAGTCAAGGGAAATCGAGGTAGGAAGTCTTGCACAAACACAAGGAAGCTACCCATCGTGCCACCACACATCCTTAAAAGTGCAAGTGAAATAGCTACAAATTACTCCTTTGATAATATAAACCTACATCAGAATGATTTTACTCATCATATAGGAGAAGGACCATCAGGCTTAATAGCAGTACAACAACAGCAAGCTAAGGAACCTGAGCTTCCCACTTCAGCACGTCTCAAACATTCATGCTCAGGTTTCAATGACATCATCGCAGTCCCAGGAGCCAACCCTTCCACTGTCACCCCCCGGGGTTGCCACGAGCGACAGGGCCTCGCCTCATAGGCTCAGGAGTTTGAGGACAGACATTCGCTGACTGCCATCAAACAAGCAGATCTCCTTTAAACTCCCAGATTTCACTGAACGCAACTCCCTCGGGACAGCAGGCCCACACTCTGCCCCCTGAGGGCTTGAATAAGGGGGCTGCTTAGCGCCAGGTTCCCCCTTCTGATGGGAGGAAAGCAGTGATCTCCACTCTTGGGGAAGACCAATCAGCGAGACGGCACATACCCCACGGACATGTCCAAAAGCATCCAAGTCAGTGGACTGCATGTGTAATTTGGTGGATCCGATAGTAATACCTGGAGTATCAGCTGTTGGGGTCTCCTGCACAAAAATCATTTCACACAAGTGCCAAAAGCTGTGGATAATTATTACATGCGAGAAGTTCTCTGTTTGACTCATGCGCCTCCTAATGTAGACACCAGTGTCTGCAGCAGCAACAGCAGCATCTGAAGCACTGTCTGCAGCGGAGGCCCTAACCTTTCCCCAAAAGGCCTTAGTTAGTTTGAGGAACGTACATCGTTTTTAGTAACAAGGCAGCACTTTGGAGATCCTTCCCCTTCCCAGTTACGCAGAGGTCTTTAGGGGAACTGTGCCACATCTGTACCCAGCACTGGTGCTACTGGTGTGCGCCAAGGAAAGTGACAGAGGTGTGACAGAAGACAGCGGGGGGGGGGGGGTCCTCAAGACATTAGGTTTCACTGGAACTGCACAACGAATACAATGTTTGTTCCAATTTAATTACTGTTCAGGCAGCATAGAAGACGTTTGTGCAATTCGTTTGTTTTTTTTTTTTTTAAATTTGTTTCTAAAAAGTACGGAAAACTTTTTTTGCAAGTAGGTTATACACAGAACATTGGGGGGGGGGGTGCAATTATTGAACTAATGTAAATTAATCATTTAATTTCTCTCTTATGTGGGGGGGGACCCCATTGTCCTTAAAAATATAATTTTAGGTGTATGCATGTGTATTTTGGGTGATGACGACATGAAGAGATAAGTATCTGCTACAGAAGCAGAAATATGAAATGAGCGTGTGGCAAATCCGAGGGACCAGAGGCGTCCCTGCAGCCGCGGAGCCGCTTATCTGTGGTTGGCTCTGAAGTTACACGGAGGCAGAGCTGCCAAGGGAGGCTAAACGCAAACAGAAAAAACTACTGGCGTTCAAAGCCATTGCTGAAACAATCCAATTACAATGCCTATCAAACTTAACTTCACAGGTTATAGCTTCTAATTGCCTGACAAAAATTGACACTTGAGTCGCAACAGTGTAATATAATAGGAGGCCAAATTAAATCTGATGGAAGGGCAGCAAGAGACAGTATCAGTCAGCCATGCAGAAACAGGAGATCAGCTAGCATGTTATAATGGATCAGGAAGGAAAATGATTCATTAATCGCGTTGGTTTTCTAATAATGGAAATGACACAGTTCAGACGTCTTCGTAAAAACACTATTAATTAAAGGAGAGATGGATTTAACAAGGCATAGGAAGGAGCAACTCCTCTCCTTCACTCTTCAGGCATCACCGGCCTTGCACACACTCCGCAGGTCGCTCAGATGAGCCCCCGCCCTAAAATGGTAGACCTGGGGGGGCGTTTAATCTGAATGAAGCAAACACACACTGTTACGGTGTGACCAACAGAACAGCTGTAGGATCCTGGTGCCTCGTACCATCTTTACACCACACATTTAATGCTATTTAACCGGAACACATTTACATTTTATTATATGTGAATGTAGATGCATGCTGCAGCACATATGATCCAAATGTACTTAAAACATATATGAAAATGTCTAAATGTCTAATCTAGTAGCAAAAACCAGAAAGCTGACAGAACTTCCCCTTCAAAGTTGGTCAGTAGTTTTCCCCGCAAGTAAATTCAAATCTACACACTGATTTTTACACGACCGACCATTCGCACTGCGGTGAACTCAGAACTGAGGATGTCAGACCAGAGTGCTACAATCCCTCTGAGCTGTAATGCAGGGAGAGAGAATGAATGATGAGCAAATTAATTAGATTTGACCAAAACAAATGTGCCAAAAAAGCACATCTGTACCCAGCACTGGTGTCACTGGTGTGCGCCAAGGAAAGTGGCATAAGCCAGAGGAAGACAGTTCCTAAGTCAGTCATGACGACCATTTAATAATAGCACCTCCAAATGCACTTTTCCTCATAAGTTGCTGAAAGCTTAACTGAGCCTGTACTGGGTTAGTCACAGAAATTTTTATATTTAATATCTGTCACAGCTAAAGATCAGTTACTCTACTTAAACAAGATGTTAAATTTCTAATGTTATACCACCAACGTCCTAAATTATAGCAGCTTTTTCCAAGTCAAACATCCCCAGGTCACCCTCTGCTCAAACTAACACAGGAGCTGAAACAAACTCCAGATCAATTTACATACCTAGCCAAACAGGCACAACATCCAGTCATGCTGATGCGAGTTACACCAACCATCCGGTTTCCTTTACATTCTGATGGCAGAGGAACACATGCCCAAAGCTTTTACATGCATGTATATGAAGTAATTCAGACACTTGGAGGGAGCAGTGCTACATTTACTGATATTTTCCCAACGCTTCATACTTGAGACCTTGGTACCCCCTTTCCTTGTCTTTGGCAAGCAGCAACTGGCATGTTCCAGCTGCTCAGACATGCAGTGTTTGTGGATTCAACAAGAGAATAGTGAAATGGGCTCAGTTCTAAAGAACAAAGCATGCTTCATTCATTTATGAACAAATTTAGCGGGGAAAAAAAAAATAACTTATGTTTTCCTGAGAGAAAAATCATAGTACACATTTAAATGGCCCTAAAGACACACGAGAGAAACGAAAGATCCAATTAAATGTTCTGAATGCTAATTAGAACATTCTGATCTGGGTGCCAGTGCTCTTACAGATTAACCAAACTGACAACGTCCTCCGGCATCCATAGACAGGCGACTGTTCAAAGACGAGCAAAACTGGTGCCTTTCCAGCCAGGTGAGCCACACATGAGTTAAACTGTGCCGAATGTACGATGCATAAACAGCATATGAACCAGTCGGGTATCTGCTTCCATTTTGCTCATTGTAGCATTAGTCAGCATGGATCGCGCAACCACCTAACAGACCTTCGATCTCTACATCCATGCCCACCAACACGCCCAACTTAATCCACGGAGAACAAAGGGGGCAAAATGGCAGGGAAGCTTGCCTGTAAAACAGTTTTCACATAAAAATGAACTAACCGACTGGACATGACCGAAGTCTATGAGCAGCAAGGTGAAGAGGAAAGGGCCCGTCACAGAGGAGAGCACGTCACAGGCTTTCGGGACAGGCCGGGCTGAAGTGCACTTCCCATCTGGTAACACAGAGCTTGCTGTGATCTACACACACCGTCTCCGTTAATCCACCTCAGACTCAAACGTTAACTTATAAAGTGAAAGTGTAAAGCACAGAAAAGCACTGTTTTTGTTTTGGTACATTACTAATATGGAGACAACAGATAATAAAACTCATTTGGTTTGTATACCCCTACATCAGACATCTTAGGGATACACTGGTTTTTTTTGGTGACGTATTACATTTATCTGCTCCCTAATAATGCCTTTATAATGCATTTGTAGAATATTCAATACACCTTCATAATACATTCATAGACCATCCATAAGCAGCATGTAAGTATACCTTAGCATCCTAACATCCCTTAACAGCTTTAATACTCATTAATAGCAAACATTATATGATAAACATTATAATCGTATAATGGTTGTTATTAATGTATATCACAGCTGTTAAGGTATGTTAAGATGTTAAGCCATAATTACATGCTGCTTATGGATGATCTATGAATGCATTATAGATGCATTGTGAAGGTGCACTGAATGTTCTATCAATGCATAATGAATGCATTATGAAGGTGCAATTAATGTAAGCATTACCATTTTTCAAACTTTAGCTCTGAAAGGAAACAAGCAGCATGGCCCAGCACTAAATTCTTATACAATCAACCAAAAATGGACAAAAATGATGTACTTCTTCAAAAATAACAAACACAGCATTAAATGAATGTTGATTCTCTGACTCAATTGACTCCCATCTACCACATATATCAGTGTTAATTAGTTTTCTGTGTCTGTGTGGATACCTGCAACAAAGGCAATAAATTACTTAGAGCTCAAATACTAAATATTGTGTTATATTTGTCATAATTAAGAGTCTTTGCTTATTTCCAAAATTATCCAATTTAAGTTTGGATGCTTAATGAAAAAGTCATTAATGTCTCACAAATCTCTGTTTCAGTTTGTTTTGCTTTTATGTCTTATGCAGGTGCCTCCTTGTTAGATGACTCGTTGCATTCTTGCCATCTTACCTGCTTAACTGAGAATTCCTTGAGATGAGGGTAGATTAAATTTCCATGTTATACTCCTCAGTTCAAGATTAAAAGTAAAGTCTAAATCCCATCAGAGCGCATTCCTCATGCAGGTCCTCCTGTTCTGTGACACAAAATCACTGCGTATAAATAACCAGGTCAAGCCTGGGAAACCACACGCTTTTCAGCAGACCAAAGTTCTGTCATCAGCTTTTATGTCAGAGTTACAGAAACTAACCAGTCCCGGCAGAAGAAATCAGCAAATACCACCATAGTCACTTATTAATTAAGAGCAATTACCTCTAAGAAGTCACCCTGGGTTTTCAATCACAGTCGTTATCTATAGAGAGAGAAGCAGCGCACTGAACAGATCAAAGCATCGTCTAACATGCACTCCGTGGGGCATCCATTCTAAGGCACATGCAAGAGAACCTTGAAGTATGAATGCAGAGGAGCATTTAAACAAACCCTGATCTACATACCCCCATGCATGCAGGCTGCAGCACAAAGTCCTCTCTGTTTGTGTCAGTGCATCACACCTCAGGCTGATGTTCCAAAAGCTGTTAGCCAGCTTTCAGGTAGCCGACTCTGTTTATTTCTCTAGCCCCGTTTTATTCTGTTTCTCACAAAAAGTACATTTGGAATGTTCTCTTTACTATTCCAAATCTAGAGCATATATAAAGGGCCCTTACTGACTGATAAACTTCTCTAAATCACAGACCACCCTACGCCCATCCCGGCCTGCTAGACTTACAGCAGCAGATTCCTAGTCCTCTTGTTTACCCAGCATGACTCAGTTTGCCTGAGCTGGCCTCTGTCCATACATTCTTAAAGGGCTGGCTAAATTTAATCAGAAAGTTAACAAGCCGCTTGCTTTCTAAACGACGATCCGATGCATTCGGGGGATTTGTTCTGGAAGGTGCACCAGTAACTGGCTGTGCCCGTAATTCAAGCTAGAATGAAATAATCATGTAAACAGTTTTGCATTTTTAATGGCAGAGAAGAGAGGAGGCTTTGCGTAGTGGATGCACAGGCATCCTTCACACTAGATAAATTTGCAATGGGAAAAGGATCCAGCATGCCAAGCAGACCAGTCTGAAAGGGTTAATGCCATTGGGGGGTATAAAGAGGGGGCATCTTTCTGCATGGGCTCACACTGATACACTTCTGAATTCTGGCTTAGAGATTCCACAATCATTCGCTATTTAATGCCACCCTACGTCTGCCACGCAAATCAACAGTCGTGCTACTGCATGTAGACGAAAGCATGCGGCCATTTTTGCAGCAGTGCGTCTTGAGCACGTGCATTTGGAAAGTAAGAATGAAACACACGACTCGTATGGCTTAAAGCACCTTCATTACTGTCTTCATTCGTAGCAGGTCTGGGACATTTGTATATGCCGTGCAAGCTGTTTAACTGTTATTGTTTAAAGATTCCAGCTGACAGCCTAAACTGTCCATTTCAAACACCGTCCAGAATTACAGCAGGGAAAATATGACCTTTTTACAAGTATGCGCTGCAAATGGGAATGTTCAACCGTTTGAATGGGAAAGCCCATTAACAATGAAGTGGTTAGCATATTACCCAGCTTACTAAACAGCAACATATACAGTATGTGGACCTTGTTGCACTGGGATCATATTGTTGGTTTGATGGATACATTCTAATTCTAATTCTAACATGACACAACTGTAAAAAAGCAACGAAAAACAATAAACAACAAGGTTGCAGGCAATAGCACACTTATGTGTGCAGTGATATGGCCTGAGAGTCTGATGATCAGGTTCCAATTTACATTACTGATTTACTATTAAGTTCAGCCCACCACAGACGGAAAGGATTTCAGCATCAAGTCGCATGATTAGTAATCTCTTTAACACTAAAAACACAATTTAAAAAACAAGAACACTCGAGTCAAAAAGGACAAAAATAAAAACTGTAAACAGCAGGGTGCCCCTGTTTTTCCCCTCAAAAACCTCAATGCGTAATAAAAACAGCCAGAGTATGATGAAGAACTAACTTCAGTGTCACAAGGAGCAAAATGAGCATTAAGATTAAAGGGGCTGAACTTCCTTTATTAACAAAAAGATTATTGTACTAGTTCAGGACATAAAATTTAAGTAAAAAACAAATTTTTATTTTATAATGGATTCACAGATGGAAAACATTGAAACTGATCACATTTAGCTTAAAATGCTAAAAGTGATCAAATCAGATGTTGATCAATAATATTTTTTAACTTGTACTGGGCCAGTATTCAATTCGATAGATATCATTGCCGCAATATCTATTGCAGGCCCTCTCAGGAGGGACACTTTGAGATAGTTTGGTCTTCTAGTGAGACACCATCAGGTATTGAAGCCTTGGGTCACATGCTCTTCTATGCAGATACTACCCTGTGTAATTTACTACTCTCGGTAGTGGGGGGTAGCATCAGAAACAAAAGCACTAACTTAAATGTCTTTAAAAGAAACGTTTTGCTCAGCAAAAGGCTAAGATACCCCTTTTGGAGAAAAACTGAATTCTCATTTCCATGGCGAAAGACTTTTTTTCGTTTTAATGTGAATCGATTCTCTTAAGGAATTATTTAACTTGGGACATTTCAGCTGTGTAATTTCCATGTACAGCAAACTGCTTGTAATGCTCATAACATTAAATCATGCAATGAGAACTTCACATTGCTCACATCTATACCATTTCAATGGCACAATTTCTGTGCTTTGATCACACCAAGATCACACTATTGCATTATTGTGCTAAGTAGCATGGAAATAACACTTGTCATATGCCAGTTACAAATTAAAGCAAACGATTACAGTAAATGCTTATAAAACAAACATGCGTATAAACAGCTTATAACACAAACATGCGTATAAACATGCATAAATCAGCAATGGACACATCCAGATCCTCTCACATGGTCGAGGACATTTCTTGTTAACAGACCGACTCACTTGGACTCATATTCAGCGTTAAGGGGTAATTTCATGTTTATCCCAGTACTCTTCACCACTCTTTTGATGACCAGCCTAAGGTGGGCACCCCGTCCAGCACTGACACAAACGGGTTTTTCCCGCCCTTTGACTGAGCTCCTTTGAGGATTCCAGAGTCACATCTCGCCATACCCCAGCTCGACACTTCAGGGATTTGCCAGATTTGAGATCTCCACATCAAGATAAGCATGCCTGATATTTTTCATATATTTTTCAAACAAATTCAAGCTTGTGTCAAGTCGTTCTTTATTGTGCTCATTCTTCCAAACATCTTAAGTGACATCTGTATTTTTTACATCTGAGAAAAGGCCAATGGCAGGTATGTTACTGCTTATAAAACTTTTTTATTCTGAATATTAAACACTTTTGTACTGTTTCATGATATCCCAGATTTTTTTTGTGAATAAATACTGCATCCCTGAATACTTTGCTTTCTCAGTCATCGTGTTCATTACAAACATACCCCCATTATTAAACAGATAATACAGAATTTTTTAATGCCTTATCACAGATAAGGCATTCTGGTTTGTGGAGGATTAAATTATCCACATAAAATTACAACCCTGTTCTATATAATGGGTTTGGATCATTTTACATTTAAGAAAGACACATTAGGGGACGTGTAATCATGCCATTCTGTAAACATGACCAATGCCAATACTCTCCATCTTGTAATAAAGGTACCGTAGGTCAGCCCCTTAACAGAGGGGAGGAGCAGCATGTTCAATTCAGCGCACACACTCAACGGGCCAAGTTCATAGGGGCTGTGGACTGAGGAACGCAGGCAGCACTGGACTCCCAAACCGGGGACTTTGTCGGGGTGACATGCAGCTGAACAAACAAAGGCCCATTTTAGCATAGCACCTTGGAAGCATGAATATTCATGAGGAGGAGTCTTGGCAGGGATGAGGCGTGATTGTCGGAGTGTGTCACGTTTCCAGACCAGCGCATTTTTTTGATTAAAGTCCCTTATCCGTTTCATCATGCATATCCTCCCTGTGATTAGAGTGATCTGAGGCTGACACTCACAATGTCAGCTCCAGCACAAGGCCATCCTCCTGGGCATGCCTGGAATCCCTAATCCTCAGAGGTATCAGTCTGAGCCTGGAGGCAGGACAACACCTCACACCTCTGCTTTAATTGTTTCATATTAGACAGGGTCCATGCTTCCTATCAAGATGAAGCCAAGATGCAAGGAAATCATAAATGAGCCTGACTAAACTTGAAGGCGTTCATCTCTTTCACAAACATTTAAAGTCATCTCAGTAAAAGCACACTACCTTACAGAAGGGTGGAGCTTTTAGTTGTTGTGTAACTTGCGCTACTCCAAACAACCCATTTAACAGCTACAAAAGCCAGCCCGACACAGGAAAACCTATAATTGAATTGTGCGACTGCAAAGATAATTATTGCAGAATCTGTTTGTATGTTATGTGCATATTTTACCCAGATGGGATTAATTTATGCAAGACAAGACTCTTTTTTACTGGTGCGGCATGGCAGACAGGACACCAGCAGCCGACACTAATCATAACCTTAACCCCAAACCTGACTTCTGGGTGAGCATAAGCCAATTACCTTAACAAACACAGATACATTTACGATCTCTGCTAATACTAAAGTAATACACATTTACAATGACTCAGAAGTCAACATACGGCCAAATAAAGCTACTAGCCCTCAGACATTTTGCCTCCAAATTATATACACACACACACAAACACACGTTTGTATTCATATCTTGGTGGGGACCATCCATTCGTTTCTATGGGGAAAAACCCTAATCCCAGCAAAGACAACTCGTACAAGACGTTTGGCATTTTTAGTTTTTTGATTGCAGTTACAGATTTTATTACACTGAGCATCTCCTTGTAGGGACTGAAGAAATAACAGGTTTTTATCACATTGTGGGGACACACACACAACACACCCAGACAAATACAGATACGAGTCAAACAACGCGAGAATAGCTGTCAGGCTTTAATAGAAATTGAAATTCACCCACTTCTAGCAAACTTGTATAACAAATAACCCTAAATTTCTGCCATTAGTAGTGTCAGACGCACCCTTCGGGCATAACAGTGCTAACAGACCGTGTGTGCAGTCAGAACTGCAGCAATAAGGGTCATTAGCTGTGGTATTCATTCTCCTTTTTCTTTTATCGACACCTTATCGATAAAAAATAACGAAAATAAAAGTGCTCGTGCTGAATTACTCTCCAGCTCGCCCTGCCTGCGTTTCGGCCCATTTTCGGTAATCTAGAAGCGAAGAATGGGAGGGAGGCTTCTCTGTGCCGAGCGAAGAACTGTTCTGGAGCAAGAGGAAGACAAAAACAAAGCGGGCAGCCAGATACAAAAAGCTAATCACAGAAGAAAGGCAAGAGAGGGAGAAAATCCCAAAATGGGCGAAGCTGCATCTTCAGTAAGTATTAGTTGTCAGCCTATAATCAAATAGTAGCAACAGGAATGAACTACAGAGTGTTTGCTGGCAAAGAAATATAAAGTCCAGATTTAATTCTGATACCAAGAAATAGAATTTCAAAGCTGGATGTCTTATCGTTGGCATGCCCCTTTGCAGGACTGATTTCCTTAGCAAAAGCCTGTCACCACTATTATGTCGTACATGGAACCAATTTACTGCAACAGCTAAACAGGTTCTGCAGCTCATGTAGACCCGAATGTCTGAAGCTATCAAAGAGGAAAAAAGCATTTTGAATGTTTGGGAAATGGCAAACTGTAATTGAAAAGTATCAATCAAACACGAGGCCAGGGCCAGGAGGGGAAGCCATTATGTTAACCCGCTGTTGTGTGGACGGGTCCTTGTGTGGCTTTCTATTAGTAATGCACTCGCGCTCCGAGCATTAAGGTACCACGCCAGTCCAGCCCATGTTCACGCCACGGTCCCCACAGAAAGTTGCCGGCGCTACAGGGTGGCGCCACGATGCTATCCAGCCGAAGCGAGAGGCATTTGTGGTGAACGTTTGCACTTTCTATATATGAGAGATGAAGACCTTGAGGCCTCCTCTTCTTTATGCTGCACGGGATCGTTCACTGAAGGTCTCATAACTTCCACGCACTGGGTGCCCCCCCCAGCAAAGGAGAGCACACTAAAGCTGTTTTAAGCTGCTGCTAATTTGCATCTGAAGCAGATGGTATAGGGGTATTTCAATAAAAATAAAATAACTTCCATTTACTCCGTGCATCTTTTTATCCTAAATTTGTGAACAATGTGCTGCATTATCATCAGCGATCAGCAGTCTGGCCTCACATTCGTTTAAGAAATCTTTGTTAAAGGTGGTCTCTTTCTTCTGCCTCTCTTTCAGGAGGATACTGGGAAAGCTGGCACCTAGCACACAGTTCTGTACTGGAAACACACGCATGTGCAGAGATGCCTGGAGAAGGCAGCCTCGTTACAAACACTTGCATTTCAAGGTCAGATACCTGGTTGAGCACTATATCATTCCGCCTGACAAACATGGAGGATTTCCATATTTTTGAATAGACTGGGTTACGATTTATTTTCTTTTTAATGAGTTTTTCCTCAGATCCAGTCACACCGTGGGTAAACCGGCTAAGGGGTGCTGTCCTACATTCGGACCACACCCCCACCCTTCCTGCATGCCGTCGCCTACAGCTGTCATTTCATCGAGGCTGCAGCCTGTGGGCTCACTCAACATCCGCCGGGGGCTAAAGTGACTCTGGGGAGCCTCTTGGTTCGATATGCAAATAGTGCAGCACCTGGGCAGCGGAGCGCAGCCACTAAGAGGTTACTTATGCAAATGTGATGGACTGGGAGCACACCGCGGGCGCACGGGACGCCTGCCACGGCAGAGGCTATATTTCACTGGGCAGCCTTACACCTCACCTTCCCATAGAGGAGACGGACAGGAGAGACAGCGACTTAAAATGTCAGCAGAATTGATGAACGCTCTCCTCGGCCTGCATTCCTTCAACGCGCAGTTCCAGTGTCACGTCCCTCCTTTGGATACAGTACGAGTCGCGAGATGAAGAGCTAAGAGTATTTAAGTATGTGATCAGAATACTACAGGATGTACATGATTTTTCAGGCACAGATAAGGCTTTTTTTTTTTTTTAGTATTTTTCAGACACGAAAATAGCACTGGTTTCAATATCATGTGCATTGTTTACAAAACCAAGTAAATGGTCAACAGCACATGATACACTAAAATAAACGCCTCCTTGTCACCTTTCTAAGATGACGGTTTTTAAGGAGAGCCTAAACTTTCGGCACAAGCCTGTGTAACAATACTCATTACTCAATAGCAATAGTGCAGTTCAATACAGGTAAGTTTCAGCTCTTTGGCAAGATACTAACGGGAAGTATTTTTTTTCCAATGATACCAAAGCACATGATCATTTACACAAAATGGATGTGATTGGTAGCGAAGCCTGATGCTGAATATAAAACATCAGTTGACAGGAAGCGCAGCATTTACCGACTGGATAGTGGGTTAGAGGGAAAATCTGTGTCCAGCCGTCATTGTAGATATGAACACACTTTTCGTTTTCCTGCTCATTTCATAGGTGTCAGTGCACCGGACCGAAAAAATGGGGAGCAAAAACAATTCTTCAATAGCCATTCATCTCTTCAGTCTACCTTTGACAGACAGTCTGACATGGCATGATGCATTACTGCCATAATGTACACTCAAATGGAGCAGGGTCGCATTTCCGCGCCACCCGCCTGCCCGCCCACGCGCCGGATCGCCCCCCGCGCCGAGGTTCCCCCCCCCCCCCCCCCCCGCCCCGCCCGGCACCGCGCCCCCCCGCCCCGCCGCCCGCGGCGCCCGGGGGCGGCGGGGGGGGCGGGGGCCGGGCAGGGATGATGGCTGTGAGTGCCAGGGCACAAGGACTCACAGAAGTGACCAGTGACCAAAAGGTGTCGAGCTCGACCCCCGTAAGTCGTAACATGGCCCTATAGAGCAGGATGAGCTCCGATAAATAACTCATGTCATGTGACACAGCCAACAGAAGGGGGCAGTACGATTAAGTAGCTGGATTTGAGCTAAACAGCTAGCTAAGTTCAAAGGGGGCATCCAGCGGTTAATGGGACAGTTAAGTTGGTTTGGCTGAAGCAGAGTTGTTTTAACCTGAAACTCATCAATGTCAACCCTGCATGCATAGCTTAGTTACAGGAAACCCGCCAGGAGAAAAGCTCCACAATGACCCTGGAAGCCAACTGCACGCCACACAGCCTGACGTGAACCCACAGAGGGGCCGGATCCCCCACCTCTTCAGCCTCCAGGACCTGAGAGGCGACCTGGGCTTCTGCACCATCAGGGACATCCGGCACATCCACAGGTAGCCCCATCTCCCGGCTGCCATCGTCAGCGTAGTCCTCAACCTGCAAGCAGAGGTAGAAGGTGGCCTTTGATTTCAGAACTCACTCCGGTCGTCTATTTCCTGCTACTGGATCAACACTATTACCTAAATATCCCATAACTTAAATTAGTGCATATTTACATCAGTTGAAATTACTACCATCTAGCAATATGGGATTCTGGCATACTTTGGTTCAATCTGCATATTTCGCATTTGATGCCAACATTCCAAATCAGTAGGATCAGAAAAAAAAAAAAAAACATTTCAGAGCATTTAAAATACGTTTACAAATGTTTTTTAAAAGGCATATTTTATTATTTAAAAATCATTTACATTGAGCTTCATAGTATAATGACATGTTTTATTGGATTAATGTATATTTAGTTCAATAGTAATATGTTTTATGGATTATAAGCATATATTCAGCTTGATAAGAACTGTTTCATTGATGTATTATTACATTAATAATGTAGCCTATATTTAGCTCGATAGCAACATATTTTATTGATTATTATCTAGAGATTTATTTTAAGGATCCTGCTCCTTTTTTCCTCCTGATGTTTTTCCTTCGAACAAGAGATACACACAGATCCATTTTTTTTTTTTAATGCTTCAGGTTTCAGCTATAACAAAAAGAGTTTGCTCAACCATCATAACCCTTGTTTTCATTCCTTTAAGGGTCATAATAAAACCACCCAAGCCTACGCAGAGCCTCACGCGTGGCAGGCAGGATTCCAGAAGGCACATCACTAGGGAACAGACAGAAACCCTATCTGATCGGCGGCCCTGAGTGTACATCAGAGAAACAGGGCCACGAGCAACCCGACTTACGTGCCCCAATCTGCGTAATCACAAAATACTGCCTACAGAGGCGACTCTGATCCCACATGCTGGGCACAGAGGCAGCACACAGACCCAGACATAGGTAATTACCCAGGAAACTGTCTATTATTACCCATGCAAACCCGCGAAGAGCTGGCCACAGCAGGAAACACCATCGCCCCCAGCCAGCCAGGGGAGCTTAACCCCTTACACCAAAACGTCACATCTAAATACCCGTGAATGCCGACGCTGACCCCAAAGGGGTGGAGCCGACCTTGCACACAGCCATTCAGGCTTTCCACATAAAACCAATTTCAAAGAAATAGAGAGCTTATCTTCAGATAAGCAGAGTAACACGTCTCTTTCACGTGATGATAAATGGGCAGCCGCAGACGGACAGCCGCCCAGATCCATGCTTTAAGCTTGTTACAGGGATATAAGAGGCCTAAATAGAGAGGAGCATCAATCATGTCACCTTGCCCCCCCCACACCCCACAGAACGTTACCCGCGTCTTTAAAAAGGTCAATAATCTTTTCACCTGTGTGGAACCATCAGATTTTGTCTCAAGCCCAGATAAAGGACTGCAGCTTTAACCATCTCTGACAATCAGCAGCAAACCGGCAGGACACAAAGTCCCCCCGCTTCCTCCCTCCCCCTCCCCCTCCCCATGCCCCGTACCCAAGGTCACAATCCCATGACGGCTATGATCTGGTGGAGCGGCATCACCGTCCAGCAAACAAGCTGTCAACAGCAACTCTGTCAGACAGCAGATGAATAAACTGGTAGAGGTTGATAATGGATCAGCATTGTGGATCGTGTGTGTCACCCCCCCCCCCTCCCCCCCGAGGACCGACAGAAGGCGGAGCTCACTTGAAACTCGTCGTCCAGGGGTTCGCTGATCTCTAGGTCGAGGACCTCGTCCTGGTAGGCCTGCTCCTCAGCCTGCTCATCACCATACTCCAGCTGGTCCTCGGGCAGCTCGGAGCCGTCCGCCCCATAGGTGTCTGCGTAGTCCTCATGCGTATATCCCTCCGCTGCCACGTCTCCGCCCTCGTATTCTTCCACGCCCATGCCATCGGCGTCATCACCCACATAGTCGGTCTCCTCCAGCGACTGCTCTTGGAGGTCGATGGTCACGTCCAAGCCGGCTGTGGCATTTAGGCTTATGACCATTGCTTGGCCACTGCACAGTGATTGGGAAAGATACAGTCCATACTAAACAAAACAGGCCTCATCCTGGGTTATTCCCTGCCTGGTGCCCATTGCATCTATGGAACCCCACAACCCTGCATAGGACAGGAAGGTATGGAGGATGGATGGATGGAGACAGACCAAATTTCAAAATCAAGCCGAAACTGATCTTCCTGAACATGCTGCATTCACAGTGAGGGCACTGTATGGCCAATGAACTGATTAAGTTACTCTTTCCTTTAACGCAGTATTCTGCTACCCAGTTCTCGGGGATCCCCAGACAGTCCACTCCTTGCCAGCTCCTGAACCAGTCAACCAAAAACACTGACTACCTGGTACAAGGACAAAAAAAATGAGGACTGTTATGGGGACCCCAAAGACTGAGTTGAGAAACACTACTTCAGAGGTAGGTACATGGAGTTTGCAGACTACAAGCCTTATCCAAATAAATTCCACAAGGTCCATTATTTTCAAGCACAAAAATGACAAAGTGACAATCGAGGGATTTCCAGCAACACAGCCAAAATCAGGAACTTGAATTCTCCATAAGGCACAATAAATACTTATTTACTTACAATAAATACTTATCTACAATAGTGTACAACAAAAGTGACTGAGTTTTAAAGGGCATTTCAGTTTGAGCATAAGCCAGAGTCTTTTGGGGGTAAAACAACATTTATAACAGACAATGATAACTCTGTGAATAATGTTGTGTTTGGAATAAGGTAAAACATGACATCTCTGTGTTTGAAACAACTTTGAACTCTTCAGACAGCAGGTAAACAGGTATCAAATTTATAAATTTTAGATGTCGAACAAAAACAGCTGTCACAATTGCAAACTGAATCTTGAAACAGTTACACTGTTTGAATCATAAATTACAAAAGCACACTCTCTTAACTACAACAAATCTTTATAATTCAAACATTACAGGTCATACAAATCTATCACAAACTTCACTTCAGATTTGACCCAACCCAACCACAGAGAACCGTGTTTATGCAATTCACTGCATAAATGTTCACTCGACACCTCCACATGTATGCATTCGGAGAAGTATGAACAGGCCTACAACTGATCATCCAGCCTCTCTCAGGAAAGTAGGGGGTGCCATCCACCTAAGAGCACAATGACAATGGCAACCGCTCATTGACTTCCTCACAGAGGTCACCTGCCCGTTCCTGAATTCTTCCAAAGGGCATAAAAGTAACAATTTAACAATTTTCCAGATCATTGTTGGATGAACCGCCTTTAGCTTTTCAGACAAACTATCCCCCAAAAATCCACCTGAAATGAAACCAGGGAATCTCATCTCTGAATGAAACCAACCGGAGCAGAATTTGATCAAATATTAAGACTAACCCTTAAAAAACTTTTTTCCTTTAAATTATTTAACAAGCATTTTGCTGCTTGCAGACCTTCTGTGAAGGGATTTCATCTAAGCATCAGAAATTAATTTTTACATCTCTTTTTTTGAACATCTAGACCTATGCATGAGGAAAAAAAACTCCAAATTGTGTACAACATATAATTAGATGTTTATTATGAGGGGAATTCAAGTAACACAATGAAACGTTTATGTTATGCCCAAAAGGCTTTGTAGACCGGTGAGTATAGAACTGACATATAGGGAGTCAATTCATAAATATTTTCCACACATCTTCAATAATCACTTGCAAACAGGCTGGTCTTTCTATGGAACCTCTCTCAAAGCACACAACACAAGGTTAAAGCATCTACATGGTTAACTGGAATCTGGAGTCTGGGAATCTGATGGTTTAAAAAAGATTTTAAACAATTTCACTTTTCACCAAAATGAATCCATTGAAGTTCAAAATGACCGACACCAAATGTCTAGGGTACCAACATCCCAAAGACAAATACGGTCAAGTCTGATGGTACAAGTTATTAAGACAAACACTACGCTTTAGACAAACATAAGGAAATAAAACTAACAGACATCTCCAACCAGATAAACTCATCCACAACAGACTGTCTAAAGCAGTGTTTCCAAACCCAGTCCTCAGGGAACCCTGTACAGTCCAGGTTTTTGCTTCATCTCAGCTGCCAGAGCACCTGTATCATGTATTTGGTGTTCCTGATTGGCTGGGAGCTGGGAGGGAGCAAAAACGTGGACTGTGTGGGGTTCCCCGAGGACTGGGTTGGGAAACACTGGTCTAAAGAGAACAGAAGAGACCAACAGTCTGGCGGCGAGATGCCATGTTTATTCAATAATGCAGTTTGGTTATAGGCCAGTAGTCCGCTAAACACCCCACTTCATGTACACTTTTACTACACTGCTGCATGACTTGAAAACTCTCTAGAAGAAATCATTAGCATGCTTTCCTAAAACACTCAACAGAGGACTAAGAGACAGGATTAGTTTAGTTGCTTGCTAAAAATACACGAGATTGCTATAATTTTCTATTACAGCTGCTAAGAATAACAGCAATGGGGCTCAAAACTAATTAAAAATAATATTCCATTTCGGAATATGTGGAATGCATGACAGTTAATCCCCAAGGCCTGCTAAGCTAGCGTCCTGCCAGCACCAGCATATTAAATGTCAGCCACACAATGGGAATGAGCATTTTCCTGCTTTAACCGCACAGATGAGGAGAACAACACTTCACCGGAGTGATAATTCCATCGAGGGTCGAAAGCAGGCATTTGGGCTTTCTGTTAGGAACGTGACGCGACCCGGACAAAAAGCTACAGAACGATGCACGAAAAATATCAACCTTTCGGGTGTGGGTGACCTTTACGGCAGGATGCGGGCCGACGGCGTCGCCTTACCTCATGTTCTGGTCTTCCTCGTCACTCTGCAAAAGGTCATCGTTTAGCTCTTCATCGGAGCCTTCTGAAGGATTCTGGGAAGAGGGATCACAGAGATGGTGTTCATGGCACGACAGGAGGACACCGCAGCCCCAGAGGGCAACGCACGACGCGCGAGAAAACGGGGGGAAAAAAACTCTGGTAACCTTCCTTGTGTCTAAAGCCTAAACTACTATAAAGAAAAAGGACACCACTGACCATCGAGTTCCGGAGTAGTACTGTGTGCTATATACAGTATAAACGGTATACGATATAAATTTGGTCAACGGGAGAGATTTTGATTATACCGCCCTACTGCAGAAATTTCCGCTCTTCACCTGCAAAAATTACACAATCAAATCGTGTCAAATAATAAATTACTTTATATAATTGATATGAAAATTATTTATATGATTATTGCTGCACCTGGCAGCAGTCCTGCACAGGTCTGATTTTGACAAACCGCAGCGGCCAATACAGTCATAATTAAACCCGTATCCGAACCGTTATCCGAGAGAAATAAAATAAAATTCCGCACCCGATTCGACCCGCTATAAATACCGACACGCGACCCGCACCTGAATGAAAATCAGACAGTCAAATTTAAAGACAACAGTTTATTGCCACAACAAACAACCAGTGACATGTGCAACATCAGTTGAAAAGGCATAGCCAAATGAAAACGTTGCTTAATAACAGCCTAAAAATAAGCAAAACAAACGGTAGCAGCCTACCTCCGAACTCAAATGTTTGATATTGCCATGCCCACACATAGCCATACCAGCTTACAATCAAATGTGTTAATATAACTAAAATTATATCAAATGTACATAAGGCTACCCTGCACAGTATTAGGTTTTATAGGCTACCTACGTGCACTGTCTATTTTCCTTTGATTACCAGATTGGAATTCCTACGTGAAGGCGAAGACTAGTGTTTGGTGCGGTGCTTTATATTACTGTGTTAAAAAAGGATATCGTCCACAGTTGATGGCCTCAGCTGACTCCTTTGTTCCTGGATGACATATCCGGCGCATGAGAAATCTCACTCACTTGCGGCGCTGGATGCCGGGATAGCGAGAATAGATCTCGCAATATGAGCAATATTGGGAAACAAACGCTCATGCTCTCTCCACCAAGACAAGACATCAAAAGAGTTGTTTTCGTTATCTGAGATCACTCCGAAATTCTCCCACACTTGATTTTAGTGAAGGTATTGGCCACAACTTTAAACTCTACACTTGCTAGTTTTCTTTTCAACTCCTCAGCATCCATTTCAAACAACTGCAAGAGATTGCATGCGTTTTTTGAAAATGAAAGTGGGAGAGATTTCCGGGAATGCGCGTGCAGGCATAAACTGATATGGATTTTACGTTTTACCATCTTGAATGCAGGGATTTTTTGTGTGTCACTAAAATATAGCCCTAGGGTATTTTTTGTTGCCACATGATGTTTTGAAAACCACAATTTAGACCCACGCTCTCCTGCGTCCGACCCAAACCCGTATCCGACGAAGTAGAATATTTTTCACCCGTTTCATCAAAATTTGCGGGTCACCCATCAGGTACCCGAACCTGTGCAGGACTCTGCCTACAGGACCTTTATGAGAGAGATTGTCATTCTAATATAGATGCAATTATGACACTAGTCTAATTGTATTAGTTTTGTAGCTTTTGTAGTTTTTTACAAAACCAACCTGTGTTTTTAATACAAGATAAAACCAGGGAAGTTACCCAAAACGTTTTCACATTTTTTCTTCCTGCTGCAATGCCTTTGCTATGGACATATATTACCCTTTCAAAAACAGTTATGTTGAAATTTACAGATCAAATTATATACCGCAATATATACCGTCTACGGTTCAAATTATACCGCAATATGAATTTTATGCCATATCGCACAGCCCTATTCCGGAGTGTAGTAAATTTAAAGTAATATTTAATTCAATATGAAACAAAAAAAAAAAAATTGTGGATCTATGAAAAATGTGTAAGTTTCATTTCAGCATTTCAACCAGTCTGGGGCCCTCCACAAAGAAGGTGATCTTAGCCTCAAAGCCAAGGATACGATGCAGTGATTTTCCAGAAGACACTAACAGACGACCTGACAGATTTGATAGTGCCATATTGAAAACAACTTCTCAGCCCATGTCGAAGGTCACAAGGTGTGGAGCTCACCAAATACAAGTGAGGGAGAAAAGCAAGGCGCAAAATGTGTAAAGAATTACTTAACGTGATGGCCAAACCATCCCCTCCCTCACGCATGAACGGACATGCACACCTGTGTTAGAAGAGGTGCAGCTGTAGGACGGCTTTCGGAGAGGGCCGGGAAATTATTTTGGGTGACATTATGTAGCTGAAACATTGCCCTCATTTAAGATCCAGCATAAGAGACATCCCTGGTGCCTACGACAGCTTCAACATAAATTTATTAAATCATAAAATAATCTGCTATATTCTTGCCCCAACTGTTACATGTTCAGCCATATTATGTTCTACCTAGTGCTAGGCAGTATGACCAACAATTTGTAACACAGTATTTTTAAATATTCTGGCAGTTTCACAGTATATCTTGGTATTTTTTTCTTCAAGTTAACCCTTCCAGCAGCAAGCCTTTACATAGATAAAATGTTTACAGAGATTTTTAAAAAGATCTGTTTTATTAATTTGGCCTATTATAAAAAGTCGTTTATATTTAGCTTGATGGTATAACCAAAATGTTTTATTAGATTATTCATATATATTCAACTTGACAGCAACAAACACTGTAGCGGATTCACAAACAACATGGCAATGGTTCAGTTTTGCGCCGTCACACACAAACCAAACAAGTCCAAGTTGCAAAGTCTGTTTAAAAACTGTTGCACCCAAAGGAAGCAGCAGGACAAATTTATTCCAGCACCTAAAGCAGAGGCACACAGCGGAGTGGGAGAAGTGCAGCTCCCAGTGAAATGAAAATAGCCGCAGCACCAGCACAACATCCAAAGTTAAGCAAGCAACAGTCCCTGAAACATTTTCGAACTGTGTGCCATATGATAAGAATGGGCCACGGTGGAAGGCGATAACAAACGCTGTCGCGATGTATATTGCAAAAGACATGGTGCCCATATATACTGTGGAAAAGCCGGGATTCATTAACTTGCTAAAAGTTTGTACAAGTTTCTAAAAGTGTTTACAATGGTGTGGTCTGCCATCTCACAAGCATCTTTTTTGGCTTGTCAGATTGCACTTTAACTATAAAGTAAAAAAAATTAAATAAAGTTAAAACTTGTGTTGAACCATTTATTTGTCATCTGTAGTTTGATTTTGAGTAGGGGAGGGGAAAATCGATTAAAATCAAAAATCGGATTTATTGCGAAAAAAATCAGATTTTATTTTTAGGCCACATCGCCCAGCTCTAATAGCAACATGTTTCATTGATTATAACCATATATTTAGCTCCATCAAGATGTTTTATTGATTATAACAGTATATTTAGCTTGATAAAATCATGCCAGTCGAGCAAATGTTAACTATTTCTGTGATAAATCGATAGAGATTCTGCTTTAGGGATACACATTTAATTACAGACCTAATTATATAACACATAACCAAAATTTTCACACACAGACAAACAGTAGCTAAACCCTATAATGCTGAACAGTTATATATGAAGAGCTCTTGTGTTATAAAAGTTGTAACAGTTAGTAAGATAGGTACGCAGTTAACAGGGGTCCCCACTCTACAAAAAAAATCCACAGCGCTTCTAGCAGCAAACAATGTTATATAATTTGCTGCCTAGCATTACAGCTGTTGCATAACCTATGTAACGGTATAGTTGTATATGAAAGATTCATAGCATACCGGAAATTAAAACCCGTATACCACCCAGCACTAGCTCTACCTCTTGTAAAGTATGAGCTTTGAGGCTTTGATCATGTGTTTATTTGCAGTGGTTCGATTTCCTGATGATGGGTGCCCGATGCAAACGACTTCAGTGTGTTCTAGAGAAGTGTTTCTCAAACTAGTCCTAAGGACCCCCAGGGTCTTCACGTTTAGGGCAAAAAGATGGGAGGGAGCAAGAAAGGCTGCCAGTTCAAATCCAAGAGTCGATAGAGTGACATCACCATCGGGCCCCTGAACAAGGCCCTTAACCGCCAACTGCTCCAGGGAATCTCTGACCCTGATTTCTCAGTCATAAGGCAATTCAACAGAAGAGTCTGATAAATGTAAATATAGGGTTTAAAATCATGAAAAAGACGTGCAGTATTTATCACTTTTGAGGCCTGTCCTACAGTCATCGTCATCACTTTAAATAGCCAAGGAATCGCTATGTGGAACACAAATGGCATATTGTCTTCAAAAACACATTAACTTAATGCTGGATAAACATGTTGTCTCCCAGCCCCTACTTATGAAACACAGAAGAAATGTGCAGCAGGAAAGTGGAAGATACATTTGCATTCACTGTTATTTTGTGAATGCTTTTATACAAAGCCACGTACAATTGAGAAAGCAGGGTCAAACAGTCCCTGGGCAACAGGATGTGAACTGCTGACATTCTGATTAGAGATGCTCTGATCAGGGTTTTTGGGGCCGATCCAGCACTTGGTTCTTGGTGACAGGCCTATGTTCTTCCAAGAAACTAAGGTATATTTCTTTAAAAGAAATATAAAAATCTTTGCATTTACTGAAGAAAGTCTATTACTCTTTTCAACCAAAATTTGTGCAGCTGTACTGAACAACCACACACTCTCCACACTCATAAAGGAGTGGCAGGTATGGCACTTTGGGTACTTTCCCTTTTTCGTTCAATTCCAGTCAAATACCAGTACCAAAAGTACCAAACCAGCTGGATTACTTCTTTGGTACTTCTGCACCTTGAGGTGAGATTTGCAAACGTGTCCACTGTTGACTTGTTATACAAATAGCCTGCCTCCGAAACAAAATAGAACCCCAGCCTTGAAATTACTTGCGCAGAACATACACAGAAGACAATGAAGAAAAATAAAAGTGATATATGTAATACTAATATAATGTATGTGTGGACAAAAGAAGAGACTCAAACTTTAACTGCAATCTGCTGAAAAGAACCAGGAGGAGGTCTGGATGGCATGACAAGAAACAGATTACATATGATACTAGAGCTACACGATATTGGACAAAATTCTAATATCACAATGTGATTTGTTGTAACAAATATTGGGATATTTATAAAGCAAAAAAAAAGGAGTATATAATAAATTGCTCACAGACCCGCCTAGGCGAGCTTTAAACAGTAAGTATGAAAATGATTATGACTGGCTCAGAAAGAGCATGCAGCGTTCATGCAAAAGCAACGAGAGTAAACTTTAAACTGATTTTTTTAAACATATACAAGATAACCTTCAAAAGGAACAATCATTAAAATTGCAATGCTAACAAAGTCTTGTTTCCTATGAAAAAGTAAAAATGTTTTAGTGAAACCTAAACTCCCACATTATTATGTTTGGATAGTATGAAGTCATGAAAAGCCTCAATCTCGTTTGTGTGATGCTTAAGATTGAGAATTGCACATGCATAACGTCACACATGGCCCAGCCCTATAATATACTGCAACCATTTTTCAATTTCGGTAAGAAATACTCTGCCTCGCACTGTGATGTCATTCAGTGGCTGTACCAGTTTATATGTCTATGGGAAACCAAACACCCTGAAGTACCACACTTTTTCAAAGTACCAAAAGAATGGTACCTAGTGCAGTGGAAAAGTGTCCAAAGGCACTTGGGCTCTCATATTTCTAGTACTCCTCTCAGTGAAGGCACAAATGTCAAATGAGGTTCCTAGCATGGAATTCTTTAGCAGATGATGCTCCACGACCAACTTCAGTTGCACATACGATGCAAATTGCAAATTCTTCATCTTTAATAAATATCTGGCAAAACTGCTAGACCGGAGATGACACAGTGCCACTTCTGTGTTTGAAACTACATGCACATAATCGTCAACGTACAGCTATTATGTTATCAGCGAAGTTGACATTTGAGATCAGTCAAATTAAAAGTTGCCGATCGGGTTAGACTAAATGCTGGCTGATTTAAAATCAGCTGCCGATTGATAGGATCATCTCCAAACCCAATATCAGGGCAGAGTGAAAACCACTACTGCCAAAAATGACTCTAGCCTAGCAGGATTCTTATAATATCCGAAATCCAGCTCACATCCGTTACAGTGTCCCCTTGATCATCATCATTTTTTGGGAAGGGCTGAAGCGTCACCTGGTCCATCTGCATTTCATCACAAACAGAAAGACACGGGAGACGCACACCACCAGGCATTCGAGAAAAAAAATGCACGAGTGGTACAGGGAATGTGTTACTAAGCTTGACAGCGATTCTGTCGCTTTTCAGCCCCTGTACTGTTGCACTTAAAACATCTTTTAGACAAATCTCAAAACAGGACAAATAAACAGAACGCACATTTAAAGTTTAATGACATGTAATGGCTACACCTCCAGAGGGCAGGTGTTTTAAGTTCTTTCATGACACATTCACCCCTTCCTTGCCTGTGGCCAATAAGCTTACCTTCCGAGACGTCAGCCAGTCCTCCTCAAGCAATTCCCCTTCCAGGTCACTTTTGGGAGGGCGGGAGGGAGAAAACACACAAACTTCTTCAGATCGACTCATGTTTATGAATATATTGGCATAACTACTGGTACAAAGACATTCGCTACAAGAATCAGCGCCATAAAATTACAAATAATTTAGAGGGAGACGTAATTTATGTTTATCGTATAGAAATGGTTAGGGTAGGTTTTGCATGAGTTTGTGATTTGACTAGATACTGGAAATTCAAGTCAGATGCTTAATCATCTGAATGACAAAAAGTCCCACAGACTACCGTCGTCCGCATGGTGCCACCTTAGAAACGAAAACAAGGCGGTGATTACCTGTCAAAATCTTCATCTCCCCTTCTCCTTCGCGATCTCTCAGCTCCTGGCTTGTCGTACTCATCGAAGTCGTCATCTGAGGGGGGAAAGGGAGGCCACGCGATCACAATGGCACATTTCAGCCAAATTCGGGAAACAATGCACGGCCTTTCAGACCAGCTTATAATACACGGGACAAGGAGCCGGCCAGGCGCCACAGCATGTTGCATCAACAAAGGTGACCATCCGAGACAATGCCCGGTGCTGCATGTCCACGGCACTTTATTTACAACCCAGACCATGTCCAGCATATATATAATATAAGGAGGCGATCTGCAGCTGTACGTTCGGGTACTGAGACGAAAACCACCGCCTGTTTTATTCAGCCCCCGGGTTACTACCATACCAACACCTAGTTACAATAACAATACTAAATTCGTGAGATAATTCGGGGTTATTACTCGATTCTCGTCAGATAACCGTGCAACGCTGTTTACTGTAATCGAAAGAGGGCCCTGGTGTAAATAAGCGGCTACACGCACTGCTAGTTAACCCCAGCGGAGAGTCGGACGCGATGGCGACCCTCTGACATTTTAATTTTTCGTTCTTTCTGGACAACCTCCTGGACCTTGGAGACGTTTAAGGGTATTTTAGCCACGTAAAAATACCTCAAAGGGTACATTTCATTGACCACCCCCCCCGGAACGGACGGCACGGGCCACACAGTCCGGCTACGGGGTTGCTCGGTCAGGCCTCGTTTTCTTTAAAGCCTCCAGACCGTCCGTTGCGGTTAAATCTGTACTGCGGAGAGGCGACCTCGTACCCCGGGCGTTGGCGGCCATGGTGGACGGCTTCAGGGCGCTGCGCAGAGCTCCTTAACCGGCTGCGGACTGCATTGAACAAGTTGGTTGATTTAGTGAAGGATACGGTTTTCGGTGTACCCCGTAACCAATCTGCGCTTTCTCATCATTATCGCAATATGGCGGACGGCGGCCGCCGCAGTGCATTTTGGGACACGGGAGGGCTCGCGGTGCTGAGCGTGCGCACTAAACGGTCATTCCTTTAAAGCGCTGGCACTCGCCTGGTGAATTATAACGGTTCTCTCTCGCTATAATTTCTGTGGTGAATCATACAGATGTGAAAACTTATACATATGACGTTTAGCTACTGTTATTTTAACTTGTAGCCAAAATCAAAACCTTGTTTTTTATTTTCTTTAATCCGTTGCTTTTGTTTCATGTCCAGGTGTTGGCAAAATAAAACAACTTTATTTATAAATGAATTGTATGCGGGTTATTTGTATTATTATATGTATCAAAGTTTTAGTTATAAATATAAATAACACATGATTATTTCAAATCCGTTACATTTTAGCACTTTGGCCTATTTATAAAGACAGGCACGGTATTATTTGTGCATTTGCAGGGTAAACGGCGATTCCCCCCCCCTCCCCCCGTCCTTTTACGTCAAGCCAAAGACTGCTGGTCTTGTCTTTGTCGTCCAAACAATTTTAAGCGATAAATAACGTTTAATCATTTTTAATCATCCCTTCAAATCATAGAATTCAGCCCCACCTGGCTTGAAAATGCTAACAGTCAGGTTTTCACACTCATAAGGAAAATGGTGGGAAGGTTTTAACTACATTGGAGGTATCACTGTGACTAGCATTTGTTAAAAGGTAAATGTTGGGGAAATCGTTTCCTGGCAATTATACACTCATAAACCAGATATATCGGCTAATATGTTATATTATTCCTTTGTACTGTCTGTTTCAGGTTAGTATGTATTACATAGGGCTATAGTTCTATCGCAATATATTAATTTAGTAGACCTATAGGACAATTAAAAATCTAATACAGTAACTGGAACATATTTATTGCCATTTTCAAGCATTTTCCACAGTTAATATAATCTCTTAAAGGTGATGGAAAACTGCCATTGTCTTACCAGAATCACACCATCTTCTGTGGAGCTACTTCGAGCTCAGTTGAACTTCCTTTGAGTTTGATAACATAGTTTGTGCTTTTCCAAGTAATTACGTAGCAGGCCTTTTGTTTTTTGACTGTGATTACCCAGGTCTTTTCTTAACTGCACCGAGGGAGAATATCTGTCACTACATCAGCATCTCGCTCCCTGTGAAGTATTCCCCTGGCATCTAAGCAGAAAAATGCCAGTCCTGTCCTGTACCATCCTGAGACAATAATAAGACACTTACGAGAACAGGTCGAGGCTTGAGTTCTTCACTGCAATCCACTGGAGAGATGTACAGAGCAGGCATTGAAGGAGCTCCAGTGTTTTCTCTGTCTAGGGCCTGCCCCTTAGTATACTTGTGTACAGTTTCACTTCTCTTTTAATCTCCTGTCTAGCCAGAATCAGAAGCATTTTTCAGGGTCATCGTTTCACTTCCTTATCCTTTGATGTGATTATTGTCATAAACATGCTTCTGATGCAAGGTAAATATAGGATATAGGCTAAACTGTAGCCTTATATAAATACTGTAGGGTGAGTATTGTTAAAATGGGACACATTCGGAAAATTTGATTTCGGGAAAAATCATCTCAATGTCTTGAAAGCCAACTTGATACCACTCTAAATACATGAATGCCCCTTTTACACAATATAGACGAGTCAATAAAGTATTACTAAGCACATATATTAACTTCAAAGTTTAACTGTCCCATTTTCACAATTCTCACCCTATAGGATATAGCATAACCTTAATCACCTATCATGAACTAATTCTCTACAGTTTCAAAAACATGGCTTCAATATAATTTTGCAAGCAAGCCACACTTCCTCAGAGATAGCTTCTTCTTTTGCAACTTTGTGTCCTTACATCTTTCCCAACTCACTAAGTTTACACAATCGGCAATGTATATATCATACACAGTCACAAAACTTACCTGAAGCTGGTGGTACATGAAACAAGGGGGTGGATTCATTATCCTTGGAACAGGGTACTCAGAATCAATTCATTATTATCTTTTCATGTGCAATGTTCAAGGACCTCCCTTTTGTAGCATTCTCTTAGCTAACAATTTCAAATTCAAGTAAAAATAATGGAAATGTAAATTAATTGTTATCACATAGCACAGGCACTCTACTCAATAAATATTATTGTTTATCCAGCTTCTGTTTATAATTTGGGGCGATTTTAGATGGTTATATTATAAAGAAACACTTTATTTTCAGTTTTCCTTCAGACAATCATATTCTCCTTTTAGGAACTTGCAGATACAGTAGCTCCGGAATGCTGCCACAGATCTGAAGCCTTTATCAGACCCTTCTGTTGCCAGGTTACAAGGTCATCCTGCCTAGCAACTTCTTAGCAACTGCACTCCTCCGAGTTGACAGAGACTTGCCCTTGAATAGACACCGGGCGGCCCTTGAAAATTTCCCCCCTTCACAGTCGGCAACATCGAGAAGGCAAGGTGTGCATTGTAGTGAAGACAAGATTCATTTGTAGGCCAACAGGTCAGGCTTTATGAAGTGGACAGGGAATCGACTGGTCATGTCTGAGGAAGCAGCATCTAAAAATAGACACAACAAAGAAACTTTCCTCTTGTGCATCCGGAGCCCAGACTGTCATTGTTCACAGCAGGGTCAAACACAGCTTTGAATGCTCTTGAAAAGGGCAAAAACCCAGCAAAATGATTGCAAACAGAATCATAGATAATATATACACAATTTATGAAAGAGCAGGAGAAAACTGGTATTTATGCTACACATGCTACGGATATTAATTAACTGGTAGAATTTAGATTGATGTAGCGCTTTCTTTATGTAAGTCAGTCGACAGCAATTTGGAGTAATTTGTGGGTTCCTGTTTTGAAATGAATATAGAAAATAAGCCTAAACAATGACTGGTCTGTGTTACGGCAGCAAATTGGAGGTTTCAGCAAATTTTAATTACATTTAGGATGTAGGCTTAGCATAGCCTTAATTAAACTTTAATTAGCTGTAGTTACTGTTCTGACATGTTCCTTCTCGTATCAAACACTGACAGTATTTGTTTCCAGGCTGACAGCAGAAATTACACATTTTTTCATAAATCTTGGTCTCAGTTTATTGATCCACAAAATAAATAAGAGATGTTTTTCATGGAGTTAATCACAAAAATTATAAATAACTAAACATCACATTCAATGCCTCCTGCCGTTATTCTACTATTAGAAAAGCAACTGGGATGTCTGAGTCTGACGCTCACCTCCCAGTGTATCTTAAACCCTTACATATAAAGGGTTTGCAAAGTGACACGTCCGTCCCTCCGGGGATTAATATCCTCACCCTCCAGCCATAGGCTGAAGCCGTCGTGTGCAGGAGAGGCAGAACCGCTTAATTTACAGGTGTCAGAGGAATCATACTTATTTTCAGCCTTTATCCCGGATTATGCGGATTGATACGCGAACGCATCATTTTTCTAAAGAAAAACCGGCGAGTGTAAGAGCATCTAATGACAAGCGGTGGGGCCGCTTTTAAATACTATTCATTCCGCTTTGAAAGAGGGCATGGGAGGGAAATGAGAAGGATTAGGAAACTTATAACACATATTCCATTTTATTTTTTGTAATGCTATTATTAATGGAAAATCCCATAAAGTCGTGGGTAATATCACGATAGACAAAGGTGGGAGGGGGTCATATTTTAATCAGGACAAAACCCAAAAGCGGAAACCGTAACATTATACCGAGATCAGCTGTTACAACGAGACAATAAAGCAACGGCAGCACAAACACGCGCGTGTTAAGTTTCAGTTTCAAAATCTAAGACGGTTTAGCTGACACGTGTGTAGAAAACTAGTGCATTTACACATAGACGCTAAGAACAATGTTGAATCCCACACGGGGGGGTTGTTAAACGTCACGTACAGCGGGGAAAATAAGCATTGAACGCGTAAACATTTTTATCAGTAAATATATTTCTTATGGGGCTATTGACATGAAATTTACACCAGACGTCGGCAACAACCCAAGTAATCCACAAATACAGAAAAAAGCAGGCACAAAAAGGTATGGAAAGAAACCAGCTGAAATCTGGCAATATTTAGAAAGCAATCCTGCCCCCTTTCAGTGCAAAGAAATATCAGCTGGTTTAGTCATAATTGATGGCCTATAAAAAGGTAATGCACTCAACCGCTATGGCCTCTATGCCCAAGACTTCACTGCTGAAGAAAAAGCATGTTGAAGCTTGTTTAAGGTTTGCTGCACAACTTTTGGACAAGCCAGTGGAATACTGAGAGATAAAGTCTGGTCAGATGAGACCAAAATTGAACTCATAGCACACACCATGTTTGGAGGAGAAAAGGCACTGTACATCAGCCCAAAAACACCACACCGACAGTGAAGTTTGGGGGTGGCAACATCATGGTGTGGGGCTGCTTTTCAGCATACGGCACTGGCAGACTTCATATGATTGAAGGAAGGATGAATGGAGAAATTTACCGAGACATTCTTGATAAGAATCTGCTGCCATTTACCAGGGCGCTGAGGATGAAACGAGGGTGGACATTTCAGCAAGACAATGATCCCAAACACACAGCCAAGGAAACTCTCACTTGGTTTCAGAGAAAGAAAATAAAGCTGCTAGAATGGCCCAGTCAATCACCCGACTTGAATCCAATTGAAAATCTATGGAAAGAACTGAAGATCAGCGTTCATACAGGAGAGGCCCACGGAACCTTAAAGACTGGAAGACAGTTTGTGTGGAAGAATGGGCCAAAATCACACCTGAGCAACGCATGCGACTAGTTTCTCTATACAGGAGGCGTCTTGAAGATGTCATTACCAACAAAGGCTTTTCTACTAAGTATTAAATAAATTTCAGGAAGCGTGTTCAATACTCATTCCCCGTGTCATTTCACTTTATTACACATAACTTAATTTAAGAACTTATGTGTTTTGATGTCTTTGTAGTTGTAGATTACTTGGGCTGTTACCGACATCTGGTGTAAATTTCCTGTCTATAGCCCCATTGGAAATATTCTTACTGAGAAAAATGTTGACGCGTTCCATACTTATTTTCCCCGTTGTATATGGGGGAAATAATCAAGCCCACAACCCAGGAGGTGTTACCCGCTGAGCCATCATACCAAAACGCCTACATTATAGTTATTGCTGAGTGAAGAATGAGGGCCAGGTTGTGCCTGATGTCAGATGGATGGCCTGTGTCAGGTGTACACTTCCACACTGTCTCTATAATAAGTGTCCAAACGCCATGGCCACCCACAGCACTGACATTCCCCTACACAGTGCCAGGTACCTGCATGCACACTAACACTCTGATTAATCCCACACCATAGAACTTTGCACTTCCCTGGCCCCCATAACTTTAGCACCACTCTAGCAATGCATTTGCAAGGGGGCCCCCTATTGGCCACAAACAGTCACTGCACCGAGGGGGTGACTTTTTAGGTGGGGTCCCAGAAACCTGTCCCTGTGTATAACACCAGTTCCCTCTTTGGTTCACTTGATTCAGCCTGAGTCCTTGGGATATTTGTCCAGGCAGTCAATGATGCAGTGCAGTGTTTCTTAAATCCACGATAAGCTTCTGACTGATAATGTTTTGACTTTGGCTTGACTAGCTCTACCTGTCTCAGGCTGTGTCCCAGACTCTGCCCTGTTGCCTTGTACTGTGCCCAAGCATGATTGTCTTCCCTCCCCAGTCCACCGCTGGTCTGTGCTCACATTGCCTTTTAATGGTGCGAGCCCGAGCACGCTATTGTCATCACAGTGCGACTTTTTTGTTTTGAAGAAAACATAGGAAGGAAAGTGCTATCACACAGCGGAATGAAATTCATAATCAAAGTCCTTATTTTGTGGCTCTTTTGGATTGGCTTTGGGCATGATGGCACAGATAAATGTATCTAGTATGCAAGGCAGTGATTTTTATTTATTCGTGCTGCGTGTATAAAAAGAAGTTCTATTTTTTACCAAATACTTTTTCTGTGTTGCATCCATTTGTTACTGGATATTCTCGACAGCCCAGATTTCTGGCAGACACTGCACCTCTGCCTTAGACCAAAGTGATCTTTTGTTGCCTTCTTGGTGAAATCGCTTATCGTTTGTCGCTACCCAATCTAAACACATCCTTTTGTTTCATAATGCAATTTTGCGAACAAAACAAATAATCTCATTCCTTCCGGGTCCGGTTCATGTATAGTGTACATGTGCACAAGCGTGTGTCAATTGCATCACTGATGCCATGTCTGCGTTTCACACCCAGGCACGGTTGGAGATCACACTAGATGTGCACCGTGCCCAAGTCTGACCAACCCTCAGTTGTCCTCAGCCAACTTGAAGGCCCCAATGGACCCCAGCCCTCAGAGGGGTTCACTGTCCCGGAGGAGACCTGCAGATTTTTTAGAGAATTTTAAAAATATTTCATCGATCAAGGGGAGCTAAGACACTAACCAACACCAACGATCATTCCTGAGCTACTGGATAATTATTTTTAAAACTATAGTTGTTTTCCTGACAGTGGCTCAAGGTGAGATTCGTCCCCTTACCCTGCAACGTATCTGAATTTACCCTGGTTGTCAGGGAATCGCCATCACCAGGGTGGGGTCAGCCATTGCCTCAGACATCCTATCAGAAGGCCTTTGTCATTCTCAGGCTCCACCCGTTACTGGAGGAAGAGGCCTGATGGTCAAAGCTGCATCATATCTCTCTCACATTTTTGCGTCACTAAAGTCCTATTTGGATGGGAGCAGTTTTACATAGAGAGGTGAAATAAAATGATCCTTTACTTGTCATTTTCATGAATACAAGTATGAATACAAGTACATTGGAATGCTTCTCTTTGCCTGTGCCATCTCTCTCACCATGGGACACAGACACGTATACAGGGGAGAGCAAGCCTGGGGGATAACAGCACAGGCTTGACCATGCAGCACCCCAGCAGCTCAGGGCTAAGGGCCTTGGATAAGGGCCCACAGACACTGATTCTTCTGCTGAGGTTGCAGCTCAAACCAACAACCTTCTGGGAGAGGGCTGGCACACTGAGCTACTTTCAGTGGATACTTTGTAAAGTGATTTGTCTGGCTGATTCAGGCGGGATAAGAAATGTTTGTTTTCCCCAAATTACCAAAGAAAATGGGGATACGACAAAATCCATCAGTTGATGTTAATGTCAGAGTTAGCATGTTTAGGCAGCAAATGACAGCGGAATTTTCGTTTGTCCCTTTTCATGCTAATCCAGCATGAAAAAACGAACTTTTTCCCACCAATCATATAGTCACTTATACATCGGTGAAATCCTTAATGCAGAAAAAGGCAGTAGGTGTCGGTTGCCAGATGTTTATGTGGGCGACTCAATACCCAATTCAAACTTCATTTTTAGTTTATAAATGCTGTTTCCACTTTACAATAAAGAAGCCTTTACAGATAAGACATTATTACTGAGATGACAATTCAGACTAGACTACTATTTACCAAAAGACGTCCCTGTTCGGTGAAGTTACAGAAGGGAATTTCCCTCTGATTTTTTTACTGTGAAGGCATGTAACAATTGCAGATATGGCAGATTCAGACTGGATTAAAATTACAGACCTCATTGTTAATTCCTTCAATTACATTAAATCCCCAGGTAAAACTGATTCTGTCCAAATAGGGCCTAAATCACTTTGTCTTCAAGTTCGAGGAGAAGGAGCTCTGAAAACTCACACTGAGTGCTGCTGTCCTGTTCGTTGGTGTCAAAGCCTGTGTGGCAAGACTTCAGAGGTGCTGGGAACCGTGCGGCGCCAAGGCGGCAATGAGTTAAAGTCCTCCAAGCGCTGCAGATTCAGCAAGCATGACGGAGCTGAAGTGTAACCTTTGGGCTTGACAAACATCAACATTAAAAAAATATATATGGGTGAACAGTAAAGCGCTAGCTTGTTAAGATGGCTCATTAGGTGGCCTGTTCAGAAGGAAGGCTGCATCCCCACAGCTCGACAGGATCGATGCCTGAAAGCTCGGGTGATAAAAAAGGATCAGCTAGGAGACTTTTTTATCCAAGAAAGTATACAGGGACACCTTTGGAAAGAAGACAGCCAGCAAATTCCCCGGACTACTGACAGTCAGAAGCTGATGTTGGGCTGGGCTTTTCTGTGTTTGTTTTAAAAAGTAGATTTTTTTTCCAGTCACTGTTACTCCACAAAGAAAAGATACGTATGTTGGGTGGTGAACCGCCAAGAACACTGAGGGACTTGATGTTGTGAAGATGTATTTTTACCTCTGACGTAGTTCGCCTGGGAAATTTGAAATCATGCTTCACTTATTCTTTCCAGAGTTGAAATTAAAGTCCATGCTGGGGCTGATAATGTCTCTTTAATTTCAGGAATGGGAAGGATCAGCAGATGTAGGCAAAGAGAGGAAGAGTGATCACAGGGGCTGCTTCTGGTTCATCTTCCAACAATGGTGGTAACTTTGAGTCGTGGAGTGAAGTCTGGCAGTGATGTGTACTGTGGTCAAGCAGGAGAGGCTGCGCGATTTAAGATTTTTCAAAGTCGACAGTTACATTATTAAAGTTGGGTCCATGTTGACTAAATGCTGATCACGTCATTAGGCACTTTCACATGGAAGTTACAGAACCTGCTCCTGGTTCATTGACCCTGGGCTATCTGTACATGTAACCTTTGTAGCTTCTGGCCACTTTTGTGAGTCGCTTTCACACCAAACAACAGGAACTGGGAATATGGTGCTAAATCAGGGCCAATAGTTTTGTTAATTTAATTGGCACTGATTTGGCGTATGGGCATGGCATCAACTGAGATGGGCGTGGCATCAACTGAGATGGGCGTGGCATCAACGGAGAGGGGCATAGCATCAACTGAGATGGGTGTGGCATCAGCGAAGTGGGGCGTGGCATCAGCGAAGTGGGGCGTGGCATCAGCGAAGTGGGGCGTGGCATCAGCATCAGGCTGCGTTCTTCGATGATCGAACAGAAAGCATTGTCAAATGGGACAGTCTGGCTTACGGAAACTTCCTATTTGCGTCACCAGCTGTTCCCGCCTTTACCCTTGAGTCACAAAGTGTCACTCCTGTCACCTGGCTGGGACACACCCAGATCCCTCTGTGCAATAAATCTTGACATATGTTGGGCTGCAAAGGATCCATAGGATGCATTCTTCGCTATCCAGCAAAAGAAGGATGCATTTCTAGACCGCATTTGAAGGGACCTTCAAAATGGGACAGCCTTATCACACTGCTTGGTCTTCAAATGCAGCCTAAGAAGGACGCAGCCCCTGAATTCAGACACAGCTGATTCATAGACCGTGCCCTTTGAAGGATGCAGCCCCTGAATTAGGACACAGCCGCTATTCTCACCGAAGTTCAGGAGCCTAGTTCCTGGGCCATCTTGACGGGAACTTTTGCAGCTCTTGGCCACTTTTGTGTAGTACTTTCCCACCACACAACAGGAACTGTGACCTTTATGTTAAATAAATACGTAATTTCATGCGAAACTACTCAGCCATCCCAAAACAATGGCGGATAAACAAGTAATTTAGTTAATTATTTGTTAGTTATTGGGGGGATCGATCACAATCAACAATTTATTTATATAACCCACAACCAGTTTATAATTCATGATTAAATCTGGACAGCTGATCAATCTTTCCTTTTCCACAGAATAAAAAACGATATAACATTATTCCGCTAATAAGTGCTGACAACCGCCAGCACCAATGATTTTAGACAAAAGGATATCAGTTATCAATCAAATTTTTCCAAGGCAGAAATTATGGAGATGCAAGTAAAAACATATTCATTCATTCATTTAATAATTCTACCTGCTCAATTTTAGTTCCACTACTTCTATCTCTTTTCCCTGCATTTCTGCATAACTGTTGTTTTCTGAAGCATCCATGTTGTGAGTGTCATAATCATGTAAGCAGCGACTAGTCAATGCCTAGCTTGAAGTGTCATTGGAGAGCAGTAAAGGCAACTTACTGACTAGTCTGTGCAACCTATACCATGCAGGACAATTCAAAAGGTGTTTTCTAAGCAAAAGGACAACTAGTAAACTAGAGCAGTTACCCAATGCAATATCTCAACCAGTGAACTAGGGCTGTTACCCAATGTAACATCTCAACCATTGATCTAGAGCTGTTACCCAATGTAACATCTCAACGGGTGAACTAGAGTTGTTAACCAATGTACAATCTCATCTGCTTTCATTTCTTACTCTGTCTGAGTGCTGGCCAGTGGGGCCACACCCCCACGCTTCCATGCAACGATGTCATTGGTCCTTACATAGACGCAGCTTATTAGAAGACAGTATTGCTCAAAATTCCTAGTGCTACAAATATGGAAAAAGTGCAGATGAATGACTCTGTTCCACTTTCCCTTGCAAAAATAATACCTGTGCTGAATACTTCCCCAGGGATCATATATTTGGTGCATTGAGGCTTTCATTAGATAATGCTGACTGCTTAGTTTGTGCTGAATGTCCTTGCAAACGTGTACATGAATATGCCAATATACCAATTTCAGAACGTTATATAAACCTTTGTGTTCATATTGTATAAGATTAGCATACCTAATGAGGCCTTGGTGGTCATGAGATCAGCCTACATTTGTGGGCTGATTGAACACTGTCACATGGTCATGGACTGTTCTGGAAGGCCTATTCTAAATACAGGATTAATCAGTGTGGGTTCAGGAGCTCGTTTATTCTGATAGAACTTGCGTACAGAAATGGTGGACATAATGCGACCCCCCCAGCGGTCAGCAAAATTTATGAAAGGAGGCTGCCCAGTCCCCCCACCCCGACGTACTGTGGCTTTGTGTGACTGATGGAATTTGGACCACATTGACTTGGCAAATTAATTGGTACCTCCAAGATTGTGGGATGATGTGCATAAGATTATATGTCCTGCTTTGGACTGGCCTGTAATCCTGGGTGTCCTCTGCCTTATGGGCTATGTGCCCTGAGATAAGTGATTAGGAAAGGGTGGGTGGATGGATGGATGGATGGATGGACGGTTTGGGTGATTCTGTGGTGCTTCATGACGTTGAACTCCCAGAATGGATGTATCAGAGAGTTAACAAAGAGAACAAATATCATAGTTGAAAGAAACACTCCGTAACACTTTACTTAAAGTCATTATAATGTTTTACAATGCATTCATAAAGTATTATAAACATGAGTATGACTATTTATAAAAGGAATAACACATTATGTCCATGTTTATTATAGACGCCTTCGCTTATAGATACCTTCATACTGCATTATAATGGTCAGTATAAGAATTAAGGAATTATACTGCCTTACGAAGGTATTTATAGTGCATTATAGATTAGAGCTTTATAAAGCATCCATAATACATACTAAGCATGGCTATAACACGTTAAGTCTTTTTATAAATAGTTATCTTTACAATACTTTTATAATGCTTTAAGTAAAGTGTTACTAAACACTCTTTACTATAGTTTGACATATACATTTATAGAAGAAAGTGTCATTAACATGGTTTACAGATATATCCGTAGCCGAGGATGGTGACTGAAAGGAAATACTCCCCAAACTTAATGTAAAACATTAATAGAACTAGGAAATGCCACATAAAAGCAATCCCATTGTTGTTATTTTAATCCACAGGTTCACTAATGTAATTAATTAGCTGCTAATTAGAAGCTTTTATCTTAAGTACAGAGAGCTAAATCAGCCTTTTCAAACACTGAGGTTAAGAAGCTTAAGGGAGGTAGCAGTGATTCCTCCTAGGGGGGAGATGCAGGTGCCCTTGCTTGCCAGTTTGGTTCCTTAGCTATTACGCCACGTGCTGACCAGTTCCCTGATAATAACAGTGCCTGGCCAATTAAAGGCTTTGTTCCCTTCCTGTAGCCCCCCCACCCCCCAATACTTGACCTGGGTATTAGCCCCCACCTAAGCTATAATACAGGAATTAAGACCATGTGTGGCTCTATTTTAAACCGATCCTTCCATTATCTGTGTGCTATCATTGCTGCAAAAGAAGACACAATTGACAATAGTGATGGCATGTAGACACAATACACTTTAATGTGGAAGTGACATTACCTCTATTCTATTATGGAAATATAATTATGTTTTAGTGTCATAATTGCGTAATCCGTGATTAGTCAGCATCAAGCTTAAAGTGTCACCACAGAGCATCTTCTGAATTATATGTGAGTGTATGCTCCTGAACATTACTCAAGGCAAGTCATTTAACCAACATAATACCTGCATTTCCTCCAAGAAGTTTGCATGTACTACTACTACTACTACTACTACTACTACTACTACTACTACTACCACCACGACTACTACTACTACTACTGCTGCTGCTGCTGCTGCTGCTACTACTACTACTACTACTACTACTGCTACTACTACTACCACCACGACTACTACTGCTACTACTACTACTACCACGACGACTACTACTACTACTGCTACTACTACTACTACTACTACTACTAATAATAATAATAATCATCATCATCTAAATCACAATAATCAAAATATAGAGCAGCATGGTTTTGTTCCTTATAAAAACTATTACATCACACCACACTCTTTCCTGCTTTCATACCTTTCGGAACAGCTCTGTCACGCTGCAGTTTCTAGGTTTTAATTGCTTCCAAACAGAAGTTGCAGCATTCGAAACTGCAGACCGACCATCACTGTCATGCGCTGCTCAGTGTCTATGACACAAGGCAGAGATAGCTCTCTCGTACTGTTTGCATAAGAATGCTTCTTAAGTCGTGAAAATGACATCTATTTGCTCAGGGAATACCTTCATCCAAATTAAACGTTTTGCAATTTCCAATTGTTATATATTTACTTTAGCAAGGGGGGTACTGCTGTCAAGGTTGCAAAAGCAGTTATTTATCTGAAATATAAATCGGTCCCTTTCTGGATTGTACTAATATTCTGAAGTTTATGAAAGTTTTGTACTTGTCTTAATAGAAAATGTATGAAAAACGTTATTTATGTATTTGTGAAACTATATTATTAATGAAACAATTGGGGTTCGATATGATGCTCAGGGATGCAACGGCACTTTACAAATCACACTTCAAACACTACACGCACTACTGACCACATATTCTTAATGCAAACTGAAAATAAGCTCAGTACACATTTGCCCCCACAAAACTCGAGTGCTTTCAGGCTAAAAACTCGCTAACGTATCGTCAACTTCATACACCAGTGACCCTGTGCATTGGGTCCACCACTGAGTGATAATAATCACAGTAGAACAGATCATATAAAACATAAACTTAAAATTTACAACTATACCGTCGGTACAGTGATAATTAGATAGTTCTGGAAAGAAAAAACATCTGATGTCGCACAAACATATATGTAACATATTGTTTAACCAAATATTTATCCACAACTAAATATCACAGCATGATGCATGCACCATTTAATTTTGTTATTATTATTAGTCGACCGAATCATCTATACTAACGCATTCTGCCTTTCTATTGTATTTACATAATTTTCATGAATATTCATTAAGGGAAAGGATAATATAATAGAATGGTTATGAAATATTAAGAACTTGACAGCTGTTTCTTTAGTAGACTCTTATACATGCCGCTGAAAGGCAGGTTTCCCCCTTATGAATTCATTCGTCTTATTTCCAAGAACCAGAGCAGAAGATAGCTGTCACGTCCAATTTAGGTGGCCTTAATGATGCCACGTCCGTCCTAGTGTTTCACCTGCAACTCACAACAACGCCTCGGGGGCACAGTTCAGTCAGTCGTGAACGGGTCTGTGCACCAGGTGCGTCCGTGAATAAATCCGGGTTTCTGAGATCTGCAGTACAGACCGGTACGGAGAAGAATATCGTTTGTTTAACCGATAACTGTTAATTCCACTTATATTAGCTACAAAACAGTCCAGTTACTTGTATACTTAAATATTTACATTTTCGTTATAATTAATCTGTTCTCCACCCCCACTCCAAATAACAACAACAAACTGATCAGCAGAAGGAATATTTGATGTCCAGTATCAAATAAATAACTCATTGTAGTTCCTCTTCAAAGAAATAATATTATATTAAAACTAATAGGTAGGTGAATTAAATTCATGTTTAGAGTACAGTAGCAGAATAATATACTAAGTAATATTGTATTACTTTTGTAAATTACGTGTGTCCTTCTATCATCTACATAATATTCCCTCTGTTGGCGAGGTCTGGAACTGCATACTCCATTCATATCTAATTACTGTGTCAGCCCTGCTTTCATTTTCACGTTTGTAGGCAAAGTTCTTTAACGGAGCTCCAGGTATCTTCGTATGTATTGATTTAGACATTCAAACACTGGGTTGCATGCTTTGCAGATAGAAACCGCTCTGTTGTTGTATGCCGGAAGAATTAAGGTATCTAATCTGATCTTTTTTAGAAAACGCATCCGAAAGGGAAACAACTGTAATGCATTTGATTTGGGCAAAACATCAAGAAACAATGAATGATGGCTACTGGATTACGGTGAAGGCGCAGAATTATCAGTGATAAACCATTCTGCTGCACGTGAATAAAAAGAAACCCTTATTTTCTAAATCCTTTTCATTGTTAACCAAATATTTTAAACTTATTTTAGTTTTTAATGACACATTTTGTACTAAATGACTACTTTCATTTTGATTGTAGAATTTGCATAAATATTCTTTTTCATCAATAGCTTGCTCAAGGAGTATTTTATTTTTGAACATTTTAAAACAAATAATATCTGGACTTATTTAAGTGAATTTACTTGAATGAAAAATAAATTAGTTATCCGTGAATTACAGCTGGGCTCTTGAACCCGCCTGCATCTCCTCTCTGTTAGAAACTCGGAAACAGCCCTTTATTCACCTCCAGACTGCTCAGATTTCAAGCTGTATTGCAAAGCATCGATTTAGTGTCTGTTTCCCCACACATCCGGGTGTTGGGGGTTATCGTTTCTCTCTTGTCATTGGCTAACAGGGTTGGGGTTTACAATGTCATTGGTTCATAAGCTGTCCGTCTGACTTTTTGCGGATCGCTTGCAGACTGTGGCAGCGCCACAGACAAGCACGTCCCTGGTCTGTGTCTGTCTGTAAGTAATTCAAGTGATGTAAGAGTTAGAGTCTTGTTCCAAATATGTTAAAACGACGGGGACTGAAAGGGGACATTACCATTACCGAGCGTGCGTCTAAATATTTGTATTTATTTCAAACAAACCACGTAATACAATGGTTTTCTCCGCTGAAAAGTTTTTTTTTATGTCTGTGTCTGTGTCAGCAGACAGCTGTTCATAAATACACAGGTAAGGCAACTACGATTTAGAAGCTTTTATTTAAGCCAATAACCCGAATGCATTTGTGGCTTGCTTATATAAATGCGACAATATGTTATTAAAAAATAATAGAAATAAAAAGCTGACGATTACATTGTTTGTAGTAATTTTAACAACCAGGTGCCGTAGCTATTTCTTACAAAGTGATTGTGACCGTAAGTCGTATATCTAGACTGTGTTGCTCTGTCAGATAAATACAAAAACAAGGAGCATGAGACGCGGCGTTTTTGATCAGGGAGCCCGCGAACCTTCATTTATAGCGCGAACCAGATGCGCAGGTGACGCACCTTCGCTCACGTGAACAAGTTGCGTAGCGATCCCTCTTTTGCATCCCAAGATGTGATGTAAAGACGGAGCCCACTGTACGTATTATACCTTTTTGTAGAGGAAATACGCGGTAAAGAGCAACGACAGATGTACGTGTATTTTAATGTGTTTCGAGAATTGTGACATACGTCATTGCTATACTTGGGCTTGCGAACAATGCATAAAGTTGGGCTCTTGTTTTACTTCAATACAGCGTGCACATGCAAATACCTACCTTCAGGGTCTTTCAGTGATTGGTCCTGGCAGTAATCCTGTACTAGGGGGAGTTGCACATTTGTAAATTATGAAAAGGGGAGCCGAACAGGCAAGCAACGTGCACTGGATCGCTCAAACGGTGGCGCCAATCCATCCTGAAGCTGGTATGCCATTTTACTACCTGTGGATGTGGAGCCTGCAAAGTCAAGTATGCCAGTAATAGGGCTTTCGTATCCACCGCCCTGAGACGTACCTCACTTTGACAGTATTATTGTTCAGGACAAAACTGATCACTTATCACGCCTGGCCTTAACCAGCCGATTGTGTATTTGCAGATTATTTGGAAGTAGTTGGGAATTTTTTGTCGACTAGTTTCTCGATGTATTTTCCTTATTATGCTGCAGAAAGTGAATATCGTGACTCAACTGATTCCCAACAATGGTTAGATATCAAATATGAAATATTATCTCAAGGTTACTTATATGATCATATCAGTGCGACAGAAATAAACGGAAGTGGCCGTTAGCGACAGTGCACTACATGATGTCAAGGCTGCCAATGACATACCGGCTGAGGACATTTTATGTCATCGTGGTTCACTTTTTAATAAACGTATTGTTAGGTAAGGTTGAAAACTACAACCATAGCTCATAGGAGTTTCTTAGGTTTCGCAGTTAATAGGTGTATGGAACTGATGCGGGACTCACGGCGCGTTTGTTCTTTAAGTTCACACTAATCTGGATTCAGTGATCATAAGAAATAAGTTTTTGTGTACAATACGCATTTAATGGGCGTTTCGGCTTTGGCGTTATAGTCTTCTAAACAGTAAAGTCCGGCATGGTTCAATAATGAATCACCCGAAAGTCCTGTAAGTGTAACCTGACGCACTTGATTATTTTGTGATTTTTTTTTTACGATTATAAACTCTCACCAACCTTTTACGTTTGCTTGAAGTAGCCTAAGGCTTAAAAAACACAAGATTAGCTGTATAAGATTTTTATGAACAATTAGGCCAATTATACGTGTTGCTTGAGCCAATATTTTTAGAATGAAAATGTTTCAGTGATATTTAAAGACTTGTTTGTCCTGCAAAAGTATTAGAAATTCTCATTTTCTCTGCTAATGATAGTCTAATTGTTATAAAACAACATAGCCGCTATTATGTTTTGGTGGACTAATTGTAGGGCATAAACTGCGAAAATGAAGTCTGCATCCGGTGGCTTTTCTGTCAGACATTTTCCTGGTTGCACACGTCTTCCAGTTGAATTTACACCATCTCTGGGCAGTTAGCTTAAATCGCTCACCTGTCAGGTGATTTCTTACCACAGCGGAATGGACAAAATATCCAGGGAAATTTCGCAGGACAGTAAAAGCTTACTGGGCAAAAAATTGCCCAGGGGATAGATGGGTGGAAAACACTGAACTTACGTTAAATTTCATTCGCTTCTTATTGATTTGTGATGTTTGATCATGGAAGTCATCTGGATAAGCTTTATGGCTGTTAAATGGACGGGTCATAATTTTTTCCCCTTTTAATAACTTTTTTTTTTCGCTTTTGTTCACAGTGAGCTAATAGGGGCAAAGGGAATGTACCACCTCTTCAAAGACAGCTGAAAGGAAGGGGAGGTGTTGTGTCATACAGGTAAATCAACACGCTTATCTGTCAGTGGAGGAACATGGGAGGTATGGTGAAGGGAGAGTGTCAGGGCGGGGGTGTGGGGGAGGACGCTGGTAAATGTAAAGAATGCTCACAGAAGCCAGGAGGTTGAACATAAGAGCCTCGGGTTGTGGGTGTGTGTGTGTGTGTGTGGGAGGGGGGGTTAGTGGTGGTCGACCCGGCGCCCCAGGGGGCCAGAGACTGAGAATGGCTCCTGCACAGCCCTGACAGCACTGTTCTCTTCCAGCCCTCAAACTGTCTCTCTCTCTCTCTCTCTCTCTCTCTCTTTTTTTTTTTTTTTTTAAAACTGATATTCAGGAGATATCTTTTGATAGAGACTTTAAAAAGCGGTGGAAAAATTCCTGTCATCTGTAATTTTCATGCATGATCATGAGTTATGCGTGCAGTAGTGCATGATGCAGCTTTAAGTGATATTTAAGACTTCAGCGTTACTGCCCATCCGCCTTGTTCCATTCATTAAAACTTTGGTAGTGCTTGTAGCTGAGTTTGCTGATGACTATTTATTTCAGTAATGCTGTTTTTTTTCCACACTTCTTTTTCCCTCTTGTCCTTAATTTATTTTAAGCGTCAAATTAAGACTGTAAAAAGGATGAGAAAGGTTCTGATTTGTGCATGCCTGATTTTCACTGGCGATTTACAGCATATTGGTTTATATTTTTGCTGTTATTCAGTGGATTGAAGTGGTTTTGCCTTGGTTTTTTTTTTTTTTTAGCTTTTTATGAAGGAGTCCAGTTTGTTTATATATTTGAATGTATAACATGGCATTGGTATGATTATATAATTTGTATTTTTGAAAAATATGTGCATATTTTGTTGAATCTTTTTTTGGAAGTGGGTGAAATTCTCTTTGTGACTTCTACAAAGGGCCATCCCAGGATATTGTGCTTGAACTACTAATCTTAAATTTAAATTTTAAAAAAAAGTTTTTTTTTTTCTCAAATAATCGGTGAATAAGACCACCTCCATTAAGAATTCAGCAGCAGCCATTGTGGGTTTCCTCTGATATGACGTGCAAGATCTTTGCTAATTAGCTGAAGTGTAAGTGACTGGACAGATTTTTAGTTTATCGAGCCGGTGTGGGGCAGGATGGCGAGAGCAGAACCTGTTATCGTATCTATGTTGCACTCTCGCGCCTGACGTTTCAACGTAGCTACTGGTTTTGCCGAAGAGGGAAGCTTAATGACTCAGCTTCCCGTTAGGAGCTCTCTGCAGATAGATAAATAAATAAATAGCAAAGCTAAAGCGCACCAGCAGCACTCTCTTAGCATTGATACCTCGTGGTGTGAAAACTGGACTTCACCGTGCGGTCTCATATCTATTGCATACGGGAGTTAGCATGACCATTCCGTGTGTGATGATTTTTTGCTACACAGTTTTGGAAAACAGTCTAATTTCATCCCTTGATCGCGGTGAATCTGAAAAAAGATCAAGCGGCTGTTGCCCTTATCGTGATTTGCTACCTGGCAGTCGCTGTTTTTAGCTTAATGAGTATTTTTTTGTGCTGGTTTACAGTACCGCTCTGGCTAACAGAAAACCCGATTTGACATGTCGCTCCTTAAGCTGATCTAGGGAATAGAGGGAGTCTTCATTTGGTAGCATTGTGCTTTTTGGTTTTATTGTTGTGCTGTGAATAGCTAAGGTGTGTGCTCTGTCATGCCACGCCCACTGTTTGTACACAACGACACAGACCCAGCAGCCACATAATGACTTGCAAACTGTGGCAGATCACGACTGTGAGCAAATCCACGACTCAGCCATTGCTTTTCCCAGTGCATCCTGAGTCATGTGACAGGTCATGTGACATCTAAAAGATCTGCACCGCTCAGTCATTTTTTTTCTCCCTCCCTTCCTTTCCTGAAAATCCCTTTTTCAAACCTTGTCCTTCTAAAAGAGTCTCCTTCTAAAACTGATGTGGTCCGCTGCGTCCGGTGGCCGCAGAGACATTTTCAGGGAGTTTCTGGCAGACGTCCAAGAGTATCCGGCCAGTATCCCCTTTTGGCATTGTGATTGCTCACAATTCTGCATACAGCTGTACCCACTGCAGGGGTCTGGGGTGGATCGGCCTCCATTTTGTGGTACAGGAGCCGCTGTCTACTCCGGCGAAGGAATGCCTATCCCTTATTGCCCTGTGATGTGACAGAGAGACAACCTCAACCTGCCACAGATCTCTGTCCCAGAGAGGTTGTGTTCGTGTGAATGTGTGTGTGTGTGGGTGTGTGTGTTTTTTTTACTAGTAGACCCACGATTTAGGAGGCGTAACAAAGTCAGCTAATGCTACGCACTCCGAGAATCGCTATCAGGCGTCATTTTTGAAACAAGATCCTCAGTTACAAAGAACGTTTTATTTTCTAAGGGATGTGATCCAGATCAGACCAACTTGGTGCATTGTTACCCTCAATAACCCTACAAATAATAATAATAATAATAAAAATATTACTAATAATAATAATCGTGGGGGGATATGGTGGCAGCATGAAGCTTCTGTACTTCCTAGTGACAGTAATGCCAAGGCGATAATGGAGTGATATGATGAAAAACAAGCAATATTTTTTAGTAACAAAAACCACTCGGCGTGATTCAGCTGCCGATCTAGAGTAGCCTGATTCTGTCCCTGGTTGCTCAGTAGCTGCAGATAAACGTAATGTAATATTTTTTTCTACTAGAGATTTTCTTGGAAACACTGCGGTTTCTCCATGATCAGTATGCTAATTTGCTAATTACGTTCATTTATTTTATTTAGAAGAAAACAAACCTGGATGGTTTATGGTTTATTAGCATTTTGAAATGAAACAGTCGATGGAACACACATAATAATCCTAGCTGGGAATAATGATTGATATATATCGGGCGTATATTTCATCAATTTTTCAGGTTTAAATCAAGCTTCTGTTTTTTTTTTTTTTTTTTGCGGCAAATTAAATTAAATTGACAAAACGCAATTCTGGTCGTCTCAGTTTCACCGTTGATTTTTCTTTTTTCTGGTGTTTTTATTTTTGCATGTCAGTTATTTTCATATAAGATCAAAAACGTACTTTAGAAGCAAACATTGCTTTTACGTACATTATGATATTTTTTTTTTTTTTTTTTTAAGCAAAAAACTTACTCGTGTATTAGCGTACAAAATTATGCTGTCTAATTAATGATGATTATTGTGAATCATTGTATTTTTTAATTCAGTTTTAATGCGATCATTTTATACCAGAAAATAAATTAGCCAATACTGGTTACAGACTACATACAAAATTAGTATTTTATTTACTCGTTACCATTAGCTGGTGCCTGTAATTTTTAGGAAAATACGGTAACTGGAAAAATGTATATTCGCTTAAAGATAATTGTATTTCTGTTGCATGTGCCCCTGCTGCAAAGGATCATTGAATTGTGATGTTGTTGTGTAGCAAATTTTACAGTAATATCATAGTAATGTAGTAACATTTATCAGCTTACTTTTTGCACTCAAAATTTTCTAACCATTCTTTAAACGTTGTAAAAATAATTTAGGTATTACGCTGTTTCCCGTGCTTAATCGCTGACAAATTTTCAGTTATCGTAGGTTATATATAGTGCAAGTAAATATTGAGTTTTGAATTTGAAGATATTTTGCGTCCGATTTTCTGAGTGAATTCTTAGAAAAATTATCAGAATTAAGTGAGATTTCATGAAATAAATGCTTGCTATATGCAGATTTGCTAATTTACTCTTGTGTCTGCTTCTTGTATATTTATTTTTTACTCAATGCATGTAGCAAAGGAGGCAAGTTCCACTTATAATTTTATAGCATAATTCCAATTGTGAACCTTAGTGTCATAATTCAAGTAAATGACTAAATTATTAATTTGAAAAGAAACTAACTTAGTACAACAAATTTAAAAATGGAATTTAATAATTTTTCTACCATAGATAAACTAATACATGCCTTAGCTACATTTATGATGTGATTTAATGTTTGTTATATATGTTTACACACACATATACACATACACTTTGACTACATCGTTATAATTTTAGCAACACCGTTAACTAGGTAAGTACGATGATTGAGAAATTTTTATAAAAACATGCAATGTTCGTATTTTAGCTGTTGTTTTTATTATTTTTAGCTTGTGGTCAATCGAAAGCAATTTTTTAAAAAATATGGAAAAAGCTTTTCGGGAGAATCCACTGTTTGTAAACCTTCGCTCAACAGATTGAGCACTTCAGCTCATGATCCCCAGTCCTCTGAGGAAGAGGAAGACCTCTCCTGTCCCAAAGAGCAGCGCTCAGCCTACCGGCCCCTGCCCTTGCCTACACAAGGACGGCGAGGAGCACTGTTCTAATCCGCCTGTCCGCTCGGTCGCCACAAAGGTGCGCGGTTGGATCAAGCCCTGGCTTAACGCCCTGTAATCTGTGCCTCGGCAGCTATGAGGTATTTCAGTTCGCCCACTGAGAGCAGGATCCGTGGCCTTGCAAAGTTCAGTAAAGTTCACCCCAATGGTGGCCTCCTAGATATGGCGGTGCGATGAAGACCTGACATTTCAGTGCTATTACCACGGAGCCAGTGGACAGCAAAGAAGAGGCCTTGTTAAAAGGAAATGCACAATGTAGAAAGCATGTCCAGCGACGGGCATCTGGGGTGTTATCACAGTACCATACATGTGTAATGTTTATCCTGTATTTGCGCATATATAAGATGAGAGATGCATCATCTCCTCATAGATGAAGTCATGGGTACATTGTCTGATCTAATTGGGAGTTTTGTTGAAAATTTATACAATTGTATTTTTATAGCTACCACTGCTTATGGTTTTTTAATTAAGGTTTGTCATTTTCTTTTACTAAATAGCTTTTTATGGCAGCGGGAACGTCGGCAGCCCCTAACTAGGCGCCAGGGACGGAGCCGGCCTCTCCGAAATACGGGCATACTTTCTGCGATCAGGACCGCCGACAGACCACTGCTGCCCAGTTCAGTCATGGCACCACCGGTACCAGTAGCTCCACTTCATTTTTGGCACAGAACCGGAGTCGGTGACAGGATCCGAGTGAGCCGTTTGTCCCGTACGCCAATCATGTTTACCGAAAATGACCTTCAATGACCACCTCTTACTGGGGAGCAGGAAATTTTTCTAGACTGTCTGATTTAAATGACTTGTCCCTTTATTGTGCCTTGGTTGGTGCTGAAGTCTTTTGCAGTTTTGCGTTTTAGGATTAGATCTCCTCATTTAAAACAGCCTCAACTCAATTTCGTCGTACCTTTTATTTGGGACTGAGTATTATTATTGGGATAGGGAAAGCGCTGATGTACATTTGATTGTTTTCTGTGCTGGGCTTTCAGCCGTCTAACTTAAACTGTACTGCGGCATTGTGTTTGTTGTTACTGGAATAGTCGTCTTTCATTAAAAAAAATAAATTGATTATAATAAGCGGCGTTAACTTTCACGAGATTTCTTTTGGCTCCGCGGCCTATAAGATGAATTTATTTTTTGGTTGCCCAGCCCATCCTGAGGTCTCGGGAAAGTTTAGGAAACTTACTGCAGTGTGAATGAGCCCTTCTGAGAAACATCAGACGTCTGCATTAGTGTGAATTAGGTGTGGTTCAGTCTCACGCCCAGGACTGCAGAGGATTAATAGCTAAGCACAGTGGTACATGAAAGGCAGCTATGGACGTGTACCAGTGTACTGTTGTTAAGGACCCTTCCGGCTTGACCTTGTCAAGCTGTTTGGACGCGATGGAGTTTGAGTTACTTTTCTTTTTTTTTTTGTTCACTGAATTGTTTCTGCACTGACGTTATCGGGTCAAAAAGGACGTCGATTGTAGATGAGAGGGTAATACATAAATGTATGACTGGTTGACCCTCAGTTGCGCTTGCAGTTTGACTTGTTGATTACTTGTTTCCTGACTTGTGATCCCTTGGATATATTGGACGTTTGTGTAAGACCAGGATTTTTTAAACGATATTTTTGTACTGTAGTTTTACACTCAAGATAATTGTGCACAGGAATTTCCAAATGTTAAACGAATTATTATGTGAGTAGTAATTTTTGGGCCTTCTTCAAAATATGTATTTAGAACGTTTAGCGCTAATTGCACACGATTGTTCAAATGTTGAAAGCTAGACCACTGTACCTGATAACTGACAGCTATTGTTTTTACATTGTTGGTAATCGAAAATACTGGGAACACTGGAATTTATAAAGAATATATAACAACCAGAAACATTACAACACATAAATATCATGAGTATATGACACATATATAACGACGTATATACAAAGGGCTTTTTCGGCATATAACTTAGATGTACCAGACTACGTTAAATGAACAATTATCATATACAGTGAGCATTTAATGGTCTGTATTAACATATAACTGAAATATAACAGACTACGCTAAATCAGAATATATCCAATATACAACCGGTATATAATGGACTACTTTATATTACTATGAAACAGATATGAATTGGGTATATAGCACAATACTTTAAATCGATATATAATATTTACAGTGTATGTGTGATGTGTGTGCGTACATATGTATACATATATAAAATTAATTTATATACATTAAAAATGGTTATGTAATGGATGTGTAAGAATATTTTATTCTGTGTAATATATTCTGTGTAACAGATATGCAGTGAATATAGAATAGTTTGACATATAAAATGTACATTTAAGATATTACTTTATATACAGTCGGTTTTACCATGACGGGCCATTTTATATTGACATATAATGGCTATACTACAGACATACAGTATTTTAAATTGACATTTAATGGCTCTGTATTGGAGATATAAGTTTACTTTATATTTAGGTAATGTTGTACACATATGTATTTTATATGAAATAAGTATATAACATATAACTTTAAATAGTCTGCAGTTCATATTTGCTAGCATGCAGAATGAATACGCTCTAACATATAAAAGCAAAAAACAAATCAACAAACGTATGTGTTCGATAACGATATACGTTTTACATTATACTATATTTCTGTTTCTATGTGCTTTTTTGCATTTATACTTAATATTTTGGAAAGAAAATGACCATTCGACATGTTGTCCTGAAATGTTCATTATGTCTTATGAGGTAGTAACATGTGTCCATCGTTAACCTGTACTACTGATTTGTTTTTCAATATTCAGAACATATAGTATTTTTGCATCTCTGGTCATTCACGCTGTTTATTCGTAAGTGAAATACGCAACGCTGTCAGTCGCCGATATGTTTTACTCTTTGACCCTTATTTTTTTTTTACTTCATTGAACCTATTAGCTATGCTGTGGATATAAAATTTTAAGACATAGTATCTTTTAAAGAAGATATACAGTTTTACCTTCTGGACATCTGCAGTGACTGCTATGTAATACACTGCCGATCGTGTGTATACATTTCACTTTAGTTTTATTATAGTATTATAACAAGACTAGTCGCTGTCTGTTCCGAGGTGTACGAACTTCAATTTCTATTATTGCGTTAATTTTGGGTTCCAAATAACATTTCCTGTCTAAATCATATGGGTCCACGGTTTACCTAAAATCATACACCCTTGGAGAGCCCTTTATACTTAGCACTTGGCACGATCAGTTAGAAGAATCTGTTGTATTTGTATTTGTTGTATTTGCAGTTGTATTTTCGAGAGCAATTCTGGAACCTGGGAACTGCCACGACCCACTACCGTGTGTTTTTTGCTACTGGTAACAGTGGGTTAAAGTAACAATGCCTTAGCGAACCCATGGCTGACAACCCCGTTGCGTTTCCATGTGATTCACTCGTTTACCTTGCAGCTGAAGTTGACTCCCTGGAGTACAAAGTCAATTTGACGCCAAACCAGTATCTGGTCCCATCTGGTCCACACGGGAAAGCATCTTGTGACCCAATCTGGTTGGGAGCTTGAATGGCACAGGGCTTTAAGTCCACGCAACCATGCATGTAATTTCATAGCAGTTTTTGAGTTACCGATTTGTTCTGTGAAACCAGTCGTATAGTAACTATATTTTGCTTATACTTTGCGTTAGTATTATTTCATTTTATGAAAATGCAGTGCTTTGCAAATTATTTGTTGCATTCATCATTATTTGTGAGTAGCCATTATAAAATACAAAATGAGGTATTTAGCTGCAAACAAGCATTAAGTTTTCACTTCTATTTCTTTTATTTATTAATTTATGTGTCTTGTGCTCTTAAGAAAAATTCAGGGTTTTCTTTGCTTGATGAGGAAACATGAGAAATTTTGATTGCTAAAGTTTAACGTGTAAGGGTTAAAGGTGTCCTTCACCGTTCATCAAGAGTAGCTAACGAACTTCGTACTCTGGCTTTTAAGAATGATGTCAGGCTCATTGATTCCAAGGTTTCCCATTTCTTCATCTTCGTAAATTCGAATGTAAATGCGAATGCGAGATGTGACTGACGGACACAAACTATTGTCGCTTCTTAATCGTACAACGTAACGGTCCCAAAAGGTCAGGGTCAATGAAGTCAGGAGCACTTCTTATGGCGCTGCTCCAAGGCAGTACTGAGGCAGGGGCCTTCCCTGTCAACCTCAAGGTTAATCCTCTTTTGATAGTAATTGATCCGCAGAAGGAGCGTCCTTAAACATGAGCTTCCTCCCTTTTGATACCAGTGGAAGATGTTTGTCTTTAATGTCTATGCTCAAGACGATATCCTTCTTTATACTTACAATTCTTATATGTCCCTCTAAAAGATATATGGAAGTGAAAGAGAGAAAGATCAACATGTCTTTGAGCTCTGTTGTGTTTTTTTCTGGAATTTTTAAAGGGAAATGTTAATGAGTTCATGGCATCTCTGGTGTTAAACCAGATAACTATCAAAAAGCATGTCTTATTATAGTGCGCAGAGGTTTATCCCATTAGATTTCCTGCTTCTTGGTTGTTGTACTGTTACCTGAAAAGTGGATTAATTGATTGGGTGACTTGTTTCACTGGAATTCTGGGTAATGGAGTGCTGGCAGTCTGGTGGTCATAATGAGGGACTGTTGGTCAGTTGAAGACTGGCCATTCTAGGACCGCTCTGTCTTCAGGTAGCAGACCACTGACAACCGGTATGTCTTTCTGGTTGTGATGTTCTGCCAGCCGGCATTGACAAACGTTCCACATCTTGTTCCAAATTGCAGTTTTGACTGTAACCTCTGCAGTAGGTGGCAGGGGCAGCACAACTCGAAGGTGACAACCCCCCTCTTAGCCACCCCAAAGATCCGCACATGGCCAGCGGGACAGTAAGACAGACCAGGTAATGAGACTCTATGGATACCACTCAAGTTGGCAGTACTTTGAGGGATTCCAGTGGTGGAATTCCAGCTTCATGCTAGACTCATAGGAGAGGGAGACCCTCAGGTTCAAAGTCACTAAATGATGGGTAGGATAAATGAAGAAATTGAAGGAAGAATAATACGCTGTTTGTGATGGAATTGCTTAGGTGTCCACCCTTCCGCTAGAGGGCATACCTCTCGGCTTTGATACTCTCCAGAGGAGGCACGTCCAGACTTCCAGGCTCTATTTAGGCAGCTAGGAAATCTGGTTCTGTGCTCAGCCTTCAAATTTCCATCTCGATAAACGTAGTAGTTGTCTGCATTTTCGGTATTCCTGTTACAGACCACCGTCATACCCCTACTGCCGAGTGTCCCTTTAGCGGTTTCGCTCTTGTGCCCTGACTTTTCTCCTCACTTTTTCCTGCGCCTGTTTGTCCTCATTCATTGCCTGGTGGCTGCTCTGCTTTTCCTATCAATCTTCCCTGGTTTTTCAGACAGTCACCCATCAGTTAGCTTGCGGTTAAGTCCTGGTAGTAACACAGTGTCCAGGTTTTTAACAAAGGGTATCTCTGCATTGTTATTTCCAATTAGCCAAGGAACAGTGGTGTTGCCCATCTCTCTGAGGACTTCCTTTTAGAGCAGACTTACTTTTTATAGTGGAAGTCTAACAGATTGCCAAAATTAGCTACTTAAGCTACTAAGGTTACTAGCTAAATATATATGTTAGTTACACCTAGTTAGAACTGGGTGGGACCCCCTTTATTAGGTACACC
>JABJVO010000026.1:13397902-13425543 GCA_026770805.1 Boulengeromyrus knoepffleri | reverse complement strand
GGGGGGGGGTGGAGGGGGCCCTGGGGTTTTGAACACAACCACACCGAAGAAAAGGGAGGGGGCGTGCCCCCCCCCCCCCCCCCCCCCAGCTTCCATGGCACGTGTGGGACATGCTTTCTGCCTGGAAAAGCAGGACACTTGGACAGATAATACCCTGAATCCAAATCTGCTTGCAAAAACTGTATATTGACAGCTGTAAATATCTTCCTGTTCATATTTGACCAATTATTAGATAAACTTATTATGCATGCTTTCTAGACTTATATTTTTCTGTCCTTATCTGTTTCAGGTGTCCCTCTTAGAAGAGGCTGGGAACCACAAAATGTGTGCCTAGATATTACTACATTTTTAAAATTGTGGAACTGCAGCAAGCGAGCGAGATTAAAACATGGTACAAATGAAATCAGCTACTTGGAATATTTAGGTCTGACAGACAGAGGCTTTGCAGGAACTCACTCTGGGGAGCATGACCAGTGTCTTACTGCCTTGTGCATGGATCACACCGAACAGGGGTTCATATACACTGTTGCACCTTTGCATACGTTTAGTTATATAGACTGTATGTAGCCCCAACCACAGGGATAACTGTAAGCTCAGTGCGTCTTTTATCATTTTTTGATACAAAGTTGCATACATTTTACGTCAACAAGAATAATTAGTGAGGCAGGCATTAAAGAGCTGGTCTGTCATCTGTTTCCACGGGTACAGTTACCAGGGTCGGGTCACCCCAAGAGGGAGAGTGATGCTAGTGTGAGCAGAGGAGAGCAGGGAACACAGCAGCAAGGGGCCAGAGGAGTGTTAGGCCTCAGGCTGCACACAGACATGCAGAAACAATCCACCTGAACTCCCTGAACTATACATACTGCACAGAGACAGATGCCTTTGTAATAAGGAACAGAGAGAATTTCTGCAGCATCACGCTTTGCGTGGAGTCGACCAGCCAATCAGCCGAGCCGTCTCACATGCTGGTCTCCCTACACCCCTTTGGGCTTCACACACACCCTCCGCTGTCAGTATACAGGTTACCATCTCTTCCACCGTTCCTTTGCCTGGGAATATCGCTGTTTAAATTATACCCATTATTGTAATAGAGGTGCAGCAGTCCTTTTGGCTTGAACTTCAACTTGACCTGATCTCAGATCAGATATCAAACACATGCCATCTGGCCCAGCCTGCTCTGCAGAGGCTCTCAAGTACAAGGTTAGGGGTGGCAATGGAAGAGAGACTGTAATTATCCTCACATTAGGACAGAAACTCTATTATTCGAGCCCTAAGTGACAGATGGATGGACACGGCGATTCCCCCATTCCTCGACAAGCTGATGTGCTGCCCCACTCTGCCCACAAATCAAAAGGAAGAGCGAGTGAAGCTGCCGTTGTGTTTTGGTGGGACTGGTGAAATCTGAACCACAGCCACCAGGTAATTACACCCGCAGCCTAGAAAAAGATCGGGGCCCTTTGAACGCTGCTGCCTTAAAGGGGAGGCTGGCTCATCCAGTAAGGGACTGTCTCCAAAGGGACCATTAAAAAAAAAAAAAACCCTATTCGCATGCTAGTTCAACCTCAACTTGATATAGAAAAGCCCATATCCAACACTGACAGGATCTAAAACGGCAGCGTGATGTCATTTGCCGTTCAGTTATCATGCGCTGTAATAAATAGAATAACGTCTGTTATTTAATGTAACTAAACAGCTAAGTTTATTAACCACTTTTATCCATAGCATGATAGACCAACACACGATAAGAAACGTGCCTCCGGTTCATTTCTGTGTACTCACGTCCCTGCTTTGCTGTGACCTAATGAAGTAGCAACTCGCGTCCATCACTGCTAAATATTTAATGTTCCATGTAAAAGCGACCCAAAGGAACTAGTAAAACAGCGGTAACAAGTGGCCTCCTCAGAATCACATCATTGTGCATCTCTTTCTATATGTAGATATGTCACTTTAATTGAGACCACAGCCCTTGTCATTTCTGCAATGTCACAGAAAGTTTTCACGCCTGGTTTAGTGGCCCCTGCTTGTCCAAAAGAGAAGTGTGTGTACGCGACACGTGGATCAGGCTGCGACACAGAGAGAGAGTCATCCACAGCCCGGCACTGATAAACATGTCTGTTTGAAGACCACTAAATCCTGTCCATGGAGCCAAGGGTAAACCGAGTTAGAGTCTTTCAATTTGGCTTGTGGCCGTGGTCTGGCAGTTTCGCCTCGGAGAGGCCTTCATCCAGAGAAGCTGCAGCAGAGAGGGCTGTGACACATACAGAAAGACCTCATAAACCTCTGATACACACGCTTACAGCTGCACATGTACCAGGGCATTAACCAGGCCTCGCAAAACAGGATGCAAAACCAGCTTACTGCAGCATGCTTCTCTTCAGCAAAGACAGAAATTAAATGCATATCTACATTTCGTCACGTAGACCGCAGTCTCAGAAAATTGCAGGTAGCAGAGTGTTTAACATTGTCTTGTCAAGCACCCCCTAGTGGGACAATAAATGCCTGTCCGGTTTTGTTCCCTGTGCTGTTCTGAGATTAGACCCAGCAGGAAGATGTGCAGGGAGAGGAATGTGCATCTTTGCCCCAGTGTTCCACAGTTACCATAACACTAAAGGTTCCAATATTCACACACACACACACTCAAAACTCAAAAAAGAGGGCCTTAGTGGAAATAAAAGGGCTTCTTTTAGCTTTCAAATCTGTTTTCAGAGAAACCGCAAAATCTGTGCCACTTCCATTAGTTCCAAATTGCTAGAGAAGAGTAATATAAATCAGACAGCAAACACATGAAGGAATGAACAAAAACAGCAACAAGGCAAGATGTGCAAAGCACAAAAACAGAGGAAGATAATAAGAGCACACACATGAAACTACTATCACTTACGATTTTGCATGCTAGTATAACAAATATAATTTTGTCTACTGAAACATCTTTTACACTTCTGATACCATTGTAAGCCTCTACAGGGGCATATCTGGCCCCCATTACAAAATATCACCTTGGGACCCCCACCCAATTTTACGCATTTAAGGGCCGCTGTCAAGTGCTGTTGAGAAGCTGCAGCAGAGAGGGCCGATGGCCCTGAGCCTGTCCAAAAGAGCTTCCTTGTGCTCTCATAATAAGAGATCCCTTTTAACAAACAGCTTATTTTCACTGGCTTAAACAGAGTTAACCTATTTCTTGGAAAATATCTTTTGGCTCAACTGACCAAACTACAATTCTTAAGGCTGAAATTGACAGCTTGTCAAGGGCTGGGTCAGATCTAATTGCAACTGGTGCTTTACCAAAATCAGCCAGTAGGTGGACCCAGAAGAAGCAATCACAAATAAGAGGGAGAGCCTGCCAGTTAAAACTGTAAGGCAATGAACAACTGCTATACTGTAGAAGTCAAAGCTGTGAGATCTGGGTGACTGCCTCCCTCAGTCCAACATTGTCTACTACTGCCCTCTGCTGGACAGCCTACATGTCACAGCCAAAAGGGGACAAAGGTGGAACGCTGCAGCTCCAGAAAAATCCCAAACATTCACCAGCAGAAGTTACGATCATAAAACAGACCATTACACAGGCAGTGGGGTCCAGAAAATAAGAATAAAATGAAAAGGCACATAGATCAATCCTCCACAAGGATTCCACAGATGACATTTGTTGTCTAAATGGAATAAGAAACCCCACCCCAGTGACTCCACCCCCACCCTTCTCAGGATCACATGGTTGGTGTCACATTTCCCCATAAGAGTTTATCAAAATCCCAAGAAATCAGAATGTCTCTCAGGTTACACACATCGGGTGTAATACATCTTGAGACAGAATCAGAAGAACAGATATTTGGAACAAACTACAGTAGCAAACTAGAAAGGGATTATTATTATTATTGTTATTTATTTATTTATTTATTTATTTATTTAAAATTGCATCTTCACTCATGAGTTTGCAGCTGTTGCCATTTACATGTAGAACTTCAGCCAGGTACAGCAGCACACAGCACTCTGGTGTGAGTATGATGGTCCTGGCAGATGTGTGCAGAAGTGGAACTATGGCAGTCTGAGCCACATTACAGAGACACTGGGCCGCATGTCTGATCCCATGGCAGCGAAGCTCAAGTGAAGGCTGAGTGTAGGCCTGGTTGTTACTGTCACAGAGGGACTTGCCTCTCCCAGAAACGGAGACACGCCGAACGAAGAGCGACACAGACCACGCCTGCCCAAGGTTCTCAGCCCCACGCAGAGCCATCGCCAGCTGCTTCTCAGCCGAACGTAGCTATTAGCCACAACGAGAGCACAAGTGCCGTACGCATTAGAGCTGTCCTCTGCCAAGAGGAGCACGTCATTCATTAGGAGAGAACTAATATTTATCAATAACTATCAAGCTGGGGCCATTCGGAGAAAGCCAAGGAAGAACACCATGCAGGACAAGACACACCTTGAAAAGCCGGACACTATAGTGAACAAACATGGGTGACCCTGCAGCACAACATCTGGACAAATGACGGCCCTACACCTACTACTACCTGGTCTGGACAGGGTAGCATGTTTCACAGTATTAATAGTCTCATAAATTAAACTATTCAGCAATACTTAATGTCATTATATATATATATGTGTGTGTGTGTGTGTGTGTGTGTGTGAAATGTATAAGCATAACTTGCTTTTATCTACCAATAGAGTTCATGGAATAGGTCAGTGGAATTGCCACAAGTTGTGCTGACAAATCATTTGCTTTTGCTCTATATTTTTTCTATAGAATCTAAAATCTTTAAAATAATAGAAGAACTTATTAACCGTTTCCATTCAACAAATCTTAATGAAATTAAACATTACATACTGCCTAAGGCTAATCTCAACCCAGCTAACTCTCACGGTCTTTGGTCCTTGCAATATGACAACTGTATGTGCAAACATGATATCAATATTAATATTGCACGTCACTCAGCCCCACTAGTCAGGGGTTTTTCTGAGAGAAAAAAAGAAAACAATTAGTACTGCAACCTCAAGCTGTAAAATTAAATCCTAGTGGAAAATCTTCTGTCCAGATGGATCATTAGGAACACATTGCATCATAAGCTGTAAGTACGTATAACTGAATAATTTTCAGAGCAGAAATGGAGAATGTGCTGCACAATCCCACCTACATTAAAAGACCATAATCACTTAATTGGGTTAAATTAAAGTGAAACAAAAACGACTCCGCTTACTATCAGGAACCAAAGCTGTCAACATTCAACATTTGAGACACAGCTAAATTTCAGCAGTTATCCTTTTCAGAAGGCCTATTTATCAGACGGTTTACCAATTCACTCTTCATTTTTATTTCAAGATATTTACTGCTATCTCACTTAGACAGGTTCTCTGTGAAGGACACAGCATTCAGTGCTGTCAAGGCCCACGAAAACCGGCTCAGTACTTGCGTATCGAACGAGGACCCCAAGAAGCTTACGGCATGGCACACCTTAGACAGGACAATTGTGCACACTGATACAAACAAAAGGTAGTATTCACGTGAAGTACCGTCTATGGATTATAGAACCAAAGCACTCATCAAAACCCAACGAAAACTCAAGAGAACCAAGTACTTCAAATTCGGCGCTCTGAGGCAGAAACAATGCCTGCTGAGACACAAATTCTGAAGAAACCCTTCTCCACATAAAATCTTCTACTTCAAGCCAGTGCCTCAAATAAAAACCAGAATCTCACGACGTACCATTAACCAATCCATAAACCTTAAGTACATCCTCCAGTTGAGAAAAGGACAGATTAGAAAAATTCATCAAGTCAACATAGTGACAAAAAATATCTACTTAGTATCAACAATCACATCTCTATTTCTTGTCCTTGCCATATAACACACGAACCACCCCCCTCCTCAAAAGTTGAACTGTCATGGCTATCTCTCCTCATCCTTCCAATCTGCCGATTGCTGCCTCATGATTGCAGTCCAGCCCCTGCTGAGTGGAACAGATTGGCTGGATAATTACATACCCTAACTGCAGTGGGCAGGTACCCCTGGGGTCAGCAAGGTCAGCTCCCTGGTGCCACTGTCCATATGCAAACGACACTGTGGACAGCACCCAGTGCGACGTTCTCTGCGGTAGAACCACTCGCCGATTGGTTACCAAATCATGGTTATCATGTCAGCTAATTTGTGATATGGTAGGAAGGAATAAATAGCAACTATGATGAGCCCTGCCAGTAGGGTACAGAGAAAACAGAAGACACATGGCCAAACAATTGTTATTGTTCAGGGCCATGACTGACAGCTAGTAAATGTCTGTCAACCACAGAACCCGACATATATTGAAATTTACTTTTACCGGGTATTTTCTACTCCAATCCCTTAACCAGCTTGATAGAACATGAAATGCACTACATTAGCCTATCAGATGTCACTAACCCTAAGTAACCACCATCCAAATCAAGGTGACAAGGTCTCACCCCAAGCTACTGCAGAGCCGTTAATGGACAGTGTTCTTCCCCGGACTTCGGTCCCTGGCTATGAGTATGCAGGGGCTCCTGTTTCAAAATAACCGTCCTGAAGGAAGCGGCACATCGCTGTACATAATCCAGTCATGTCATCATTCTTATACACTCACCCTCCACATTAAAAAAGCAGTGAAATCCACAGGTTAAATAAAAAAAATGTATATACATTTTCTGAAAAATAGACTTTTATTTGTATATATTAGCTTCATAAGTAGAGAAAATTGTCCTGACGTAAACTACACGAGGACAAGCCAGCACCACACCTCAACTCAGATCACAACTAACAGACCGGTGCTTCAGGACCTATGCCAGCACCACATTCCTGATTTTCTGAGGCTCAGATATACTACAAAATTAAAACAGATTCTTACCATTCAAGGTACAGGTAGCTGCACTCATGCCACTTTAAACAAATATGAAATATATACGTCTCCTTCTCTCCCCTGTGTGATGAATCTGTGGTGAACATCAACCATGCATGAGCTGAAAGGCCTTGAACCTCGACTTGCGCCGCAGATGCAGTGACATCACAAGCTGACCCAATGGCCAGCATGGGAGGTCCTAACGGAGGAATGAACAGAGACAGACAGCCAGGGGCACTGTACAGGGGGGAAAGTTAGGAAGATTCCAGAGGCCCCTGAGTGACAGGGGCCCTGAAAAATTTGGAAGAAAATTGGATTGGTCTGAGTTGGGGGCCCACAATTCTTTTTGTGGTAAAAGTTCACAGAATTGATGTGATTGCATTAATGCATGAATGCGTCACCCACTTAAAAGCAGTCCCCATTCAGCAGAAATGCCGCAGGTATGTCCTGTATAAGAGAACAGGCACCAGCTTCTTATCTGCCACACGTAGGCCTATGTCTCCTAAAAGTCGTCGTAATACATCAAAAACCAAAAAAGGCCTGATATATTTATTCAGTTACATAACTAGATATGAAGAGCATTGTATAATCAGTATATTACACATATGGCATCTGCCCCTAACACTGCACTTGTAGGGATATTTAACAATACTTTGAGGGGTGTATGCCTGTCTTCATGTTATTAACCCACACATGGTGCTCATACAAATCTTCTCAGAGTTCTCTCTGCACTCACAGAGTAGAATGAATGTTTTTGATGAGATCCTTTAACGTGAGATGTGTTGTGCAAACAAACTTCTTGATTTCTTAGCTTCTGTACAGCTATTTGATATGGAAATATTGAATTTCACATGCATGCTAGGAAGACGGATTGATAAATAATGAATGTTGCATTATCCCATTTCAGGCAGCACAGTGCCGAACAGGAGCCAGGTCTAAGACCGTAAGAGACTCCATTGCTGAACACTTGGAGCCAAAAGGCAGCTTGTTTTCATAGCCGTCATGATTGAATGTTAAAGTATATTTGGTTCAACTGTTGGAGGTAATTCTACAAACTTAAATCTTAAGGACTTGAAGGTGGACGTTTCCTCATCAAGCAATGACAGACAGATAAACTGACGCGGCAGTCCATTTTGTGGCTTACTGTGACACATTGAATTTCAGCTGACCCATGCTTGAAACACGACGTGTTCGCTCTGAGGATGGCCGACAGTGAGGACAGCCAAACAGACACGCTGTCGGCTCCAGCTTGCCTACCAAAGAAACGCAGAGGCTGTAAACATGTATCTTTTCCTCCGGATGAGGACATGGTGTCAGGTATTGAAGAGCTCAGGACACCGTCAAAGCTGGGTAAGCTGAGAGAGCCACATTTCCCTCACCCACTTCACCTAAATGTTGTTAGGAATTGTTTTTTAAAAGCAAGTAGTGATGCATTCTGAAAAATTTGATATATTCATTATTTTTTTGCGTGAGTGTGCGTCATGTCCTACAGTGATGTATAACACACTTGCCTGCCATTAATGTTTAGTCTACCATGGTAATTATTTGCCTGCAGGAGCAGTATTTTTTAGGCAAAAATTTCATCATTAAATTCAATATAAACATGACACTTAGTAATATCAATTCTATTAACACTCTCCTGACCAGAATACCTGCTCTTCTCTTATGTCAATCAGTTATTAAAAAAAAAAAACCATGGTTAAAATAATTTAAGTTTTCTTTATGGTTTGTTTGTCTAAATATCTCAAGGTTGGTTTTCAAGCAACCCTGCAGCCCAGTGACTTTTCTTTGCATTGCTGGTTCTCCTTGAGTTGCATCGTGGTGTTTCTTCTCTCAGTCTCTGTCTTACATGAACACATTCCATATACACTCAGTGACAAAACAAAATTAAGCACCCAAACGGAGTGGTGGAAATTAAATGAATCTGCATGTGGTCATGTGACTGTATCGCAGTGATTATAATATCAGATCAAACGGACAGCAGAGTTGGCAGTATGGGCTCACTGCTGGTCCCAAGTCCAATGCAGAACCGAGATTCATCGATGGACACGGTACGACGCCACTTGTCGTCAGTCCACGCCTCCCGCTAACAGCACCACTCCAAACGCAGCCGACTCTGCGCTGGTGTTAACGGCAGCTTATGCATGGGACGGTGAACCCAGAGTTCGGCTGATGCCAGGCGTCAAGACACGGTGCGGGATGACATGGGTTTTGTAGAGAGTCCAATACCTGTGTCCGGATGGCAGGCGCAGATCTCATGGGGTTCTGTAATGCTTGGCGCACAATACGGCGATCCTCCCTTGGTGTGGTCTGTCTTGGGTGACCGGAACCTTCCAGATGTGTGGGTGCCCTCACGTGGCCATTGGTTCCAACATCAGGCGACTGTGACATCTGCATGCCCCTCATGCTGGGCAATTGCACGATACGACCCCCTGGCCTCATGCAAACCCACAATGTGACCCCTATCAGACTCCGTCAAGTGCTGGTGATGCTGTCTAATGCGTCTACGAGGCGTCCTCTGTGTCTGATGCCTAGACACGCCAGAACCTTGCAAATCGAATCATTTACATGCCCATCGCTGGTCTGCACGTGTACAAATTACATCCAAATCAGACCATTACTTCTGGGTGCTTAACTTTTTTTGTCACTAAGTATAACAGCACCAATAAGCTTAGTAGACTGCCATGACCCACACATCTGTACATAGCAGGGAACCTTCATACTCATTGGTATTGCTTTTTTTTTAATGTGGCTGGTGGTAATCAAGAAAATACATGCATCTTCGAATTCCTGTTTATATTTTAATCCCTTTCTGGATACAGCAGATAAATACTGAACCGCTGATTGCTTCATTCTTTTATTTTAGTTGACAATATCACCTTGACGGAGGTGATGTCAGCTTACAAGCAGAGTTGTGTCAAATACCGTGTGGAACCCATATCGAAAGTACTGCAGCAGCTCCAGGTATAGTACTATGACTACAATTCAATGCCTGTTACCCTGCCAGCTAATGCCGGTATGCACAGTGATTATGGCAGTCCCTCATACGGCTTTTCTGACACTAACAGATTCCTGCCTCTCCTCCAATCAAAACACAGCTCTCCAGACGAGAATATTCACACAAAACTCTAACGAGTTAATAAAATTAAAATGACAAAGCTGTAAACAAATACTATCCAGGTCCCACAGTCATTTTTAATTAATTTTATATACACATGCTCCTCGCTTTACAATGGTTCGACTTAAGATATTTCGGTTTTACGATAGTGCAGTAGCGATTCACACTCAGTAGTCATCAGACCAAACTTTGACTTCTGATCTGTTCCCAGGCCAGCGATATGCCATACAATTCTTTATACTGATGCCGGGCGATAGCAACATCTACGCAGCCACACTTCTAGTCTCTGTAGCGATTGCGAGCGCAAACATCTCATACAGTGTTTATCAATGTATTGCATAGTTACTTAACCCTCTGGAGTCTGAGGCCTCTCAGCCACTTTCGGGGTCGTCTGACATGCCTTGGCATTTTAAAATATTTCACCTATCTAAAAAACAATTAAGTCAAAGCGCTACAAATGCTTTTATTTAGCACAAACTCAGTACCAATAGTCTGAGACCACTTAGAATGTTATTCTATTTTTTGTTAAAATCAACTTTAAACATTTAATTTTCAAAAGCCTATTTTCAGAGGTGCTGAGAAATTGTAAAATATCACATTATAAACATTTCTAGCCAAGACTTTGAGACTTTTTATCGTATCATATTCATATTCGGCTTACGACATTTTTCGACTTACGATGGGTTTCATCAGAACAAAACCCCATCGTAAGTGGAAGAACATCTGTACTATGTTTTGCTTTAACTACTCGTGCTTATTTTTGCATAGAACACAGAACACATCACGTGAATGACTTCCTGACAGTAGTGGACGTTACACACATCCATCCAAACTGCATAGCCAGTATGGAGTCCCAATGTTAGGAAGACAAAGACCCAAACTTGGGGACCCTCTGAATGGGAGGCCAGTCTATTTCCGTGCATTAAACACATGCAGCATAATTCAGCTCAAATACAGAGTAGTATAGGTGGTCTCTCAAAACACAGAAACAGATGTGCAGTTTAACGATAGCTGAAAGGAGATATATTTAAAACGGCGCTCAAAATAAGAGTTTGTAATATCACGACTTAACAAGCATATTTATTAAATGAAGTTTTTGAGGAAGATTAGTGCCTGGGGATGACCGTAGAAGGCTGTTTAAAACATTTACTGTACCCTGGGGCTTTTGGCTCCCTTTGAACAGTTTAAACCACATAAAAGAGCGTTTCTTTTGGTTAGATCTTCATAAGACACAAAAACAATATCGGAGTTGGGCAAACAGTGGCTGTAGTTCTTTTGGTGTGATGCAGACGCATTGATAGCCTCAATGCGCAGCGCTGGTGAAGCATTTTATATGGGTTTCATTAAGCGGACCTGCCCACGGTAAACCCTGAATGTTGAGGTAGATACCCAAATCAGCAAGCTGAAGGGAAGCAGTAGACAAAGGCCGCGTGTGATGAAAAGGCAGACACCGAACACCGTATATTTTCATTCCGCATCCCTAATGGGCTCAGTGTTCACAGCAGCTGGACATGATCTGCATTAGTGGATGTGACTAATGGACGTGGCTTAATATGGGAGAGAGAAGGTTATTTCATTTTCCAGGGTTAATATTCAAAAGCATGCCCACATCATTTCTGGTTTAAGACAATTGGATAGCTGGGTCTCCTTTTTACTGAAATATAGCATCCAGCAGCTGAACGGTGGTTAAAATTCTTTGCTTTAAATGGTGGCTGCAAAGGACGTCTAACCTATACTGTAACTTCGACTTGGTATCGCAGCAATCAGTAGTGGATGTTCATAACGCACCATCCACAGAAACCTAAACATATACAATGACTTTTTAGGGTTATGGCACATTTTATGACTCCAATTAATGGTTTTACCTTAGAAAGCACTATCTTCAATTTCAAATCGGGGTAGATGAACAAAGGAAAAAGTGAAAATATTTTGAAAGTCAATTAAAATTTTGTGTACGTTTTCATTTTTTTTAATGATAAATTAAGTTACTAATTTTGTCTATGCTCTTTCTAGACACTGCAGGTTTAATTGCTAATTGTTAACTGGGAATGAATACATTTGCATATTAATTAGTTCCCCAATTTACATTTTTAATTTACTGCCTTCAAAGGGCGTGAGATAAAAGGTCGTGTTATTTTAAATAATTTATCCTTTATTGCTGAAAAGACGCTGAAAGGAAATATGCTGCTGATTTTAACCCTTGGGGACGTTTACAGTACTCACTGGTTATATTTCTTGTGTTTTAACTCATGAACTGTAAAATGCTCCTAGTCCTGTTCCTGTGACTTAGTTAGTCTGCTGAGGAACGGGAGCTGGCTGCCGGATCTCATCATTCCAGCGTAATCCACATTTTCCACAGTCATCCCTGGTTTTCCCTGCCATTCAGTCATGGTGTCACTGCAGTCATAGAAGCTGCAGACTGCAGAGCAGTCGTAGGTGCAGACGTCGTGACGCTATTCTTGCAATGTGAGCGTTTTAAGGGCTTCTCGCTATCAAGCTCCATGAAATTAAATGAAACAATCATTTTTTTAGCCCCATTTCTACACATCCTGCGACATTGCTCTGCACCAGACAGCTCATTAATTCTACATCACGATGGTCGCATCTCAGGTCCAAACGCTGCCTGCTGTTTCCCTGCCTTTTCTGTGCGACGCACGAGGACCTGCCTTTGGATCACTATGCTTCACGTGCTTGGTTAATGTCATCATACATGCTCTAATATTTTGACAAAATGGTACAAAAATTCCTAAACAAAAAATGAGAATCTGCATCTCTCCCAGCTTCCATCGCAATTCAGAGCCCAGGTGAAAAATAATAGACAATATATAATCAATAGAAATATTGTCAATCCTGTATTCCCATTACATACTACGCCATACGCCGTTACTAAAGACCCCCATATCTGACACAAGGTCTCAGTAAGCCAGCAGTCCGCCCCAGAAAGCATGAGGCAGGGAACCCACCCACCCCCAGACAGGATACTGGTTCATGGCAGGGGGAGACTTCACTTCAGCTAGCTACTGTACATGCATTTGGACTGCAGGAAGAAACCAGAGAAAACTCCCCACATGGGGGGGGACAAGATTCAAACCCAGCCCTGGAGGGGGGAACTGACAGTGTTACCCACTGAGGCACCCATTTATCTGCTCAACACCTCGTTTTTATCTCACTATTCATCAAATCCAGCAAATTCCATATAGGCCTTCCAAATAGCAAGAGCATTGCACTAAATTATTATTATCATGTTTTAAATATTTATTTTAGCATCACATTCTGTTTGTTTGCTTGCACTATGTCTTTGTGCCCTTGTCTGTTTGCAACTATATGTATGTTTGTTGCTGCACCAGGTTCCTGCTGCTACATGCACCAGAATTTCCTCCTGGGATCAATAAAGTTAATCTTAGTCTTAACATTTGCATAAATATGATGAGTCTCTTTTACTTTTTCTCCAGGAGGGGGCAACAATGCAAGGCAGGTGCACACAGTTAGATCTGCAAGGTAACGTTGCTACTGTCTTCTGATCGATCCCTGTGTGAAAAGGGTTAGAATTTCAGTATTTACCACCGTGGTCTCCCTTTACCGCTCCTAATGTTATTTACACCTTCATGGCAGTGACTTCTTTCAGGGGATCCGTCCGTCTCCACTCCCTTAATGTAGACTTGCAGATACATCAGGTCAGATTATCAAATTATACCATCGGTACAGAGGGCTTCATTGTGGAATAAATCCTCATGTCCAATCATGACAGCAAGAAGCAGAACTTTGCATGTGCAGTGAGGACAATGGCACTGGGCATTAAACTGCTTCTACAGTAAGCTGTGTGCTTTGAGTTTTAGTTCCTGGAAACAACATCAGATTTAGAGCTAGATAAGCTCATTCCTTTGTAGGGAAAGTCTGAGTCGCTTTTACTCTTCTCTGCAGGGAGCGAAAGCTGAAAAGTCAGTGCAAACATTTGGGGCTGTTCTGGCCCCACTATTATCTCTGCTTTCCACCTTCAGAAAGCTTCGGCTCCTGACTGAGATGGGCAATTTGGCTGCGAGGAAATCGTAATTATACAAATTCTGATTGCTTTTCAGGTGAACGATTAGATAACCATTCATGTGAGACTCTTGAAGATATTCTAAAATTACTGCAGTTTGATTTCATCAATCTACGGGAGACAGCGCTGGAGGAGAATGTAAGTGCTTTGAGAGAACAGCTTTGTTGGCTCTATGGACATTTATGCCTGTCATGGTGGAGCTTTGTGAACAGCTGTCTTCAGCCTTAACCTGCCTTGTCTGACGCTCCGTGATGTTTTTTAGGGTGCTGCTTCATTGTTGGACATGATTTTATACTATGAATCAGCAAAACATCTGGACATATCTTTCAATGCAAATATTGGGATTTCAGGTTGGCAAGCACTTTCACACTTAATTCAGCAGGTACAGTTCAATAACAATCACCTTCTAAGACCTGTATTAACAGCGTATTATTAAAGCCTTTGTGATTATCAGTTATCAACATTTTAACCCTGCTGTACACTGTTTGCAGAAGTGGATCCATTTTCTAAGAATTCAAATTGAACTGTGTGAATAGGCAGAAAATTTGGTTATGTTACATTAAGTGCATCTTCATAATGCCTTTATACTGCATTTGTAGAACATTCAGTGCACCTTCATAATGCATTTATAGTACATTCATAAGCAGCATGTACATATACCTTAAAATCCTAAAATCCTTAAATATACATGAATAACAATCGTATAATCATATGATGTTTGTTCTTAATGTGTATTACAGCTGTTAAGGTATGTTAGGATATTGAGGTATAATTACGTGTTGCTTATGAATGCGTTATGAAACTGCACTGAATGTTCTGTAAGTGCATTATAAATGACGGTGCACTGAAAGCGTCATTAATGCATTACGAAGACACAGTTAATGTTAAGTGTTAACCACACGTAATCGGCTACCCTATGAAATGTACTGTAATATATCACTGGGAAAGAAACCCTTCACGTGTGAAATGCATAGTCTAGAAGGAAGGGTGGAGCAGACTTGGAGGTAGAGCTGAAGGGGACTTGGGGTTAGAGGTGAGCAAGTCCTGGGATCATTTACGGCTCACGCTTCTCCCGCAGAGCCGCTCCCTGGAGAGGCTGGATGCCAGCGACATGCCCCTCTTGGAGCGGCCCGCACGCTTGCTGTCAGGATCTCTCCTTACCAGCAGGTTGTCAGTTCTGCACTTGGACAACAGCAGTCTGAGTGGAACACCCCTCTTCACTCTAGGTAGGCCTGCACTCCTGGGGACAGGTCCAGGGTCACAGGGGAGCGTGCCAAGATAGGACAAACATTTAAAGCCTATTCTCACTGTGCATTTCCGTTCATTGCGGAGTAGAATTTCTATTATTTAACAAAGAAAAGGTTTTTAGGATCATAATACAGTGTTTCACACGTGATTTACATATTGCTCCTTTCACAGAAACAATACATACGTAAACGTAGTGGTCGCTGACGTGTGTGTCTATCCACGGCCTCACCGGGAGGGCCCAGCACAGGGACAGGGCCGGCCAGGCTGACCAGCAGGAACAGATGATAGGAGAAGGAGAGCCAGATTTTGGCCCTTGACCCACACAGCAAGAATCACCCAGGATTAGATGTCCTAATCTTCTGCTTGTCACTTTACACAATGCTGCACCGATCTGCACGTACCACTGCAGCCAGTAACTTCATAACCCGATTTAGCTGTGATATTGGAGTCACTTTCACTGATAATGCTGCTGTTACAGGCAACGAGAAATTAGTTGGTTCTGAACTATGGAGAAGTTGAAATATAGTTCATGCGATTTTTATATACAAATATTATATGTTACAGAACAATAGGAGAAACTAAAAGCAATGCTGGGAAATGGAGTGGTCTGCTTTGTGTGGTCTACACCTGACTAACAAAGAGTCCAGAGGGAACCAGTTTCACTGGCTCAGTTTCATATGCTCCAGTTCCAGATGAATTCGTGGAATTCCTGATGAAGAAAAGTTGCTGTGACTTTGAGTTAGAAAGGAAAACGTTTGTCCTGACAGACTTAGAAAGTCTCAGGGGCAACTGAATAGAAACTTGCTCCTGTCATAGCCTTGACATGTCTTCGCTGAGGGCCAAGCTCGAGGATGTTGGCTGCACGTCACAGCTATTGATCAGCGGGCTGTCGATGCAGATCTGGTGTCCACACATTAGATTCACCAGAATCAGTCTGGACGACAACAACGTGGACAGACAAAAATAAATAAATAAAAGTACTTGATCAAACATCAACCCAATATATTTGATGGGCCACTGTGTGTGTTACAAGAAAACCACTGCAATCATAAAAGTCATAAACACCTGTATTGTATTCTTTTGAAAGGTCGGAATACAAAGAAAACCCAAAACGCATATCCAACCAAGTAGCTGAAGATGCTTCACATGTTGACACTGCAAACTGATGCTGGTGCACTGAACAGAGCAAAACACAGAGAGGAAGCACTTGTGAATGACTGGAGAATGTCTAGGAACAGTGCACTCAAGTCCTGAAATGTCTGTCAGCTCTTTGATACTGACATGCACACTCATGCGGTACTACTCACTTACATATAGTTCATCACAAAGGGCAGTAATTTCAGGGGATTCTTCAAAAGGAATCAAAAAATGAAGAAAAAAAAACATCTGAGATGTGTCTCTAACTCTTTCAAAGAAGTTGTATGATAGTAGCCGTAAGAGAGGGATGGTGTGACCCTCTATGGAACCCACAACTATACTTCTGTATCTACAATCATAGTCACAGTTTTTTTTTTCTTCTCAAAGTACTTCATTGATGTATTTCTGGTCTGATTCTCAGTTGGAATTCTTAAGATGAATACCACCCTTCGAGAGCTTTATCTGGCTAACAACAAGCTGAACAGTTTCCAAGATTCAATGCAACTGGGAGACCTTCTGAAGTTCAACCAGAATCTCAAGTGTCTGGACATCAGCAATAATCTGATAACTGATTCAGGTGAATGTTACATCAATTCACAGTTAACAACTCTGTCTACTGCATTGGTGGCTTTGTAATGGGATTTGTGTTCCCCAGCAGGTCTGGAGGAGATCTGTGATGGTCTAAAAGCTCAGAGAAGCAGATTGCAACAACTGGTGCTGTGGGGTAACCATCTCACAAACCATAGCATGGTCCACCTGGCTGGCGTTCTGGTAAGAAATTCCCAGAGAAGGCTGCAATGACAAAGCGTTACTCACACTAAAGCAGTTTTTCCCAGTCCGGTCCTCAGGGACCTACAGTCGGTCCGCATTTTGACTCCCTTTGAGCGACTTGCCAGACAGTCTACATTTTTTCTCTCAAAAATGCGGACTGTGTGTGGGTCCCCAAGGACCGGATTAGGCAACACTGCACTAAAACACATTTATGGATTCTGTGCATAGTACGATTGACACTCAGTACAGTCTGCTGCCCCAAGACTTCACACCATTTTACGGGAGAGAGAAGCTGTGGAAGACTCCACACCGGCTGCTAGAACAGCTGCCTTACCTCTCAGCCGTGTTCCTCCTCTGGAGTCAGACTCCACAGTATCAGACCTCAGCGTAGACAGAGTAAAAGACACACTATCTAGGACCTCCTGTAAAATCAGATCTGCTGACTGTCAGAGTAAAGCACATGCTATTTCATTCCAGCAAGAGAAATTAAATGGATACAAATTAAGGGCCTGCTGTTCTCCCCTCTTGGCTTCCAGGTTGGTTAGTTTGGGGTAAAAATAAAACCTGTTCTCACCACTCCAGCTGGCTGAATGGGATCACTTTGATTAAATAATAGATATGTGTTATGGAGTTTTTTCTTATTGTGGATTGCCATTAAGAAGGATACGTGGATGTCTTTGTGACTATAATGATCATAATTAGCCCAAAGGCTGGTCCTGTTGAATATGACACTGGAAGGGCTGTTATTAACCTTTTTTCTGTGTTGCCTAAAAAAAGAAAAGAAACAATGAACCAGAAACTGTTCCACTGGAGTCTCAGGCATCATTAAATAAAATAACATAACAATAAACTATATTCGTTATAAATAGGCGAATTCCACCATTGACCACAGCTTTTTTTTTTTCCCTGAAATCACATGACTTTGTTTTAATGATTTATATTTTCAGGATGTGACACGATCAAAGATTTTTAAAAGGGTAAAAGATTCCACCAATAGCTGTATCAGCCTTTGATTACTCTGGGCTTGCCCGGTCCAGGCCCAATGCCAGAGACAAAATTTCATGGGGTGTCCGGCAACCGATTTTGCAGACTGGCAGGGAGAAGGTGCGGGGGGGGGGGGGGCGCCTGATCCTATTTATCTTGTTACAGCTTGCATTACCACAAACATAGAAGCAACAAAAGCGCATTTGTTGTAGTGACAAAAATGAATAATTTCAAAGCACTGGAAATACAGAAGGCAACTCGACTCCTTACCCCTCTGTGGCATTAAGCTGGTGCTTGTGCTCTCTGCCTTGGCACACGTGTGCCAAGTGACGAGTTTGGGGAATGATAGTTTAGGAGGCTCCAATCAGGGCCTGCAAGGGCTGTGGGGTGTTTGGGGGTTTTTGTTGATACCCAGCCCATCCCCTCCTTCATTGCAGTCATTGTTTGGGGCAAAAATATTATGAAATACCAAGGTGTTGACTGGAAAGTGGCCAAATCAGTAAATTATTCACATCTGCATGGTGGTATTTCCTCTCTACAGTTGAATTAATTAGCTAAACGCTGAAACATAATGAAAAGCCCCCCCCGCACCCAACTCCTATCCCAGATTTTATAAAAATGGTTTTCTCTTTTAAAAAGTCTCTGAAAAAGTCCTATTTGCGTGTAGCCTCATACTGGGCATGCTCCATTCCAGCCTTCGATAAAAACACTGGAAATATTGAACTTGGGCAACAATAGTCTTGAGAACCAAGGCGTTCAAATCCTGAAGGAAGCCCTCATCTCCAGCCCCTCACTCCTGCAGCTGGGCCTCAGCTCTACGGGAATCACCTGCGAAGGTATAACAGTTTATCACTGTCTGCGGCACTTTCACACATTAGCAAACAAAAGAAATGATCTTTCATTCCGTCTGGGTTTATCTTTGTCAGGTGTTGTGGTCCTGGCTGAATTCATCGCTGAAAGTCGTCACATCCAGCAGCTTGATATTTGCGAAAACCTGATTGGCACTGGTGGTCTGCTGGCTCTGTCACACGCTCTGAAGTTTAACCAGACGCTGGTCAAGGTGGAACTGGACAAAAAACCTAAGGAGGAAGAGGTCAGTTTCAAACTCTACTTTTTATACAGGCTGCTTAGAGCATGATGGAATTGCTGAGTGACACAGTCTGCTTTCTGGGTGATTCATATCTGTGGAAACTCATTCAGTGTCCATGTTAGCTGGCAGACTTATGTTCCTCTCCCACCTCTAGTTAGTCATTTTCAGTCGTATCCAATTAAACGCCACGACGGGATAAACAGCAGCTGCTGTGTATATCTGCTGGTTTGCTACCATCATCCTGTCTCTGAGCATTAAGAGTCTGGTATCACACAAGTTAAAGACAGACAAAATCACCATTACAGAAGTGTACATACGTGTTGTCATGCATTTAGTGTTCAGTCCTTTGCAAAAAACTGTATTATATATACATATTAACATTGTTAATTGTATGCTGTTATACAGTAAGACGTTGATATATTGTATATTATCTTTGTGTTGCATGTTCTAAGTGAATCTCAAAATCTCTAAGAACAAAAAATCTGTATATCTGGCTAATATTCAGGCTGATTAACTCTGTTTGCTATTAATTACTAGGTATCATCTTTTTATGCACAAATCATGTTTAATTTTTTGTGTCAGAATGAGTCAAAGGGCTTCAGCTTCCTCTCTGAATCACAAGGGAGTAACTACTGGGGTAACTAATGCAGGATAAAGAGTTTGTTGGTCTCATAAATCTCATTCAGGTGTGATAGATCATGTCACTAATATTTTACCAGTGCTTGATTTCCCGATGACTTTATATCATAATATAGCATAAATTCATATTAATTACAAACAATCATAAATGTTTCTGGCGGAGATGAATCGCTAATAAGCACTATTTCCAGGTAAAATAATGGTCGCTTATAGTATCTCTGTTCACATCTTACATTTTTACATCCATCTCCGAGCTTCTCCATTTGATCATCACCCAGTTTGGTGTGACGATCAATTATTTACTCATTTGAAATATTGATGTAGGCATAGCTGGAAGGCCACCATGGAACAGAAGCATTTCTCCCCGGATACATCTGTCAACCAGACTAATGAACAACATATCAAACATCACTGCCAAACATTCTACACACAAGGTTAAATATCTGTGTGTTAATGAAAACATCCATCTCAGCTATAAATAGTATAGAAACACATTATATTTCTGCATGAGATAAAACCTTCTGTAAAACCAAATGCTACGTACAGTATGCAGTGTTTTAAAAGCAATAGGGTTTCTGGGGCAGGATCCTAACTACACATGAAGCTGGAATAAACTGTGTGTGTGTGTGTGAGGGGGGCAGGGGGGGTTAACTTGGATGAAAGGTCATTTTGCTGCTGGGAATGCTGTCGTCTTTAGCAGCTAATAGGATCTCCATGCACATACACATTTTTGAGGATATTGACCTTTTTCAGTCATGGTGTGATATTTCTGTTGATGAGGTCTTCATTCCGTTTTCCAATAGACACAGTCATTTTATGATCTTGCTCGTTCTGTTGACCCAGTTGTGTGGCCTTTCTGTAGATATAGTCTTCCTTCGGTCTTCCTGTGGACCCAGTCATTGTGCGCTGATTCTGCAGACCCAGTTTTTTTGTGGTCCTTCTGTAGACGTGGTCTTCACTCCGCCTTGTTACAGACATAGTCCTTGTGTACTTGTTCTGTGGACCCGGTCGTGTGATCTTTCTTTAGATGTCGTCTTCATGCTGGCTTCCTATAAACATGGTCATCATGCACTCCTTCTGTATTCAAGGCCTTCATGTACATTTCTATTTGCATATCAAGTACAACTTCTTGACATGTTCAAAGGAAATGGCCTGCTTGCTAGCTGTGTAATTTACTGTGACACTCATTTCCATATCGAGGCATTAATTAGCCCCTCTGAGTGCCCGCGTAGCACAGAGCAGGAGCTCAGTGTGCAGTCACCAGGGGTTAGCCGCAATGGGCCTGTGGTGACCAGGCCACCGTGATCGGGATGCTTGCTTCCAGCACACATGTGGGCACGACGCGGCATTGCTCACTCCTGCAGGCTCCTTGAAGTCCCACATCTGATGGCTCTTGCTCTCACATTAACAGCATCACTTCCTACTGCTCTCTGAGCTATGATTCACAGTCATACTAGTTGAGGGTATGTATGCATGTTAATGGAGCTGAGTACGTAGGGTGGAATTAAAATGTTCTAGGCCTCATCATGAATACGCTGAGCTTTCACAAACTGAGCAGTAGGTGCAGCTTTCGGTTTTACTTCCTCAAAATATCGGGCTGTTTTTTTAGTGAACAGGCTCCCTTCCCCTGTGCAGTAGACCTTAGGGTCCCCTCCATGTCTGTCCTTCCAGCTGGAGTACCAGGTCACAAAGGACACTGCACACTGGGGGGAGAACGGCAGCCTCTGTCCCTGTCATACTGGTTTGCCTGCCTGGGCACCGTGGAGGGGAGATAATTGGATTTGTTGTCACCTCCAGTAGCTGCCAGGAGCTGGCGTCTGCTGTGGTTAGCAATGAAGACATCACTGTGACAGGGCCCAGAGAATGAATCAGCTGGCATCCTGGCAATGCTAGTAAAGGCTGGGGCAGTGTCCAGGCAGCCAGGGTTAGACCAGCTGTTCAGCACCTCCAAGTTGTGGCAGAGACAGGGCTTCCAGCTCTTGTCCGCTTTGCCAGCTGGAGGAGAAGTGGCCAAGGCTGCTCAGTGATGGTCTGTCAGTCAGTCAAATGCTGCTCCATATTGTGCAATTTCACATAAATAGCTTTACAGTTGATTTCCAGAGGGGTTAAAAAAAAAACTGGAAGCTCCTTGAGTATGCCTCTAAGTGTGTATAATACGAAGATAAATATCTGTACATGGATTGAGCAGGGAGACAAGTCCGGCTTGGAGATTCTGTTACTGACATCAGGGCGCTGGGCTTGTGCTTGAAGCTAATTTAGTAGAATGTCTTGGGATAGTGGGATACATTCAGTGGACTAGCTACATAGGGAAAGATCTCCCAAAGAAAGAGAAAAGAGAGAACAGCATAAATTTATGTTCATGATCACATAATAATGTTCACATTATTGTAAAGTTAAAAACAGAGCTGTTTGAAGGTCTGTTGCCGTCGCTCAAGCTTTGATTTGGTGCCTTCTGGGTTGCCTCTGCAGTCCTTACAGAACACTGTGAAATGGTCCCCAAGGAAATGGGGTGTCGAGGTGTGAGCTAGACGCATCTGTTGGCTCACTACTCTTCCTATTCTCCCCAAATACCTAATAAAATAAAAACCCTTAAGAGCTGCCAGCAAGGGCCATAGGATTCTCCCCTAGACCTACGATGTGCAACTCTTCAAACAGAATATAAAAACCATTTATGAGCAATCCAGATAATAAGCTGCAAAAGACCCGGGTTTTAGTGAACCGCCTGACTGTCATTAGGCATTAGCCTGAGCGTGCCCCTCAGGAACGTATAAAACTTCACATTAACTCCTATAGCCCTGAGGATCTCAAGAAAAACCTGAATAAACGAGCTGAATTGACTCTCTGATTTGCAAAGGACCAAGATTTTGGAAAACAAAACTACTCAGTCCTGAGTTTTCACTAAATAAAAAAGGAAAACAGTAATAATGCCAAAAATTCCCATTCAATCTTGAGAAGACAGACAATATCAGCTCATTCACTTCAATGTAATTCATCTTATTCACATAAACGCAAATGTAGTTTAACTTCAGATTTTTACTAACTTGCAAAGCATAGGGCTGCATCAAACACTTCTGACATTCTTGAAGATGAGTACACATCTCTGGCCATGTCTGATGAGTGCCAGATTGCAGCCAAGAATTCGAACGTATCTTATGTGTGCCAGAATTTCAGCCAGCAGTCTGATCATCTCTGATGAGTGCTAGATTTCAGCCGGCAGTCTTACAGACTCCGATTAGTGCCAGATTTCAGCCGTGAGTCTGACCACCTCTGATGACTACCAGTTATCAGCCGGCAGTCTTGCAGACTCCGATGAATGCCAGTCTAAAAGTATTATAATATTAAATAATATAGATATAAATTAAGGACAGTGAGAAGCTCCCCAAATTCAGTTAGGGACATTGTGAATGGTCCAGGTGGTTCGTATAGTGTAAGAATGTGGATGGGCGGGTCAAATGCCATTTGAAGTAGCATAACTTCAAATGCTGTAAAATCTTTTATGATTTTGGGACTGATTTTTAACAGCGAGTTTGAAATCGCTGCCAGGCCGCCTCCACACCCAGAGCCCCACGGTTTCTGCACAAAACTAAACCCGTCAGGTGAGGTTTCAACAAGAGGAACAGCGTCTGCGGGTCTCAGCCAGGTTTCTCTTAAGAAGCACAGGTCTGCACCAGTGTCAAGCACCATGTCGTTGACAAGAAGTGATGTGTTTCTTAGAGAGCAAATATTCTCTAATGAGCATTTTATGTTGGGTTTATTAACAGTCTAGTAATAGTCATTATTAGTAATAGTTACTCATTATTAGTAATAGTTACTCATTATTAGTAATAGTTACTTCTTTCTATCTCATTCAACTCTGTTTCTAAGTAATTGTTAGAATTAGGGGATGCCAAGCTATAGAGCACCTGGTTCAGAGCCAGACACGAGTTAACAGTGGGAAAATAAACAGCCGAGGCCTGGATGGTGCTTTTTGCCATCCAAATGATCCCCTCCCATTAGGATGGAGACTGTCCCGTTTATAGAAGCCAGGCCGTATCAAAATAAGTCCCATTTATTAATAAAGGCTATGTTTTGAATTAAGATCAAGTCTCTAACCAGCAGTTTAGGGAGAGTAGCATCCCCTCTATAGAGACTTTGTAAGGGACCACAGACAATTAGATTCCGACATTTTGTTTTTGCATGTGCACACATAGAAATTAAGTTCCTCACATTGTTGGGACTTTATGCCATTAGTTCCAGCATGAACAACAAAGGTGGAGACTTCATTGCTGGAGAGTGAGTCCAATTTCCCCTCAATGTTGGAAACTCTGGCCCCAGAGAGGCATTTTACACAATCCGCTGCTTTATGATTGTTACAAACTCTAACGTTTCTAACTATTGAATCTCCTGTTACAAACACTTTTTCTGCTTTGGTAGTCACACTGCTGAGGGCAGATAACCTATTGTTAAGTGGAACAGCTGACTGGTGTGCAGGAGCACTGATAAATGCCAGATTTGAGCCAGCAGCCTGACCATCTATGTTGAATTCTAGATTTCAGCAGGCAGTCTAAATGTATTAGGTGAGTGCCAGATTTTCAGACCATCTCTAATGAATGCCAGATTTCCACCGGCGGTCTGACTCATCTCCGATGAGTGCCAGATTTTAGCCAAGAGTCAGACCATCTCTGATGAGTGCCAGATTTTTGCCAAGAGTCAGACCATCTCTGATGAGTGCCAGATTTTAGCCAGGAGTCAGACCATCTCTGATGAGTGCCAGATTTTAGCCGAGAGTCAGACGGTCTCTGATGAGTGCCAGATTTTAGCCGGCAGTCTGATGGTCTCTGATGAGTGCCAGATTTTAGCCAAGAGTCAGACCATCTCTGATGAGTGCCAGATTTTTGCCAAGCGTCAGACCATCTCTGATGAGTGCCAGATTTTAGCCAGGAGTCAGACCATCTCTGATGAGTGCCAGATTTTAGCCGAGAGTCAGACGGTCTCTGATGAGTGCCAGATTTTAGCCGGCAGTCTGATGGTCTCTGATGAGTGCCAGATTTTAGCCAGGAGTCAGACCGTCTCTGATGAGTGCCAGATTTTAGCCAGGAGTCAGACTGTCTCTGATGAGTGCCAGATTTTAGCCAGGAGTCAGACTGTCTCTGATAAGTGCCAGATTTAGCCAGGAGTCAGACAGTCTCTGATGAGTGCCAGATTTCACCCGGCAGTCTGACGGTCTCTAATGAGTGCCAGATTTCAGCCAGGAGTCAGACAGTCTCTGATGAGTGCCAGATTTTAGCCAGGAGTCAGACCATTTTTAATGAGTGCAAGATATCAGTCAGCAGTCTGACCCTTATCTGATGAGTGCCAGATTTCAGCTGTCTGTCTGACTACAGTATCTCTTATACGTAGCAGATTTCAGTCAGTACTCTGATTGTAGGTGATAACTGTAGCAGGTTGAGTACTATTATGAATGAAGGAGTGGACGTATTTATACAGTTAAGTGCACTGAAGAGGTATCAGCATAGAGTATTAGCTTGGCAACTCTACCAGTCACCCTGGGGCCCATTGGAATCGCTCCGATCTGTGCACAGGTGACTATCCCCACGCTGTCTTCACACCTGCGCTGACCTCACCTTGCTATCCGTTGCCATGCCAACCTAGAGAGGATTACTGCAGGCACCGTGCACTCGTGCAGATGGTGATGTGGCACAAGGGTACGGATATCACTCCTCAGCAGCCCTGAGCATGGCTTCCTCTAATAGAAACATAGTACACCTTACCAGGGGACTGTGGGCTCTAACATGGCACCTTTTGGGTGGGTGGGGGGGGCACAGTATTTCACATGCAGTGATGACGGGCTTACTGTAATCATCGGAATTACGTCTTAAACATGTCAATTCACTGTCATCGCATGTATTGTTTTTCCACGTAATTTTAGGTACTATTCACACTCAGGAACGCTATTTCAGATAGTCAGAAGTCATGCAATTTTAATTAGATTGTGTGTGGTGCCCTACGGTGTACAAAAAGAACCAAACACACGCTAATAACTTTTTAGCATGACACCATTTACATGTACAGCTGTGGACATCAATTGCATCATCTGTGAAAGTAGCTAACAGCACTGAAAAGTACCCCTTAGGTATCAACCCAGGTTACTGAACAGCCGGGTAATGGCTGCAAATCAGTAGAATAGCCAGTCTTAATTAGACTCACAAATACGAGGTTTTACACATCCATTAACTTCACGATATGTCTACATAAAATTGTTGGAGCTAATTATACACATGCTTAGTTAGCAAAAATATGGGCAGGTCAGTAATACGCACACATACAGACCAGTCAGCAGCTTTCCATACAGATTTACTGCAAGGCTACATCAAAATGAATTTAAAAATTTTTTTTTTTTTTACTGTGTACATATTAGAAGAATACAACATACTCCGTGGTCTGCACTAGTCTTAAATCATTTACATAATCACAGAAAATATAGGCTAGAATAAGACATTAAATAAAATGCACTAATATTAATTGTAACCTATCCATCTTACATAAATAGTCCAGTAGAGGGCTGTGGTGAGCCTGCAGCCTATCCCAGAAAACACGAGGCACCCTGGATCGCATGCTGTTCCATCACAGGGCCCACACTACGGCTAATGTAAAAACTCAAGCTTGTGTGTTTTTCACGGGGATACCAGTGTACCCAGAACAAACCCACCCAAACATAGAGGAAACACACAGACTCCATACAGACCCAGGAACGAGAACCAGACCTGCAACCCTGTACGTGTGAAGCTATAGTGACACCCAAAGGGCAGCCTTTGTTAAACCCCACCTCAAAATGCAAATAGACCAGCTCCTGCTCTAGCCAATGTCTTTCAGCCATTATGAGTACAACAGTGACATCTAGAGGTCAGTCGAGGAAGAGGCTTCATACCTTGAAACATTGGAAACAGTTTTTAGCTGCTTGTCCAAAGCCAACATTAAATACTCCACAAAGATAATCCTCCAAAATGCTCAATTCAGTGCAATTTATTTTTATATAGCACCTTTGGCAACAAAGTCTCCGCAGGGTGTTTGACAAGGGTGTGAAGTCTGCCTTTATATCATTTATACAGACGGAAAGAAAAAGCCAAAAAAAACAGAGGAGAGGAACCAAAAGCTCCCAAATATGGAGGAAAAAATACCTCTGGGGCTCCAAAGCGGACTGGCTGCTCAACTCCAACATCAACATGAAATGCCAAAAATACGTACTTATAAATCTGGAATATCTGCATAGAATGTAGCATTCTTGTCATGTCTCAGTCAACATTTTAGTGTGTTATACTCCATATATGTAACTTACTGTAACTGGTAAGGCATGAAACATACATGTCAATCCTTTCTGCAGCTTGGACAATGTCATAAACAGCACTAACTGCTCAGAGTTACACGGCACAAAGGCTGATTCAGGACGTATACAGGTGACACTTTGTGAACAGAACACCATACAATCATACCCTTCTCTGCATGTGACTCAGGAGCATCCGCTGAGGTCCTATGACCTGCATGGCCCCCTGAAACACTAAGGCTGAAGCTCAGTCCTCCCCACCCCTCACTGAGGCTTGCTGATCTGCTACCCAGACATATTTCTACGTGGCCTTTGTTTCCTGTACATTCCTGTTCACTGCATCCACATTTGTATCCACTTCATCTGCATTTGTCTCCTTTGCTGTTACATTGTATGTGGCATCCCTCCATATTCTCCTTCAGCCCCCCCCCCCCCCCCCCCCCCCCCCCCCCCCCCCCCCCCCCCCCCCCCCCCCCCCC
>JABJVO010000026.1:13383131-13395844 GCA_026770805.1 Boulengeromyrus knoepffleri | reverse complement strand
TCACGTGAGGGTCCTGCCAGGCACCCAGTATCACGTGAGGGTCCTGCGTGACACCCAGTATCACGTGAGGGTCCTGCCAGGCACCCATGTGAGGCACGTCACAGGCAGGTGGGACAAAGCTTCCAGGTACCCAGCAGTTGAGCATCTGTGGACGACTTGCTTCTTCTGTCAGTACGATGCTACAGACAATCCGTTATGAGGTGTAGCCCGGCAGGACGCATTCCGCCCCTGGCTGGGTCCCACCCTGCTCCGTCTGTGGAAGGGATGGCCGGCCAGGCAGAAGATACAGTGCCAGGATCCTCCTCTGTGCTACAGCCAGAAGTTTTCACAAACCTAACCACACATTTATCACATAGCCTCCCCACAGTGAGGAAGCCTGACAGTCAGAAGCTTTAAATGGAAAATAATAAGAACATTAATGATCAATTCATATGGCCCATTTTATTTTAAACTCAGATGAGAGTCAAACACATTTGAAAAAAAAAATACTCTTTTTTTTTGTCTGATTAAACCTGAAAAATGTGAATCATTAAAAGAAATTGTGTCTGTTGAAGTGAGAATATACAAATATCATGATTTCATTAAGACGATTACTGGTGTAAGAGCAGGTGGATTAAAGTGCATTTTAAAATTGCTCTTCTAATTCTGTCAGCAGTTTAAATTTTGAAGTAAGTCTGCCCTCTAGTGTCAGAATCCATATCCTGAGAGAAGGGCCAAAATTGCAGTGGGACTAGTCTAAATGGTTTTCTGAGTCAAAAAAAAGAATACATAATATAAAAACAAAATCAAAATCTACATTATTCATGAACCCAATTTTTCTCTCCATAATTTTCATAATGACATTTTGTCATGTCAAGCAATACAAGATTATTCTATCCCAACATGTGTATTTGTTGACAGGATCTTAACTGAGAAAACGAAAAAGCCTACTCTTTATATATTAACTTAACTATTAGCTTGTGTTCTGAATCTTAAATGAAGAAATAATTATAATTATATTATAAATATAACAAATCTGAAAAACAGCCTGACAACCATAAGTACATTATTATAAGTTATGTACATGACCATAAGTACATTATAATAGATAATTGACGAACAGATTATTTTAGCACTATACTGCACTAAATGTTAAATGTTAAACAGCTAAAACAGGCATTTATCAACACAAAAAACATATTAAGACTTATGTACTTTGCTGTTATTATAGTAGTAAATAATAACAACAATAATCATTTTAAAAAAGGTTTCAATTTCATGTTATGTACAGCAATTGTGTATAACCATCAGTCATTGTAGGTAGACCAGATGAAGACAGAGCAAATAGTGCAACACTGTGTACAGATAGACCTGCTACAGATGTACCATGCAAAGGAAGATGTCAGATGGCCATGGGCAGTTCCAGCCCGTTTGGTGAATTGCATGCCAGGTGTCCCGCCTGTAGGTGGACTAAGGAAGCCCAAAAGGGCCACAATTGTGTGTTGACAGCACAGCAGCAGCAAATCAAGTTAATGCAGGACACCCTTGTTAACTGCAATTATTGCAGATTGGCTTTTAACTTGTGTTCTAAATTGAGAATGTCTCAATCCTGGATTGAATTTTGATTGTAATTCAGAACTAGAAACTTCTGAATTACTTTTACTGTTTTTTTTTTTGGCTTCAGCCACTCACTGCCTTACTGTACAGGCTCTGTGCACCTTTTTAGTTCAACAGGGAATGAGATTTACATGTAATCTGTAACATTTTTCTGAACAAACAGATTAAACACCATAAACTGCTATGATTTTTATTATATTCTTAAATGACAGGTCAATCAACTTGAGGATTGTTCCTGAAGATATATTCAGCCTGAAACAAAACAAAGATTTACATAACTGTTATTTTTTTTTTTAGAATGCAATATATGTGCCCCTTGTGTCAGGAATGTTGCCTGGTTACTGTTTTTTTTTTTTTCCTTAATATGTATAATTCATGTGAACTTCCTTCTTAAAACGATCCAAGGGTTTACATACCAAGAAGTCCACTGGATCATCAGGTTTGAGGGCACAGCACTGGATGAGTCCCTGGGTGAGTGTTGGCATCACATTCCTCATCAGATAGTTCCTCAGGGGAATGGACTGGAGCTGCAGCAGCTCCCACTCCTGCTGCCTGACCTCCGCCAGATGTGCACTCTAAGACGATGACATTGGTCAGGCTAAGACACAGGGCATTTACATTTCGTTCCTTTAGCAGATGCTTTGATCCGAAACGACATGCATTCCTGAGGAGCAATGAGGGCCGATCACTGTGCCGATCCTGGGCTTTGAACTGTCAGATTTTTTATCTCAGAAACAGCACCCTAGCCCACTAAACTGCACACCGCCCCCATTCCGGGGGGGGGGGGGACATGTAATGGTAACACACAGATCAAGCTCTAAGATGAAGACATGGCACAGCGCAGGCAGAGCTGCGACCATGCTGCGTCGCTCAGGCACTAAGAACACAGGACAACATTGTTTCCAAAAACAGCTCAAGAAACAGAAGTTTACTGTGCTGCCTTAGAAAAAAAAAAACGAAGCCTGCAATCTGATATTACAAGCAAATAGAAGCGTGAGGCTGCACCCAGCGCAAAGCAGACTAAGGTCGCCCCATGCTAACGCCGGCATTCAGCTTCAACAGCAGTTTATTCTGCAAGACCGAATATAGATGGACCACACAGGCTCACCCACTCCTTCCAGCGGGCCTCCCTCTCAGCTTCCTCCTCCGCCTCTCTGCGCTGCTTCTCGGCTGCCTCAGCTTCCACACTCCTAAGATGCTCCTCAGCTGCCCTTTGCTCCAATAGCTTGCGCTCCTCTGGACTGGGCCCATAGTTTCTGGGCTTCCCCAGAGCCGAACCTATCTTCTCCATCACTGCCACATACTCCACATCATCACTGCTGGAGATTTCTAAATAAATAAATAAGTAGTAAAGGCTAAATGAAGTTCCATGAACCGTTTGCTGCATTCTTTTGACACCACTAGATGGTGCTCTTGGTTTGCTTTGGGGCATAGCTAACACAATAAAAAAGAAAGTGACATCTACTATTATACAGAGTTGGGTAAAACATCATTACAGGCCAGTGCCCTCAGCCTAATATCACATGCTATGTCTGCAGTACCGATGTGCTCAGGGTGAATCTCCAGTTCATCGAAGTAGTTAAGCACCGTTTCATCCTCCGTGTTGATGTCCCTATAAGATGCTAGATGCTGAAGGAACCTCTCTTGAGCGTAGTGGGATCCCTGGACTACGCTCTCTGGCAAATTCAGCACACGACTAGTCAGGAATGCATCGCTGGCTTCCAAGCAGAAAACATACTCTGTGATAAAGGAAAGAAGAATACTCACACACCAGAACAACTATACCATCTAGTACTCAATTGCCATTTACCAACAGCATGGGCAAAGGCCAGAGTTGGGATTTTTGAAATGTAAAACCCCTATTAAAAATGCAATAAGCCATGTAACTATTTTGATTACTTCAAAGTATTGTAAGTTAATACATTTGATTATTTTTTGATTACTTTTCTAACAAATGTTTTAAACTGGGCAATAAAGCTGAAAAATCCCAACAGCTTTGCTGACCCGTGTTATCTGGAAATATGGTAAAGGAAGGCATTTCTGCACAGTGAAGTTGCAAAGCGAATGTTACATTCTACACATGACCTTTTTACCAAAAAGGATATGTTGAGATGTAACCCCCATGTAATCATCAACATTTTGATTAGTAACTGTCATTTGATTACATTGTTTTTCTCAGTAACTGTAACCTATTACATTTATTTTTATTATCTAACACCGGTACATGTAACTAGCTACACTGGCAGTGAGATTTTTATTACTGTTGTAAATATGTGTCTCAAAGCTTTTAAAACCACTTCTATGCACACTTCTGACAAACCTGGGAGGATTTTATTGTCGATCGGTGGCATTTTAGATCCAGAAACATCAGACTCATCTTCCTCAGCTCATGTGAAGGAAAGCAGACACACCCGTTATCAGAAGAGAATCGATACTTTAAGTGCCGATAGAAAATGGAAAATTGCATGACATTTACCACCAAACAGTTCTTTGGCCTGCTCATATGTTTTAGGAAAACCATCCAAAACAAATCCTTGGTTTCTGCATGGTTTTGACTTCAGTTTTTGTTTCACAATATGTATAACAAACTGGTCATCCAGGCGACCTAAAAAACACAAGACAGTAACAATCAATGTCTCCCTAGACAGTGAAACACCCACAAGTTAACATAACATCACCTAACATGCTATATTAAAACCAACTCCAAAGCTGTGTATGATCTTTTCGTCAGCCTGTGTTGTCTGCGTGTGCTGAAAAGCTTCCAGGCGGATTTCTGCTATATACCTCCATTTTTATCCATGTTCTCTTTCAGCATCTCCAAAAACCTCTGAGCATCTTCATGATCACCGTCTCCATCTTCCAATGCAACTTGTTTCTCCTGAAATGAACCCAGACTTTACATAGTATTTCACAGAATCTTGAACAACAAAACACTTGCATGCTGTTGGTACAAGTTAGTGGCACTTATTCCTAATGTTTACACTGTAAAAGACACACTGACCAGCTGGACGATATACTCAGTTATGGCATCTTTGAGCTTGATGTGATGCAGTTTGTACTGCCTGCAGATCCTCTCAGCCACACTACTCTTCCCCACAGCTGGAGGGCCCAAGATGCCGACTCGAACAGGCTGGAAATAATTTCATAACAAGGACCGATGATATCATCACCACTCACAAGACATTATTTTGCCGTTTGAACACATATTGTGCCACACTCTCAATGGTGCCAAAATTTACCCCAAACTCAGTTCCACGTTTTATGCATAACAGTATATAATAGCAGATTATTTATTTAAAAATTATTTATTGCAAATTTGAAAAGCTCACGAAAAATCTTTCAGGATGACAACCTTTCAACTGGAACATTTACCAGTAATCCTCTGGCTTGTTTGTATTCCTCCACAATGCCATCAATGTTCTCAATAATTCCAAATTTTGACACCCAATGAAGATTAAAGTTCTCCTTCAAAAAGGCAGCCTCCATGTGCAGGCTGACAAAGAGGGAATCAATGTCTTTTTGCTGAAAAAGCAGAACAAACCGTTTATTTTTGTGATGTATTCTGGGATAGTTTCCTTAAACGGTTTCAAACACTTAAATCAATGAAGCCCTTATGTATGAGCAAGTACAATGTCATTTGTAATTTCAAAAGCAGAAAACTGAGCCAAATCTGGAAACCTGATATATGAACACTTCTACACACCGTCAGATCTTCTGTGAGGAAAATATCTTCTTTTGGTACCCTTGCTATTTTTCCAGGCCCAAGTTCTGCACTTATTGCCTGAGTAGCATATAAAAAAGACACATTTTATTAAAGTAATTTCAAGCAGGATCATATTTAACACAAATTACTTCACTAACTGATTGACTTAACCTTCACAATATCTTCCAATGAATTCTTGGATTCATCCACAGCAATTAAGTAGTATGTCCTTGGCTTGCGGTCAATGACATTTTGGATCACACTGCATATAAAAAAGCAAGACAAATTTCTTAAGTAGCTTGATCATCAGAATTCAAGTTCCTCCTTTTATGGTACTATATTTAGATAATGGATCTCTTCATTTGTGCAGCATATATAATGAGTATATATGACAAACCCTGCTAGGTCATTCACATGAATTGTAGGAAGAATGTTGCTGCCTGGTCCAAACACAGGGATTCTCGAAGCTTCTCCCAACCAACACATCTACAAAAAACAATGCACTGTTAAATTACAAAACATCATAATAAAAATTTAAATCCTGTAATGAATGTGATCACACGTTGTCAAAACATTAGTCATGGGCTCCATTTCAGTGAAATTTGCCTGTTTACACCAATGAGTAAATGCAATTTTGCATTCTGCAAGTTATTGAATTTTGCAGGACTTCATCTGTCAACAATCACTTTTCTTTTGAGATTAGACTACTAGTATTGGATCCTTATCTGACTATATATCATCAAGGTTCACATATAATGCATATTCATTTTAAGGTAACATCATTCAGAAAATGCAATCCTATACATACATATGGGTTATGCTGTACCTTAAAAAAGTAGTGAAATACATCTTCTTCCATTCCATATTGAAGTCCTGATGCCACAACATAGGTAGAAAACCTAGATTTTTTCTGAAAGGAAATAGTTTTACTGAAGTGGGAGTGTGCCATGAATCCATTGCAGCCCATCCAGTCCTACTGGAAGTAAGGAGTAACTATGGCAGAGCACATATAACACAAACAGTGGGCTCCAGAAGTATTGGCACCCCTGACTGTAAAAGCACTAAAAATACCATTAAAAAAATTATAGCATGTGGGGTTACACTAAAAATGCAAAGATGTGGAAAAATATCATAGTTATCATTAATGTTCCAGTGGAACCATCCAAAAACATACATTTAACACAAAAAAAAATTCACCAAAAATTAACATTTCATGAATTTTAGTGCTGCAGATCAGTACTTGGCAAAAGATGACAGCATGGAGTCTCTTCCTGCACTCTGACAAGGTTAAGGCATGCATTTGGAGGATCCTATCAAGATGAGTCACATGGGTTTGGGTTTATCAACTGCACTCTTCTGTTCAGCCCACAGGTTTTCCATCTGGATGAGGTCCGGTGACTGCGATGGCCATTGCAGGACCTTGATGTTGTTGCCCCAGAACCATTTCCATGTGGATTTTGAGGTGTGGTTTGAGTCACCGTCTTGTTAGAAAGTCTACCTATAGCCAAGTCTCCGCCTTCTGGTAAAAGCAGCCACTGTTCACCAAAACTTACCAATACTTGATGGAATCCATTAAGTCATTGATCATAACCAATGTCCCACACCTCCAAAATTAAAACAGCCCCCCAAAAAAACACTATATTTCACTGTGGCTCTGAGGTGCCTTCCCTTATATGCGCCTCTGTTTCGATGCTGTATCTGACCAAAACGTTCAATTTCGGTCTGATCACAATATCTTCATACAGTCATAATTTAAATGACCTACGGAAATCGACGAGCATTTGCGTCTGTGCCTCGAGGTCAGGAAATGCTCCCAAAGACCCTGTAGTTACGGAGGTGGTGTCTGATGGTGTTTTTTGAATCCTGGTGACCCCAAAATACCACTAAGGCCTGTGATTCTTTCATGGTGAATCTTGGGGATCTTTTTGCTTCATTCACTGTCCTCCTCTCTATCATGGGGGGCAAAAATCATTCATATCCTCTACCTGTTTTCGTTATGGCACTGCATGACAAAGGGATCTCAGATGTGCGTTACCTCATTATTAAACCCTAATGAAACAGGAAGTCAATGTCACAAAGTTCTGTAAAACTTAGATGAAGTTAAATAAGGTCAATTTCATTTAAATCTGGTAGATTTTATGTATAATCTTAATCTTTACGGGCTGCAATAATTGTGAAACCTTTATTTGTAGGAAATTGATTCTTAATTAAGTTAAGAAATGAAATTGGTTGATTCCTTTGAAACATTAATAAACCGTGATATTTTTCATATCTTGGCATTCTGAGTTCATCTCTAAGGTTATTATTTATTTTTTATGGTATTTTAGTGCATTTCAAGTCAGACGTGCCAATACTTCCACCGTACGCACACTTCATATCAGGCCAACAACATTGAATCTCATGATAAAATAAAACAATATCTAGAATGTTTGATTAATTAAAAACACACAGAGTTGGGTAATTCAGGTCCAGATAGTAAAAGTTCAGACCAAGATTTTGTTTCAACCAACCATTTCAGTCACAGTTACAGAGTATTCAACTGGTTGGTTGAAACAAAATCCTGGTCTGGACTTTTACTCTCTGGACCTGAACTCTGAAAACACATATTTGAGGCTTCTGAGAATCAAGGAGGGTTGTATCTTAATACTCATCCGTGAGTGATAAGCCTAATGGTTCTACACAAATCTTCGCTCTTAAATTAGTTTGGATTAAGGTACCGTTTTCCCCATTTTAATGACGAGTTTCTCAGCGCTGATATGATCTTTAAAGTTGGGGTGGGATCTTCTCCTACGATAGTCATCCTCGGTGAAAGCAGCCTCTGGATCATCCTGCAATGAAGATGTACGGTCGTATTGCACATTGACCTTCACACAGTGTTCATCACTAACCATGTGACACTTGGGAGAGTTAGGAAAAAAGGTAGATAAACATATTTATCTACTTGCAAAATGTTTAAGTAATAAAAATGTTGGGAGCAGAGCCTCCAAACCACTGCATTGACACACACAGTGTAGGTTTCTATCAGTCCAACTGTCCTCTTAATTAATTAGTGCTGATCCGTGTTTGTACTTTTCAGTGAATTTTCAACATGATTTGATACATTGCATCATCTGTGGTAGGCTGTTTGGTAAGTGTGCCTCTGCAAATCACAATAGGATCACTGACGTTTTTCCCTTTTAACTGACCTTTTAAAAATATTTGAATACATAACTGTATGTTGTTTTTCAATATTTGCAATTATTTTATTCAGTTACCTACCTGACAGTTCAAAACCCTGAAACAAACTTAAAGATTTTGTAGTTTTGCATTCAAGACTTATCACTGGGAATGGTTGAAATGACAATAATAATAATTTGTTATTCCCTTCATTAAAATGATTAAATAAAACATTCAGACAATAAGGATTGTTTTTCAAATAGATCATTTACTGTGACATAAAACCGTATGAACGCTACAAGTCAGTCCAGACACGATTTCTCTGCTTTTTCTAATTACATGTATCTAATCATCTGGACGGAACTGGTCAGCATTAAACAACACTGACAGACACTTACTGGATCGACTGGCTTGCTGAGGGCCCAGGTTAGCACAGTTGATATCAGAATGAATATCTTTGGACGACTGAAATTGTCCAATTCTGCATGGAGGGCTGAAAATATAATCAGCTTGTTCGTTAAAGATATTTTGTTGTTCTGTCAACAAAATCAATAATCAGGGTCAAGCAGGACGGTGACACAAAGTCATTGGCCATTACCTGAAACTGCCCAAATGGCTTCATGAATTTGATCGGCGTTTCCGTAAATGTTGTAAATAATAACATCACACTCCATCAATCGCGAAAGGAGGACTTCCCGGTCTGAAGCCTGCAAAATAAATAACCCACGAGTCACAGCGATGCTGGGATAAAAACGGCTAAAGCGTCAACGCGCGTTTTCATCCTTGCACTCACAGAGTATTCTTCGGCCGCAAAAGTGGTCCCTTTCTGCGCTGTCGGCTCGGTAACAGTCCCGACGACTCGGAAAGTGTGCGATTGCCGGAGCTCGTCTTCATCCCCCGAATCTGCTGCCTCCAGCGAAGCTCCAACAACACGGTCGGAGAGAAACTAGACATGAGAGACGGGAACTTCACACCAACGGTGCACCTCAGGCGGGACGCGTTTCAGATGAGAGCAACACGGTAACAGTTTCATGTAACATTTTTTTGCGTCGCTATCCGGTGTTCACTACTATCATTAGGTGGTGTGAAACTCCAAAGCAAACATCTCTGCTACTGAAATAGTTTTAGCTGTAAGAGATTAACATACGCACATGCGTAACAGATTAATAACAGCTGGAATCAGGCTCGACTACGTTTGTCCGTCTTACAGAACTACATATGAAACACCGGGACAGTAAATATTACCTTCCCAATGTACTTTGAAGAAAAGAGGTCGATGAGGTTTATGAAAACGCGGACTTCGCCGCGATGATCGTTTCCCGTCTTTCCGTCCGCCATGCTGTATGATACCGCCGTTGCTAGGGAACCGGACGCCAAGGCGACGCAGTTAACAGGCTCTCAAAAGGGAAACAAGCTACAAACCACCAGGGATTTTGCACACTAAGTGTTATTGTAACCGTCTGCAAGGAAACTATTCAAAATAAAGACGAACACAACTTCCTGTTGGAGACCGATGCACCTTTTACTTGCGCAATTCACAAATTGCCAGAACTATATATTAGAAAAATCTGGGAAAAGAACAATATATCATCTATATATTACAAAAACTATTTTTTTGTAATTCAAGCCCCGAGGGGCTTTAACAGTAACATCTATTACTATATTTTTCCCTAACCCTAACTCTAACCCGTTTGACTTGGCAAAATGACAGCCTTACCAATTTTAGAGCCAACTGCTTTCAGGCATTCAGTCATTTAACTTAACATTCACATATTAGTCAGTTTTTAGATTCTGATCTGTACTCTGCGACCAGTGTGTAAAACGAACACAGCACAGCAACGAAACACAGCGGTTGTACATACGTTTCTAAGGTGTGCAAACTGAACGGAAAATTAAAGCAGGAAAGGTGGTATTTTCTCTTCTAAAAATGTGCTTAGTGGATGATTGTTTTACGCGCAAATTGTTCATTAAACTTTGAAATTTAAATGTTGTAATTAATGTAGTGTGACCAACTCATACTCGTATATAAATGTATATACCGTTTAAATCCCTCAAAGTATACCTTGTTCGTATATTTGGTAAGGTGAACAATAAGGGTATTTATTTCTGTTTATAAAAAAGTGTTTGTCATTTTAAACGGTGTTTCGACAACGCAACATACCATTACGTAATTCTGTATTTGACCTTACTCCGCACCTGACTGCGCTTCTTATCCGTATCCAGGGGAGGGCGCCATTTTTCATACCTTAAAGACGAAATTTCACACAGAGCTTCCAATGCTTTTTTAGCGCAACAGATTTCACGTTTTATTTACCATTAGATGTTTGTAGTAGCCTATTACATGTTCATTTCTTTGCGACAGAGTAGTTTAGAGAAAACCGTCTTTCTCCGTATACTACTTATATCAGGGAACATTCCAAGCATACATGCATCTATCTTTCAGCCGCTTATCCAGTACAGCGTCGCGGGGGGATCCAGCACACTGTGGGCGAGCGGGATATTTAGGAACGCCAATTCACCAACCTGCACTTAGGGCTGTAGGAGGAAATCTGGAGGAGTTCAAGGTTTTTACCCTCCCCTTATTTATGTAACGCAAGGCTCTTCAGATATGAATGAAACACTTAAAGCAAGCGGTACAGGAGTTGCCCCAAAGGTTGTAAAATATCTGTCTGTCTCTCTCTCTCACAGAGCCGTTCACACAGCTAAGAGAAACATACAGCTTCCCCAGCCTGGCAGAATTCAGCCTGGCAGACATTTTTCACTTATTTTAATCCAAAATAATATTTGAGTACATTCGTAGTAAATGCTTTATTGAAGGGTGCATCGAGCACAATGATTCATGCTTATTTTATAGGGCTCTCCTTATTCCTCTGTAGCTGCTGTTGCTCCATTTTGAGTCCTTTCCACTTATGACCTTGACTACTGTTTCCATAACAACTGCCTCAGCTCTAGAGAAGGCATGATTAGAATAGAAATATTTAGTGTGCACTATAACGCTGGCAGTCATTATGAACCCAGCCAAGCCACTAGCAGTGCTGGATCCCACTCAAAATTATAGAGAAGCTGAGACTTTAATACAAATTAGGGCAAACAGAAGTTATTTGACGCTCAAAATTATTCATTGCAGCTTTTCTCAGTCCTGCTGGCGTCCTGCAGCACAGCAGCTGCTGGCAGGGACAACATTGTTTCTCTACACACTGAAACAGGTGAATCCCTTGTTGTTTGTGGCTATAATTTCTTGAAAAAAAGTCCTATCACACTTTTGCCAATTATCTGAGCACTTTTTGACAACTCAAACATTTGATTATTTTGGAAGCTTAAAAAAAAAAAATCTGCTATTACACTGTTAGAAATATTCTTCTTTGGATACTTTTAAGGCAGCATTCATCCCCAGGGTTGTTCCAGTATTTAGCGAACTTATAGAAAATGTAAAATATCGCGGCTCTGTAGTGCAATAGTGTGCAAAACAGACAGACAAAGACACTGTAGTCTCTAGGGTTTACAGAGAGTAGTGCAATAAACAAAAAACATACAGTCAGTCGCACCTCTGTGGCCAAAAAACAACTTGTTAATGAAAGAGGTCAGAGGAGAATGGATACTTGTTGCCAGGTAACAAAAGGGCCACAAGTGCTAAAATACCAATCAGTACAGCAGTGATGTGTAAAAAGGCTTCTCTGGACACATAACTTGTCTACCCTTGAAGTAGTTCAGTGGGACCTACACAGTATTAACCAGGAATACCTAATAAAGTGGCCATTGAGCGTATGTGCACTTCAACACAGATTTTGCAGCCCCAATCAGGCATTCCACTGTTGCGTGTGCTTTCCTTCCAAACCTGGGAAATTAATTGTCGATTTGTACCATCTGAAGGGTTTTCTACCCTGAATTCTTTCACTTGTGCCTTATTTTAGGCAAAATTATTTATAAGATAAAAACTATTTATAAAATGGCGAAGAGCCATCTGACTCAGATCTATGTTACAATATTTAGCATTTTTGCGTCACTGTTTTGACCAGTATTCATTTCAGCTGTGAGCCAACAGCAGCGAGGGGCTGGGACTGGGTATGTGCTCCTTATTCCATGGTGATTGATCTCTTGCACCATGCCTACAGGTAACCCAGTTAGGAAAATGCAGGATTCCTGGTTGGAGTTATTAGACTGTTTTTAGCTTCAGCTGTGGGGGGGGGGGGGGGGGGGGGGGGTTAAAAATTATATTTTTTTTTTTTGGCAACTTGCCCGTGGGGAAATTTGGAGGTTT
>JABJVO010000026.1:13347322-13371961 GCA_026770805.1 Boulengeromyrus knoepffleri | reverse complement strand
AATCTAATTAGGGAGTTACAGCGAAAACCCGCATACACACCGGCCCTTTGCGGATAAGATTGGCCACCCCTGCTCTACAGGGATTACTGTGACATCACATTCCAATCGGCAGTCATTGAATATCTTGTTATCATTGAATAGTCAGTCAATCTAAACATATTAGCGCAATCAGAATTGTACCGTTTCTACTTTTTATGAACTACCATCTGGAATATAGTTTTTTTTTCTCCATACATAACCTGCCCACAGATGCCTTTGTGCCCCTCATTATACGTCAATCTCATCGAGAAACATTGATTTTTTCCGTTTTTGGTCTCCATTGGTTATGTTGTCCTGGCAACAAGGTAAAATCACCTCAGCTTTCAGATCACACATTTGTGTTACTGCCTACTCTTTGATTATAACACTAATGTATTTCTGATGGGTGTTACAACCGTCTCTTCCCTCTGCTTAGTCTAAAATCCATATTCTACAAAGATGTTTTGACTCGTTAATGTTTTATTAACCCGACTTCATCTCCAAAAACAGAGTACATCTTACCCTGCAGAACAGTACCAGTGTTGTTGGGAGTCATCACTCGCGAAACAGATCAGGCAAGGATGCACATTATTTTTTGTTCAAATGATCTTTTTATAGCAAATGCATCGATAAATAAGCAGATCTGCATAGTGGCACTTCTGTGTCATAACTATGTATGACACATTCATATGTGGAAACACACAACATCAGCTCATTTACACATATGCACATTTGCGCAACCTAATCCCAAAACAACAGGCGATGAAGGAACTAAATTAAATGGTGGGTAGGAAACAGACATGATTAATAATGGCAATTTTCTCCTGGCTGCTAAACTGCAGCGTAATGGCTCTTCTCTATAATTAAAAATGAAATGATCGCCATCAGTTAAAAAGCAGTGTAGTTTGAAGCTGGTGCTGCAAGCAGCCGAGACTGCGGATCCTACCCTGTTTAGTATTCCGGCAGCAAAGCAGCCAGACGCAGTCTGGCACGGAAGACTCGCTGCTCCATGGAGGTTATTTAGTGCCGTTCCTTCGTCCTTGCCCCCCCCTCCCCCTCCCCCACCAGTGCAGCGTCTCTGAGCCTCTAAGGTACATGAAGCTCAGAAATGGATGGTGTAAAACCAGGCGCGCATGTCTGCTATAGAGGAATGTGTGTTACAGATAAGGACGTGTACAAATGGGAGTGTGTATCAGGATGACCTTGCAAAGACTAATTTTTATAATTGTCAGCCTTTTCATCTAGGAGAAAAGCTCTGAAATTTTTTTTTTTTTTTTTTTAAGTTAATGGCTAGATATAGAATGAGGTTATAGATGATTATTTTTCCCTCAGTCACAAAACTGGCAGTGCAGCTCACAGCAAGGTCGCAGTGGTGCATTACCAGTTCAGATGTGGGTTACTATCATTTCGAAACGTGTGGTTTTCTACGAGTAGAAAGTAGCAGCAGAAAAGAATGGGTTTGTAGGGCAAACTCTGGCTCTGATTCCCCGAAATATAACGTAAGTATTGTTACAGATGACAACATAGCGTCTTACGAACGTGAGCAGAAAAGCAGCAGCGTCTGTGATTTCAGTTTCCAACAGCAAGACTGCTGGTCCACAGGATGAACATGAGATCTGTTTGCGGTGACCTCAACCATGACCCCTGAGTTAAGGACAAAGGTCACTACTGGTCTTCCTACTGTGTGTGGCTCAGCACTGCAGAGGTCCACCACGACACAGCAATGCAATTAACCCAGCATTACTTATACTGGTTACCAGTGCGGTACACTTACATACGCTGCTTTCCAATGACATTTTGGCCCCAGAGGACATAAGGTGCCCGTTAATGACATTTATCACATAGTACATGGTCGTTTTCACAAGTTTGAAACAAAGTATTGGATGGAAACACCGTTCACTACAATTGTCTGCCATTAGATAATGTTTCTATTGGGAAAACTACCACTTACTATTCCTGTTGCCATGGTAACGCATACGGCTGTTTTATGCACACAGCACACCAAAGACACAGGGACTGAAGCAGCTTATACCTGTTTCCTACTAAGCAGTCACACAGACAAGCTCTTTGCTTAATAAGAAACATCTTCATTTGCATTTTAAAAGGTGTCCTTAAAGGGTGGGCCCAGGATTCGTGGTTTGGGGTGATGCAGCGTACTGTGAGCATGCTTTGGATATCGGGCTTTAAAACACAGCCAACAACTGAGAGAAAACAGGATTACTGGCCAGCTAATGAAATCAGCTGTCATTCAGCGGAGAGAGATAGACGAGCTCTTCTGCAGATTACAAACTGAGGTAATCACAGACAGAGTCGTCGCCTGGTATCTGCTTTCTGCTAGTAAGCCTATTACGGAGGTGAAACTCATTTTGCCTTGTAATTCCACAAAGCATTACGCTTAGAAAGCAGGCCCAGATGGCTCGTCCTAATAGAGGAATTTTAATCAGTGATATGAGATTACGCAAATTCTTCAAATGAATTTCCTCACACACTCAGACCAGGATATGCTATTAAGTATCTTTTAATCGTAGCAACAAAGCAGGAATACAGGCCTTCCTGTACAGCTAGGCTCTCTTCCTGTACAGCTAGGCTCTCTTCCTGTATAGCTAGGCTCCCTTCCTGTACAGCTAGGCTCTCTTATTGCAGGGGGGTCCTGCTTCCTTTCCTGAATGCCTGCTCTTCGTCATTCATATTCACATACCTGTGGTCTTCCTCATCACCCCGTTCTTCTGTAAATGGCATTCATAAAAACAGGCATATTCCATAACGGCTGGCTGGTTTGGGTGCATTATTTGTCGTCCGTTTTACTTCCCGCACTGACTATTTAAAAAGACACTCAGTTACAACCAATTTACCTTACGCCACATAATTGAAAGTGCATAACCAAAACCACAATTTTATGTAGTTTCATATAATCACTTCTTAGTCTTAAAAAATATTTACCCGTCCAATAAGCATTTCCAGCACAATCCAGGACAGGATCCACCCCAAGGAGCAGAGGTCATGGGGCTTTCAGAATGCAATTTGGGACATTTAATTACAACTATTCATTTTATACCACATACATGAAAGCACATAACCAAAATTTCTTGCTCGCTCTCTCTCTCTCTCTCTCTCTCTCACTCACACACACAGGTGAGAACTAATTTCCCAATCCCAGGGGGGTAAGGAGGAGGGGGAAAAAAAAAAAAAGCTTCCCATTGATCCACTGTTCCATGCTGAGGTAAATATCGAGATTGACGTCCTATTCTCTGGGCCTGGCCAATGTTCCTCTTTGTGTTTCATAGGTGTCGCCGATACGTTCATGCCTTGCAGTCTGCTATGCGCAAAGCCGGTCTCCATGGAAACCATGCACACTTACATTTTTGAAACTGAACACCATTCAGCTGAACATTATTTCACCATGTCAGCTGCTTCTCGGTCAGTAGACTTCAAGTTAGTTCTCATCGGGAGCACTGGGCCTGTAATACTGGACCAAACCTGCTTAAATTCACTGGTATACTAAAGATTAAAAATGACTTAAAGGCAAACTATAATCACTAGTATTCATTCACCACTTTGGTCTTTGAAGTAGTTCTGTGTTGTTTAGATTGATAGTTTGCAACAGTCATTGCTTCAGAAAATAAAGAAAAAAAGCTATTTCAGTCAGCCATGACCAAATGGGAATACCAGTAGACCCAAGAAATGTGCCAACACAGATCCCTGTGGAGAAGCTCATCAAATGAAAACTGGACCTTTACACCTTAAAACTGATTTTTTTTTTTCTCCCCAGTACCTGCCTTGTAGCACCAGAGCGCCTGGGTCCTTGTCAGATGCTTCTTGTTTGCAGAAAGTGATGATCCTGTCCTGGATTCCATCTTACACTGAGTTAGGGTCTGTTTTCTTTTTTTGTGTTAGCAAACGCAGGTCATACCTTCATATCAGTGCATCTTGGTGATGTCGAACTGCTGCTGCTGCTTCTCTCCCCACGTGACCTGCGAAGTAACCCTGGCCAGTAGATGTAGGGGGTAGTTAATAGACAGCAGAGTTTATGAAGGAACTTCAAACACCCAGATAAGATGGGGATCTTTCCTCTATCATACATAACAATTCTGCAACATACTAGATTACGGAACTTAACCCAAGTACAGTACAGTCTCATTGAGATCTTTTATTTTTTTTCCAGTGACGCAAGTTTGTTTCCCATCAGAAAATATTTGTTCAGTACAAAAATACTTTAAATGTAATTACTGGAGAATTTTTAATCTCACCACAGTTCAGTGATACAGTTTACAGGGGAAAAAAAACATATGAACTGATTAAACAATCAACAATCAAGTGATTTTACAGAAATTACATGTCCACTGCAGAATCTACAAAAAGCTATGCAATTATTTACCACACATAGCTGTGTGCTTAAGGCAAGTAGTGTGGTATTACCTAACATACTTTCTTGAAAAAAAGTACAGTTCAAGTTCTATGCTACCAGTTTTTGGCACACATTGGAAAAATCTAAGCCTGCTAACAAGAACTGCTGCAGTAAAAGGACCCCAAATGCACTTGGGTTATAAAGGGGAAGTCGTTCTGTTCTCTGACTTTGTGACAGTGCTCACCTGTCAAAGCTTTCAGCTTCTGTATTGATGACAGAATCTCTATTCGCACTCGAAATGGTAATGAAGAGCCGTAATATCACAGCTCCTATTATATCGGGCAAATGGATTAACACAGACTGAAAAAGAACTCTTATACCTTGAAAATTATTATGGCACATAAATTAGAACAGAGTTCAAATCATTTGCAATTGTCTGTTAAAATCCCTGAAAATGAGCAGCATGCTCAGAATGATTTTACAGGGGACTCCGTGGGAAATGAGGCACTCAAAGAAACATGGCTTTCAACACCACAATGAGGCGGGCGACTCTGCAACAGGCCGAAACATAAAGGAAATGAGGTGTTGCTATAAGAAGGCTTTATTGTTTGACTGCAATACACTTATCATTCACGTTCTTACTGCAAAATTAAAATGGAATACAAAATGTTAATAAATAGGCCACACACAGTTATTAATAACAGGCCACATATGTATGTGTTCGACACAAACAGCAGTGACACAACAAACACAGACACTCACCGGCAGCAATATGAAAAGGAAACATCGGCTGGGTATGACTCTCTCATCACTAGTGAGCAGCAAACTGCTATGGTCTTTGTTAGTGCAATATTCATCGAAGATAATGTTCCCTATATTTTTTTTTTTTATTTTTTTTTAAACAACACTACTATGGAATGACCGAACAAAATAAAATCAGTATACAAGATGATAGAAAACTACTGAATGACCATGGTAATATCAACAATTTAAAGCATGTTCATAATTAATAAATAAAATAAATAAAAAAAAAAAAAAAATTCAAAACTGGTTATCCAGTAACAGAAATTAGTTTGCTACATTGCAGAAGTACCATTTAGCATTGACATTTCCAAAAAAAGTACAGGAAGGATAATATTTCAGGACGCCATAGCATACCACATTCGTTTTGCGGAGCACTTCGATAACGTGGTTAGCGGGAAACAGCAGAAGTGGATTCTCCAAATTGGCTCTTTTGGGGAATTTTCCATATCCTTTAAGTCTCCTGAAGTGGACGCGATTTGAAACTTAGAGCAATAAGGATGGACTTTTATTTGAAGATTCCTCCTCTTCCTTCAGATTCCATGCCACATCAAAGGGCCTTAGTTTAAAGGTGAGCTTTGCAAGGGGACGGGGCAATTAAGGGTGTGGTGTGTCTCTTCTAGGACCAGGAGTCTCAACAGTAAAATAGGAGAGCAATGAGAGCCCAGGTTCTCTAATCACACAATGTTTCAAAAATGCCTGACTTGGTTCAGACTACAAATTATGGTGATTCCAACTAGAAACAGATGAATTCCATGCTGCAAAAGGAAAAGAATACCCGGAGATGTGTCCAGTCAAGTCGGCTTGGGCTGGGGTCATATAACCCTTAACCGAGCCTCGGTAGTCCAGAATCGGTGTAGAACAGCCAAGGAAGTGGTAACACCTGTTTGTATGCAGAGTTCCAGTCTCTCTCCGTAAACATGCTTCACTTCAGGTACCACATGGATCAGATTCTCAAAGACGACTCTTTTGGTGTGAGTCCTTGCAGGATTATTACCCAGGATTAAAATCATTCAGTGCTGAAGTAAATTTAGCTGCCAGCTAAAACAAACATGGTTTCATATTTGAGCAAAATGATTAACTTTGAAGTTTGAAGTTTAAAAATCAAACTCAACAGCTTCAAGCCCATTGCTTCTCCAGTGAAACTTCTTATGTTAAATAATCTCAATGATGAGATATAACCCATCTGCCAAGCTGATTTGTTTTAATAGACTCAGCTTCTTGGCCATTAACTGTTGAGAAAAATATAGAACTAGCCAAATTTCAATAAAAGTATGATATGGTTTTTGTTCTGGTCAATCAAACTGCTGCAGTAATCAATGCACTGTTAAATCACTAAAGCTTCCATCTTTAGGCTTTCATATTTTTTATTATCAGTAGAAAAATATACTGTATACATTTGAAGTTGTACACAAAATAAAATGAAAACAAATCTCTGTAAGTTGAGCAGTTTCCCTAGAACACTGTTTACAAACGCAACGTAAACATTAATCAAACAGCACTTTCATAGAAAGTGAGACACTAAGGTTACTAACACGAGGCTGGGACCTCAGATGCACCTGACTCTGACAGACCAATCAGGAGCCCCAGCCCTGCATACAGGGGGCGTGTTCTATGTATTCTCTCAGCTGTTATAGATGCAATGAGAGGTTTGAATCGATAAGCAGAAAAAAAGAGCTTAGACCTGTTGTGAGCAATGAATCTTAATGAGTCACTAAAGGTTAGAAAGTACTCTTTGTTTTCTGTCTTTGGTTTAATGAGAGAAATGGATCCCACAACCAGTATATGGGGGTTGGAAAGGTGGGGGGGGGGGGGAGGAGGCGCTCAGGTGAGAGGAGACAGGCTCTAAATCATCACCATTAGGTGTGGTATCAAAGAATGTCAACAGCGCATGAAGGAGCTGATAGGATGTGTGTGGTGCAGCTGAACGAACGGCCCTGACATGAGGCCGAGGAAATAGCACTAATTGTCATTTCTTGGTGCTGAAAGGACAGCTCTCTACATTGTAGGAGAAATTTGGAATCTGGAATGAGGTGTTCAATCTGTGTGATAAACAGCACTGTCTCAGAGCACCCATTCAATCTCAGTAAGTAAATGAAATATTGATTGAAAGTGACCCCGAAACAGAATGCATTAAGAGACACACAATGCTGCAGGACTGAGGTAATTCTGTTTCGCTGCTCTCCCAGCCTTCTACAGCAAAGCAGGCCACTGCACAGCTGCCACTCACGAGGCTGGACGGCACGCACAAGTGTTCCTCCTGTCTGCGGCAGTCAGATTGCTACCGGCTAGCCGCAAAAAAAAAAAAAAAAAAGCGTGCTCTACGGACGGCCTAATTCACTGCCACGAAGCCACCTCCGGTTCCCCCCCCGACATATCGGTCCCCTTCACATACACATGAAAGAGTTAAACGCTAGCAAGTCCCTTTCCTTGTCCTGGTCATTTACCTCAACCTTTAACATGTCAGGAATCTCTTTTCTCACTCACACAAGCAGCTCCTTTTACTTATCTGAGCAAGATGGCGATAGAAGCGACACAAACTGATTCCGTGTCAATGGTTACTTAAATCTCAGGCTGGAAGTCACCTTTTTTTTTTTTAATAAAAAAAATATATATATACTGAAAAGATATTTGTTTTCCTTAAACCAGACAATGCAATGGTTACCTCGTAATGGCCCCAATGAGCTGTTTCAGTGCTGACCAACAGCAGTGGTGGGAGACTTTGAGGTATCATTTATTGTTAATGTATTATAAATGAACTGAGACTTGTGGCATGCAAGGAAAAAATGAGACGGGAGACAAGTGACGCTACATGATGAGCTAAGCACATTTATAATGATAAAATGAGTAAATATAATAGCCGCAAAGCTAACCACTGATTTTCACGATATACACTATTTGTCAAAACTTGCACAGCTACAGAATTGTTGACGATAGTCATTACCAAGTAACACAGTTTTTACTACAGCTTTTTTTTCTCTTTCATTAACAAGCAAATCATTCCCCTTAAAAATAACTCTAAAATACGTATTAGAGACTTTAAGAAAAACAACGTCTAGATGAAACAACAGTTCCAATGTTTAAAAGGAAAATTGGACTACACTTACAGTTTGACAGAGAGGACTTCTTAGGAGTGAAGGGAGAAGACAAGGGAAAGGCAGGTTATCTTTTCAGGCTGTCTCTATGTCCAAACGGAAACTGCACAGCAAATCAATATGAAATGAGGAGTCCATATAGTTCAATGAACAAAAGGGACAGTTCATGAAGACAGATCACAGTTCAGAAAGAGGCTGGACGCGCCGGGCAGCAGAGCTGTTCTTTGACTGGCTGCACAGGAAGAGCTGTCTGGATGGACGGAATCAATGGGCTGAAGTTGAGATGGAAGGAATTCTTGGTTTAAAATTCAATTTCTCAACCGGATGATCCAGAGGATTTTTTTGTTTGTTTGTTTGTTTGTTTGTTTTGTCCATTGAATTTAAGACTGCATGCACATCATGAAGGACAGCAGGCGTGGGGCACTCCACAAGTGCTCAGAGAGCAGGCAAACTCAGGTGAGACAGGTGGAGTCAATGGTCGGGACAGGTAAGCACTCGGGAAGAGAAAGGACAGAAGAGGGAGCTCAGGTTGAGGTGGGGCGAAAAGGCAGACTGAAAAAATGACCTATTTCAAGAGTGAGGGTCTAGCTAGCTAGCACTTTTTCGAAGTAAACTGCCTCTTTTATCACTTTTCTTTTCTTTTTTTTTTTTTAAAAAAGCATGCAGGAAAATACTCTGTGGTTTCGGTGACATAAAACTGCTCCACGTACATGCAGATTACGGAGTAGCATCGACGGCACGGGGCTGGGGCACCATGCTTGCGAGCCCCTCTCTATGGGGCAGACGGCTAACATCACAGGTAGCTTCACAGTAAAGTCTACATTCACAAATACTAATGTTTCTAGTGTTGACAAATTATATATATCCAAATAGAAGCTCTTAAAATGCAACACGCATCACCGAGCGTGCACTTAATTAAAAAATGTCGTTTTTTGTTGGCACTTTCACATTTTCTCCCTTATAAAATCCCCGATCCACTGCATCAACAGCGATCTGTCTGAACGTTGAGGGTGCTCATGGAGTAATGGTAGGATCCTTGGCCAGGGAGGAACACCAGCAGTTCCTTTGATGGCGAGGGCAGTTGGGGTGGGGGGTGTGGTGGGGTGGGGTACAATCGTAGAGGCCTTCCTTACAGATGGCCATTAGCAGAAGTTGGAGGGGGAGGGCAGGGGTCCCTGGCCAGGCAGCGTTCCCCAATGGTCTATTTCAGAGGGAAACTGGTGCTTTTGCTGATTTGTAAACTTACCAAATACAATAATCCACAGTTTTAACCTTAAAATATTTTACAGTGCTTTTTGCAACTATATTGCTTTTTTGTTACTTAATCCTAGAAGGTCGTCTCCTACTTCTCTACGTCCTTATGTAAGAAGTAAGACTGCTTCGACAGAGCTCGGCCGCGCTCTTTTCCGCACGCGAGCCCAGCCACACCCCACCTAACAGCAGTTCATGTATGCTTGACTCCTAGTTCTAACTAATACTGAAAACTACACGCATATCCCTGTACATTCAGTTGTTGTTTTTCTTTTAAAACTACAATAATGCTGGTAAACTGGCAGGCTAAGATCTTCTCACACTAGAAACAATATACAAATATACACAAGCCAATTAGAGAACTAAAACATACCAAGAAAAGTTCTTCCTGATAAAACACATTATTTACATGTACACATCTTAAACATAATTTCATTCATTTGCATATTATATATTAAAAGAAAAGACAAACAAGAGAACAAAAAAAACAACATAATTTTACTTCAAAATACAGTACATCCTTCTGTGAAACGATAAAGTGAGATCTTACGGAGTAAATCGAGGTGCTAACCCACTTTCTGTGGGTTGGCAGCTCGAACCCCTTGCTCATATGTGATTCGCTGCGTTATCAAATACTGCGCGGCCTGCGTGGCAGCCGGCGATCCGGTTATCGTTACCTTGCGATTCCTTGTGCCGGGCACGAACTCCCCTTTTTTGGAGATCTGTATTCTTGCACCAGTCAATTCCTGGTATTCTACTAGCGTTTTCCCGCCTTTCCCTAATATCGCACCTACCAGGTTTTCCGGCACAGCGATTTCCACCACGTCCTTGGAGCCGTCCGTGGTCTTATCGGTGGCCAGGATGGCACTGGCCGCGAGTGGAGCCGCAGCGCCAAAGTATCCGTTGGTGGCAGCAGTGGCAGCTGCCAAGCTACCTAACGCGAATGTGCCTGCGGAGCCGCCCGTGGAGCCCGCGCTGGCCGAGGCCTCACTCGCATAGGTGGCCAGCAGGTTTGCTGCCGCTGCTGCCGCTGGGTTGGCACTCGCGGCCGCTGCGGCCAGAGCCCCGGTAGCTGCCGCCTGGCTTAGACCCAGCCCCAGGGTGTTGAGGTTGTACCCGTAGCTGGCTAAAGTATTGAGCGCCGAAGTGATGGCCACCAGATCGTTCCCCGTGAACCCCGACAGCACGGCGGGAAAAGCCGCCACCCCCGCCAGATTGGCGTGTCCCAAGAGACCCGCGGCGGCGGCGGCCGTGGGCAGGACCTCAGCAGTGTTGGCGTAGGGGGAGCCGGTAGGGTTGGAATTAGCGACGGGCCCTGTCACATTAGCGTAGCTGATGTTGAGGCAGCTGCCGCTCTGAGGGTCCTCTTGGATCTTCTGAATGATGAGTTCCACAGCTTTGCGGTTCTGCTCGGGCTCACCGCTCACGGTCACTACCCTCTCCTGAAGGTTGATCCCATCGGGCTTCTGGGAGAGCTGCACCCAGGCTCCTGACTGCTCCATTATAGCCTTCACAGTGGCCCCGCCCTTGCCAATAATCAGCCCCGCTGTGCTGTTGGGGACTATTATTTTTACCTGCGAAGATGGAGAAGGACAAACCAAATAAACGACTGGCAAGTGAGACCATAGCTTCTTGAAGGTTCTCGTGGAATTTTGTTTCATACCTCAGTACTAGAGATTTATTTTAAGCATTTAATACAAATTAATGGCTTTGCAAAAGGAATGGCAGATACCATATCTGCAGCTTTCAGAGGGAAAATAAAATTCTACTACCCTGTCACAGGAAGGCCTGTTAAAATAGCAGAAGGCAGGAAGATAAATTATGAGTTAAACCATGACTCAACGAGCAATTCTGTATTGTCATTTAGACCATACTCATGTGAAAGGACGACAGACAATTCAGGCCCCTTGCCATATTAACTAACTTGCTTGCAATTTTAGTTTTGTCTGACAATAACATTAACCCGATACTAACTACATTTGGATTGTTTTTGAGATTGAAAAGGTTTGCAGTACTGAAAGCACTACTACAGTGGAAGAAACACACTCCATCCCCTTTTGGTCACGTGAGGAAGATAAGAGTTCTTGACCAGAACTCATGCAATATGATTTCTTGACAAGCAGAAGTAATTATCAGTTGCTAGTTGTGAACAGCAGGAGAGAGGAGCAGTGCCAGAAGAGGACTGGGTGACGAGTGAGAGAGCTGGAAGCACAGAGTCAATCATCATCTGCTTCCTAGCAGGTTGGAGCCAATAGTCTGACAATAACTCACTGCGCGATTTCAAACATATCCTGAAAATACAACAATGTAATCAGCATTCTTCTGTCCCTGCTCTCTGTAATCTATCAGTAATAATTCAGAGAGCATAACTTCAGTACTGCTAAGCTACTCTGAATGAAACACCAGATTCAAAAAGAACTCTGAAGAAAGTATCTATAAAAGAGCTTCAATGGTGAGTCTTGGCAAGAGGAAGGAACTGTGAAAAGGGGGTCGTTTGTTGTGACGGATCTGGGCTTCAGTGGCGAATCTTTGAGAGCACGGGAATGAGACGGCAGCCTGCAGACACATCATTACAGAGAGCAACATGCTACCGCTGCAGATCTGATTTCCGTACAACTAACAAAATATCAACAACACTGTTTAATTGGCTATTGTACAAGCTGTCACATATGCCACTGATGTATTATTTAAAAACATACTTTAATAAACCTCACAATTAGATGAAACAATCTGGTAACAAAGTAACAGAGGTACTTCCATACTGCCATACTCCCTGTAGAATTAGTTTTTCTTTGGCAAATTTCAGTAAAGCTGAACAGTTTAACAGTCTACTTATTACCAACTAGAAGGCTAGACGTCGTTATTCCAGAAGATATTTTTAACTTCCAGAAAAGCTGGAAAAAAAATGTAATCAAAAAGGAAAAAGGCTGGAAAAAAGTATGTCCACAGGCTAAAGTCTTCTGTGTTGCAAAGTCTGCAGTAATTCTCCATCTGTCACCAAAGCAGTACTGTGGGAAACAGCAAGTAATGGCAGTGTAGTAAATGCGATGGCGCGTCGGACAGAGGCCCAGAAAGTGTGCCGTTAATGGTGGAAGCTCTCACTGCTGGCCAGCAAAGGCACGGCTCTTGAGTCATACTGCAGAATGCTCCCTTCAAACATTAAGAATCATCACACACGTGCGAAAGAAACCTTGTATGTACAACCACACAAATCATGCATACAACCACATTCCTAAGCCACTCTTGCAAAGAACGCCTATACACATTTAAAGGCTTCTGGGAAAATGTGTACATTCCAACTTTCAAACATAGTACAAACTCAGATTAAGCACAGAACCTTGGGGACTTCATTTTATAGTCTTCAGTTTAAAAAAAAAAAAAAAAAAAAAATCCCATTTCTGAAGCCCCATAATTTAATAAGGTTTATGTTCCATAAGCATTCCCATAATTGAATAAGGTTAGATCCACCAGCAGTCCCATACCGCCGGGACACCATAACACCTATGTCTGCGGTCTTCAGCTGTCGTCCCCATGAAGACAACCGCACTCCCTCGTCTGAACGAACTGGTGGCAGGAGGACATGACTGGGATGAAAGGATGATACTGTACCTGGTTGGCCCTGGAGGTGGTCATGTGATCAGATGGAGAGGGCTTGGTGGTAGTTGGGGAGGATGGCAATGTCTGGGAACAAAGCAGTTGAGCACAAATCACCAACCAGTGAGCGAAACACATTCAACGCTGCACACTCACATATCAGAGAGATGTACAATTAACTCAAAAGATTAAAGTTCTTCTTTAATGTAATATTCAAGGCATACGGTCACTTATTAACAATGATCAGACCACACTCTAAAGGCAATTAGAAGTTTGCCAAAGAATGTAATGATGGTGAACTGTGATGGTGACATGAAGCAATGTGCATGTGTCTGTCTACATCCTGCTCTGCACAGGATCAGCTGCTAGCCATGTTCACAATGCACAAACGCACCTGAAAACTGTATGGCAGATGGAGACAAGGGTCAACCCTTTGATTCCATACAAATCCCAATAAGCATTCATATGGTGCTTCCTCTAAAAAGGTCTCAGAATCAGAACATGGTAGTTCAATTGCCCACTCTTCAGACACACTGACATGCCTGTTCTAGGTGCATGTTTGTATAAAGGGTAGCAGGCTAAAGTGAGGAGTTACATGAGCAAATTATGCTTCAATAAGTGGATTAATCGCTGCACAATTGTTGGGGTTTTCATGTGACCCTATTCTCATTACACTTAGCATTGACTGCAACTGTCAAGACGTTTGCTGGGAAACTACTGAAGTGGCTTTTAACTGCAGGAAATTACGGTTTCAGATGTCTCACTATGGATGGACTATGACGAATTCCTTTTTAACAACAATAAGTACGAACATACCAAAGTAGGACAGACGCAGAGGGAGGAGAAAAGTCTGTATAAAACTGTGTTGAGCCTCGTGCTGTGCGTCCTGTGTTATGTTCAGTGGAGCAGGCAAGGCCAGGTGAGATGTTCAGGTTTGTGACGTTCAGTAGGCAAGGCCGGGTCAGGTGCAGGTGCAGAGAGGTAGTGGATCAACAACCTCAGTGGTTCCAAAAACAGCTACAGCCAGTAGGTTTGGGGTACACCGAGGGTCAGGGTACATTGTGATTTTGGGGTATAGTTTAAATACGGGGAATACGGGTACCTACTGAGGTTTGGGGTACACCAAGGGTCAGGGTACATTGTGATTTTGGGGTACAGTTTAAGTACGGGGAATGCGAGTACCTACTGAGGTTTGGGGTACACCGAGGGTCAGGGTACATTGTGATTTTGGGGTATAGTTTAAATACGGGGAATGCGAGTACCTACTGAGGTTTGGGGTTTACCAACAATCTGGCCAACACAATCTGCATGTGGACCCTTTTTTTTTAAAATCAATGAAAAAGAAAATAATATAACGATCAGTATACCATTTCACAATATTGAGAGGAAGAAACTACTCATTATCCATATTATACATGAGGCAAGCTAGACTGACTATACTCTTCTAGAAAATGTTGCATAGTAGTTAAGCAGCCAACACGCCAATACGTTTTAACCTATTTGGGCAAAAAACCCCAGATAGTGATGAGTAATTCAATTTTGAACAAAACGGCCTAGAAAGTTTTCCAAATTCTCAAAGTTTCTCTGGAAGACTGATCAAAGTCTTCTTTAGTGACTTTTAGGGTTTTCTAAGGAGCGTTAGGTTTGGGAAACGTGTCTTCCAAAAGGGTTGAAAATAAAACATTCCTCATGGGGTCATTAAACGGAAGAGAGATGGGAAGAGGGAAGGGCAGACATGCAGTGGTTCATACCTGAACTGGAGATATGACATTTTGGCATGTGATCCTTTCACCAGAAAATCAAAGGAGAAAAAATGAGATTCAGTAATGGAGTCCACTGTGACTCACGATAAGCTTAAATCATTTTTAATTCTAATTCCTTGAACCCAGACAGCTCAAGATCCCATTTGCCTATAAGTAACACTGAAACTGGAAGGAACAGGAGACAGTCTTTGCAAAGCCTTTATGTATCATACCTCAGGACCAGCCAGGACCAGAGCCAGACCACTGAATACAATCAAGGACCAAAAGAAACCATACGGGCTATTCTCAGATTAATCCGTTTTACAGTGAAAGGAAATATGAAGGAATGTTTTCCGCATTTGATTCAGCATGCGTATAAGTGTGGGGGGAAACCCCTTGAATGATGACATTTTGAGGATTTTGTGCTGCAAGAGACTATAGTGATTACAAATATATCTGGGGGGAGAAAAACTAAACCTTTATCACATAATGCATGGTTCATGCATTACATTTCTCTAACAGAAGCAGCTGGTTCAATAAAAGAAAAAAATGACGAAGATAAATCCAATCTGAAACCCAGATTTTAAGAACATAAGAAATTTACAAACGAGAGGGGGCCATTCGGCCCATCAAGCTCGTTTGGGGAGAACTTAACTAATATCTCATTTTGAAAGTCTTACGTTTCTTATACTCAGAGTTTCTGCTTCGTTTTAGTGCGCTAATGTAAAACACAACAACTTTTGGCCATAAAATCACTTAACTAAGATTCTCAATCTGCATGTGGGGAAATGAAACACATTACATGTTTATGGGAACAAGGACCACACATCTAGGACTCAAACAGCAGCTGATGCATCTGTTGTATCATTACACTACATTAAATAAACTGCCATAGTACCACTACAGGGAAACTGTCCGCCTTTCCTATTAAGATACACCGATCAGCCATAGCACTGAACCCACCTGCCTAATATTGTGTAGGTCCCCCTCGTGCTGTGAGAACAGCTCTGACCCACTGAGGCATGGACTCCACAAGATATGGTGTCTTGTGGTATCTGGCACCAAGACATTAGCAGCAGATCTTTCAAGACCTGTAAGTTGTAAGACGGAGCCTCCAGGGATCCGGACGCGTTTGTCCAGCACGTCCCACTGATGCTCAATTCGAGTGACGTCTGTGGAATTTGGAGTCAACACCTTGAATTTTTTCATGTTCATCAAACCATTCTTGCACAATTTCTGCAGTGTGGCAGGGTGCATTATCCTGCTGAAAGAGGCCACTGCTATCAGGGAAGACCGTTGGCATGAAAGGGTGCACTTGGTTTGTAACAATATTTAGGTAGGTTGTATTTATGAAAGTAACATCCACATGAATGCCAGGACCTAAGGTTCACCAGCAGAACACTGCCCAGAACATCACACTGACTCTGCCAGTTTGCCTTCTTCTCATAGCACATCCTCGTGTCATCTCTTCCCCAGACACGAGAAGTGTGGAATTACAACCATTATTGCCTTCTGCTGTCCTGGAGAGGTATTACAAAAAATTATAAAATGAAAAAATCCCACGCATGTTGAGAAATTTACACTGCAGTGTCCAGGATGATCAATTATTTTCTTTCTTCTGTCATTAAACAAGATCACCATACTTGTTTTTGTGAACCATATGACATTGAATAACATTCATTTGAATCTGAATGTTAAGGGAATAACATAGAATCCAATATTATTATTATTATTATTATTATTATTATATTATTATTATTATTATTATTATTAATAAAACTACTACTACAAGCAACGATAGCTGATCCATAGTTTTTGTCCTGATTATTATTTTTACATCAAAATGTCATTTTGCAGCTTTTAGCAATAAAAAGATGTACCTTTACTGCCAACACTGCATTCACACACATTCATCACAAAACATCATTAAGCAAAACTGCATTGATCGTTCTGATTCACATATGACCAAATAAGTAGTATTTATGGTGAAGGATGAGGATCTTACAAAAATATCAGTAAGTCAACTAAGCTCTATATTAATCAATAAAGAATGTCTACGTAACTAGTCTTCCATTCATCAAAGAACTGAGCACCCCCATCTCAGCTCATTACAGATTTGCTTTAAGACATAAAGACCCACTTTGCCCAATAAACCCCCAGGGCACCCAGTTGAAAAACATACGTCTGCCTTTTTACAATGCTGGTGAAGTGGTGATTTGGACAAAGTTTTTCCACAGGCATACTGACCACTTCGCTGCCTTAAACCCATCATTTAAAACCTTGCCTTTGTATGTGTGTCATTTCTAGAGCTGCAGTGTACTACAGCTTGTCAAACACGGCTTATAAAGAAATACGATTTGAATGTGGTTCTTGATTATGTTCTTCATATGTGAAAATATGGGACACAATACTGCGAACCACTCCACATCGATTAGATTAACCACCACAACAGGTCGCTAATTTTGTCCCCATTCATATTCAATGATGTGATTTCCGTACAATACAGCATTTCCTGGATTCTGGAAGGAGGTGGGTTTCCGGTTGGAGATGGACTGATAGGCAAGATCTACGGCCAGACACTGTTGAGGTATATAGTGCACACGCACCTGGCTGTCCACATCATGTAACAGAAAACATTACTCATCAGACCAGACCTCTGTTTTCCCATTGGCCCACGGTCCAGTTCTGACGCTCACGTGGCCATTGTAGGTGCTTTTAGCTGTGGACAGCGGTCAGCATGGGCACTCTGACTGATCTGCAGCTACGCAGCCCTATATATGCAAACAAACATTGTGTGTTCCGACACATTGTATCACAGCTGGCATTAACTGTATCAGTAATTTGTGCTTCAATGGCTCTACTGCAGAACTGGACCAGCCGGGCCAGCCTTCCCTCCCCGCTTGCATTAATGAGTTGGGCACCATGACTCCATTGCCAGTTCACCAGCTGGCTTTTCATGGATCACTTTTGGTAGGTACTGACCACTGCACACCAGGAACACCACACAAGACCTGCCATTTTGGAGATGCCTCTAGCCATAACAATTTGGCCCTTGTCAAACTCAGATCCTTAGACTTGCCCATTTCTCCTACTTCCGCCACATCCAACATCAACTGGCAGTTCGCTTGCCTAATGTATAATGGCACCTTGCCACTGTAATGAGAAAATCAATGTTATTCACGTCACCTGTCAGTGGTTTTAATGTTATGGCTGATCGGTGTATGTCTAACAGTTTTTAAGAATGATCACCAAGGCCTACGTCAAAAAACTATGGCTCAAATTATGGCAATGGGAATCTGGCATGAAAATGAAGACTTAGAGATGGACAATTCCATTTGATCTCCTCGCCACCTCAAACTGGGAGACCAGAAGCTCCTGTCCAGCTGCAAGACTAAACCTACGCAAGTCACAGGGGGGCTTCGAGATGGGAGATTCCACTTGTTCTCCTCAATATCTCAGATGAAGATTTTTACTTCATCACTCCATGTCAGAGATCAGGATGTTACTCATTGTTGTGTTCATTTAGTAAATACAGAGAAACAATGGGGGGACAGAATAGCTTTATTACAACTGCACACTTCCTCGCTTATAAGTGTATCAAGCAACTTTGTTTAGAGCACATTTTAACTAAATGCTTCATAACTAACATTTCCTATACAGGCTACAGCCTTTTTTGCATTGCCTGCTGTTTTTTAACCTGTACAGAGATGGACTTATACTAACGGAAATCACGCTGTAATTATCTCTAAACACTTGTGTTGTTTATGTTCTAATTCCACACATATACCGGACATAAAAAAAAAAAAACAAACATTAATTGATAATGGGTCATGCTACTTTATTCAGCTCGGCGCTCCATCTGGGGGGTGAGGCTGATTTTGTCTTTCCACACCTGCCACCCTCATGGACAGGAGTGTAACGGTGTAACATTATGATGTGTAAACACAATGACTATAAAACACGCGAACATACAGGAAGAGACATAAAAAACGTTTACGTAGTGTGACCTCATCTGTATTTGCTATTGCACATTTTTATGTAGTTCTTTGCCATCTTCTGCATCTGCCCTAACTACGTATCATTAACCATTTACCAAGACTGTACTAATCGCCAACAAGCACAATTATCTTTGACAGCCTTTAAAAAAACACTGCAGTATTACCAGTACCGAGCTGGTGAACATGCTTCACAACAAACAGGATTCATAACTGTAAACCCACCTCGGCAGGAATTTCGATATGCTACGATATATCATGTCCAGCCGATTAACCTACCATAACTGGATACTTGCACACCAATAAGCCCTGCTAGACAGTACCTGTATATCGCCCTTTTGCTACTTTTGTCAGGTGAAATGTCACGTGAAGCTTTTCCACAGGCACCAAGAACAGAGCCACAGCCGAGCCGTAATCACACTTACTAGCAGGTCCGAAAGATAGTGCTGTTCTGCACATGGATTATCAGAAGGAAGATGCATATACGTAATCTACATATAATTCATTATCAGCATCACGCATTGAGGTGCATTCCTGAAAACTCGGAACTTGAAACTTTCCAATCTCCTACTTAAAAATGTACTATAGAATAGCTGAAAGGAATGGATTCATAATGCAAATTCAGACAAGCCAATGCTAATTCCGTAACAGGGCGATTCACACAGACGTGCGAGACCTAACACACATTAAATAAAATAACATTAATTGCACATAGTACAACCCCGTTTCCAAAAAAGTTAGGACACTGTGTAAAATGTAAATAAAAATGGATGCAATGATTAGCAAATCATATAAACCTGTATTTAACTGAAGACAGAACAGAAAACATGTCAAATGTTGAAACTGAGAAATGTTATTGTTTAATAAATACAGCTCTGGAAAAAATTACAAGACCACTTTATATTTTTAAAAAACTGCATTTTTAAATCCTGGTTTACTTCTGGTTCTGCTGGCAGAAGACTACACTGTGAGGCAGACTGCTTCCAGGCTCAAAGTTTCTAAGACAGCAGTACACAAGAACAAGGTGAAACAGGAGACACTGGGAACGACGAGAAACCAGCCAGGTAGAGGGCAGAAGAAACTTTATAATGCCAGGGATGACTGTCAACTTATCCAAGAGTCCCTCATAAATCGAAGGATGACCTCAAGTGACCTTCAAAAGGAATGGGAAACATTAAGTGGTGTGAAGTGCTGCTAGGAAATTCATAATGGACTCATAGAAGCAGGACTGAAGACCTATAAAGCAAGGAAGAAGCCCTTCATGAATGAGAAACAGGGAAGAGCCAGGCTGGAGTTTGCAAAGAAAATGTATATTTTACACAGAAACATACCCATAAATTGAGAAATGAGTGAAACTGAAAAAAATTGCTGGGGTCTCTTAATTTTTTCCAGAGCTCCATTTGAATCTGATGCCAGCAGCATATCCAAAGTGTCGAGACGGCGTGACAAAAGACTGGAAAAGTTGTGCAAAGCTAAAACAAAAACACCGGGTTGAATATATCACGACCAATTAGGTAACCTGGCAACAGGTCAGGAAGATGACTGAGTGTAAAAATCTTTGTGCAGTAAAGATGGGGAGAGGTGCACCACTCAATTAAGAACATTCCTCAGCATAATATTGCAAAGAATTTGAGAATTCCATCATCTACAGTATCTAAAACCAATATTGGACAGCTGTGATCTTCAGGTCCTCAAGTGGCACTGCATTAAAAACAGACAAGGATCACTGTATGGGCTCAGAAACACTTACGAAAACCAGTGTCTGTGAATACAGCTCGTCACTGCATCCACAAATGCAGGCTGAAACTCTACCATGCAAAGAAGAAACCAAATCTAAACGTGATGCAGAAACGCCACCAAATTTTCTGGGTCTGAGCTCATCAAAATGGAAAACAACCCTGTGGTCTGATGAATCAAAATTTCAAACTTCTTGAAAATCATGGATGCTGCATCCTCCAAGCTAAACAGAAGAGGAAAAACCTTCCAGCTTGTTACCAGAGGACAGTTCAAAAGCCAGCATCCGTGATGGAATGGGAGTGTATTAGTGCCCATGGCTTGGGTAGCTTGCACATCGGGGAAGGCACCATTAATGCTGAATGATATATACAGGTTTTGGAGCAACATATGCTGCCATCCAGACAACATCTTATTCAGAGCATGGCTCCGTAGTAGGAGAGTCTGGGTCCTAGACTGGCCTGCCTGCAGTCCAGACCTTTCAAACACTGAAAACATTTGCTGCATCAGGAAACGAAAAATACGACAAGAGACCCCAAACTGTTGAGCAGCTGAAATGCTGTATCAGGCAAGAATGGGACAACATTTCACTTTCAAAACTGCAGTGAGTGGTCTCCTCAGTTCCCAAATATTTACAGAGCCTTGTTAAAGAAAAGGCGATGCAACACAGTGGTAAATATATCCCTGTCCCAACTTTTTTGAAACATGTTGCTGGCATCATATTCAACAAAACAATAAAATTTCTCCGTTTCAACATCTAATATGTTGTCTTTGTTATATTTTAAATTAAATGCGGGTTTATATGATTTGAAAATAATTGCATTCCGTTTTTATTTACATTTTACAGTGTCCCAATTTTTTTGGAAACAGAGTTGTAAATCACAAGCTTCACTGTGTGAACAGTAAACAAGCGTCTCCTCAGTTCTGTGTCACTATCGCTCTCCAAACTCAACGATGCCTTTGTCGAGCCGACCCATCTGCAGCGGAGAACCGAAGCCAGCTGGAACCGTGCTGAAACTGACCGCTCTTTGCGGTACGGCTCGGGTGCGGGTTGGTTCCTGTACTCCAGTGGAAAAGCACCAATAGTTATCCTTGATATTCTGTGTAGAGGATGTTTGTACTTAACCGATTGTAAACATGGTAAACAGAACAGTAAAATCTTTATTCTAATTAGGGTTAGGTACCGAAACACAGTGCCAACATGGCAGCAGTTCCTATATGGTTAGTATGACCTGGACCGTACAAGCCTGAGCTGTTGACTGAAATATTTGCCCTCTAGGGATCAGGCAACAGAAGCATCACAGTACCTCATATGCCATCGCAAGTTAACGCTACACTTGCTCTGATGTCAGCAGATGCCCACCGTCAGCTAGTAGCTACAGATCAAAGGACTCAAGCTATATTTTCATATTTAGGTGTATTTATATATTTAAGGCGTTTATATTTAAGGCGTGAAGTTAATGTATTGTTCAATTTGAAGTTCAAAATTTGCCTTAGAAAGAAAAAACCCATTCTTTAATGTTGTTCATTTTGTGCTTTATTTCTTAAAAAAAGTACCAGTTCAGGCAGCGTTTAGGCCCCGGCATCTTTTTAAATGTTTTAGTACTCAAATGATACCCAGCGTCGATACGTTTATAAGCCACTATGAACAAAAACCAATTTACTAAACATGTACTGAACAAACTGCATGTCGACGGTGCTAATCTGATCATGGACTCTGGTGCCATACCTGTATTCCAATGGAGAAACAAAACGGCTACTCTTACCACATTAAGGCGTAATACTCAGGGAGCGTAAAGAGAGCCTCTAACTGCTGTGGGAAGTACCCAAGTGCACTGTGAGAGCCATCTGATGAAGCATCAGGCAGAGCACTTACCTCCCACAATAACATACTGTCCCCGCTGAGTAAGAGAACTCATCAGAAATTTAAAATGCATTAAAACAAGAATCACCTCTTACACACACACACACACACACACACACACACACACACACACACACACGATAAAAATCCTTTTTAACTGGCTGGTCAGAATCAAAAAGCAACATAAAGAGCAATAGCCTTGTCTGCAACATGACAAGCTTCTGATAAGACTTTTATCCATCCATTTCCACACCATTTCAAATTCTGGTTTCAGTCTGGGGAATTAATGACGCTGAAGGTTGAAAAGTCAAAATCTGACCCTCCATTAACTCCAGAATAAAGTGACCAGGCATGCATGGTGTCACAGGCCATGTGGACTATCGTGCTTCTGTCCCAGTGGTGACGGCCCCGGAGTTCCAGGTGAGGGCTCACCTGCTTGATGCGGTCGGGGTTGACGGTGGTCTGGGGCTGCAGGATGCTGACAGGTTCCGTTTTGGCCACATTCTGGGGCATCTCCCGAATCTTGTCGGCAATGAAGCCATGAACGGCATTAAGAGCTTCCACTGTGCCCTGGATGAGGCACACGCGCTCTGTGGTACCTGCAAAGCACACCATGTCAGAGCTGCAGTCAAATCACTCGCTCTGAGGTACCTGCAAAGCACACCATGTCAGAGCTGCGGTCAAATCACTCGCTCTGAGGTACCTGCAAAGCACACCATGTCAGAGCTGCAGTCAAATCACTCGCTCTGTGGTACCTGCAAAGCACACCATGTCAGAGCTGCTGTCAAATCACTCGCTCTGTGGTACCTGCAAAGCACACCATGTCAGTGCTGCAGTCAAATCACTCGCTTGCTGTCCGAGGTGTTGAATGCTTGCAATGAAATCAAGATGTCTAATGTACACAAATTATACCACAGAATTACAGATACCACATTCCAGGACTGAACCCTGCCTAAACTGCCCTGGTGGTGACATTCAGCCTCACTTAAACCAATGTTTATGAAGTGTATATTGGCTACTATAATTTGAACAACATCCCCAGGGCTGAAGCAGTACAGCAGACCCAAGTGTTCTTACCCATAATATACCATTAAACCACTATCAGCCCAGCCAGCTTAGGCACGCACCGAACCAGTACAATTCATCTGAAAGTCATTCAATCCACAGAGCTCACATAATTAAACAATAATATATACGCATAATTTAAGATTAACATTAAATCCATCACTGATACAAAGATCATAAACATTACTTAAACCAAGGAATAATCTGTAATTAAGTTATTTCTTTTGGCAGGGGGGAGGGAAATCACTGGTTTTAATTGATTGATCTGTAGCAGATTTTCAGAAATTATGATTTTTCCATGTCACGAGGATGTATAAAACACAGCCGATAACTAGCTGGCAGTTGGCAGCACCAGCCAAACTATTAGACTCGTGACGGATGCACTCCCAATATACCAGAGTCACAGCAGCCCATTGTCTGCGCTGAAGGCTGCCCCCGGGGGTCTGAAGCAGTGCCAGAGCCACCTAGTCACCGTTATATGTCAGCCCCTTAGCTTCGGAGAGTCCTCTGTACCCAGAAACACAACAGCACGCTTCTACCTATTAATAAAGTTAGTTGCAAAAAGAGCTGCTGGCTGCACAAGGCACAAAGCACAGCGCCATTCAAGCCGTCTTCACTCCACACTCTCAGTAACCTGTACACTTAGAATCCAGCCTCAGCTACCCTCACTTAAGCCCAAACAAAGCCACAGGACTTATCTGTACAACCACTCCACTTAGACATCCATGTCACGGCCTTTTCGACCGTTGGCTGTTCCTTTGCTCTTAATCTTATATGGCCATGGAAACAACTAAATAAATACCTGTACTAAATAAATACCTGTACTAAATAAATACCTGTACTGAAGGCTTTCACAGCACCTGTATTATTGCATTAATATGCAATGTTGTTACAGCCCATCATTAAAGTACAGTAAAGACATTTTACATGCATATAAATCAGCTTAATACTTTACCTTTAGATTACATACAGTATGAATCAGTGTTAATGCACCCTGCAGTCTTAGTTCAATCTTCCTTTTCACAAAGTATGAGGCCTGACACTTCTAAAGGCACTTTTTTTTGGGGGGGGGGGGGGGGGGCGGGCGGGGGAAGGAATTCTTCTCCCTTACAGATGCTTTCTTGTTTTTTCCCCG
>JABJVO010000026.1:13326990-13347222 GCA_026770805.1 Boulengeromyrus knoepffleri | reverse complement strand
CGGCTCCGGGTTGGTTGGGATTGCTTGTGGCTTGTGGGGGGGGGGGGGGGGGGGGGGGGGGCGGGGGGGGGGGCAGGCTGGAGAAGGAATCTCTCTACCTGACAGATGTTTCCTTGTTCTATCCCCGGGGGAGCTCCACTGCGGGCTCTCGATCCCCGACACCCTGGCCATCAAGTACTACTATGTGTAGAGCTAGCAGATAACTGGCAGACACACTCAGGTATTCTTATGAAAGGCTCCGCACTTCCAGCACACGTCATGAGCCTTCTGGAAATAGCCCGGTGCCAAAAATCACTGCACACTTTCATTAATGAGATTAGGATCTTTGAGGGGGGTTGGGGGACAAAACACAAACCGCTAAAAACTTGTCATGCATCCAGCTTGAAATAAAGAACATTTTTGGAACATTTCTCACAGGTGCTTCCTCTAACTTTGTAAGAAAGCCAATACGCTCTGCTTTTCCCCCCAATAAATATTCACAGCTCTGTTTTGACCTCCACAAATGCCAAAGCGGGTTGATAAAGTAAAATGCCTCGGCAAATTACAGTGTGGGAAAACAGAGTGTGGTGTATTTATTGGAATATGTCTAAAACCATTAATGCTTGCACTTTTAATTAATTTAATTAATCTGATCAGGAGATCTTACTGACATCTAGAGGCAGACATTAGTATGACGGTTAAATGCACACTCATTCTCAAAGTTCACATCCCAAGAGACCCCCCCCCCGCCACGGTTTGACGTGAGGTGATTGACACTTTCTATCAAGGCATCAGTTAACCATCAAAACACGGAAAATGACACATTTATAAGGCTGTGATTTTAAGCCGCAATATTCTGCTCTAACAGTTGCACTTTGAGGGGTTTGCCCAACAAACTAAGAGGCTCTCTACACTCCTAAAAGGGAGATGCCATTCCAGGGAGTCACACAGAGAGCTGGCCCTTCTGCACTGTGCTGGGTATTACAGACGGCCATTAAAGTGGAAAACACTGACGATCTGTCGGTCGTGCCTTAAACGTCACGCTTAAGCTTTGCCAAACGCAGATTCCCCCCAACTTCCTGCTGCGCATAGGAAGTTCCAATCAACCCCTTTGGATTTGCAATACTGGTACAGAAGGGCTGCATTTTAAAAGCCTGCAATGCAGCGAGCTGTAAACGGACTAGAAGGCTGGCGCCCGACGTCGTTTTAAGCAGCTGCTCAGAGGATTACACAATGCTCTGGGAGTCGCATTAAACTTTCGACACCGAGTCACTACAGAAACAAAACACTTTCGAAAACAACAAGAAGTAAGCAAACCCTCGAGTTATTACGTCTCCCACAGATGTGGTTAACTGGACTGCAGGAGAATGTGAAAATGTTTTGGTCATATTCTTGGGTGTACAGTAGCCTGCAGTCATTCAGTAGCTTTACAGTAACAGTAGCCAGAAGGTGGCAAGACACCACAAAGGACTAAAACTGAGAATTTTGACTGCCAGCCTTAAGGGACAATGTAATAAATCATCCTGATGACTTTGGTATGGCACACACCTACATCACATTCAATGGCACGCTGTGACCTTGACCGCATGATTAAAATCATTAATGACCTGAGTGACTGCATCCCCAGACTAGCAGACTGGCATCACGAGAGCGGTTACCATGGCAACCATTACCCTCACTCCAAGGGGGAAACGCAGCGAACGAATGTCTGGTGGTTCCAGAGGTGGAACACGGTGCTTCAGCAGCGTTAGGTGTGAAACAGCGGCCCTTATGCATACAGTCCTAATGCATCACAAACTCACAGCTTTGATGCAAAGTAGCTAATTTAACGTTTTTGGCTAAAGAAGCACTTACATATTGCCGTATTGGTTTAGAGTTGAGATTTGATTAGATGTATTTATTATCCATCTCTGTCGGTCAGCGATATGAAGCGTGAGTGAGAGAGAGAGGGGATCACCATCGGCTGTTGAACGGTAGCAAGGTCACTGGCGTTTCCTGGCTTATAAGGTGGCAGCGGCGAAGCCTTGGTCAGCAAGGTCTCATCAAGCATTTGACAGCTGTGAAATATTCACCGATATTCGCACGGGTCAAGCCAAGAAAGGGTACAGCTTATATCCAAAATCACGATGGATGTGCCTGTACATGTTCAAAGGGGACTGGCTGCACACACCTTAACATCCACCTTAACATTCGAGGGAAACGGCCGTTATCCTCGGCCAAACCCTAAACACTGTCTTTTCGCTTTATTATCATTAACGCGCGTGCACACGCACGGGCACAGCTGTCCGGGGGAAAATGAGCCTATATTGAGACCCTTTCCTGACAGGCATTTCTCTGGATCTGCACGGCATCCACCAGTCGGCCGAGGTATAAATAGCTCAATGACACCCGGCTAAACTCTGTTAAGTCTCAAAAGCAGGGCTTTCTATATAAATGTGTCTCTGACCATCCTTGTGGAGCGACTAACAATGGTGTCCATGGGCAGCCACCTATGAGCCAAAGCTGATAATCTACCCCAAGCTGGGGCAGGTTGGCTGCAGCAAGGGCAAATCATCCATGTGAGACACAGGGGCACATGGCTCCGTCCCTGAGGTCCTTCCCTCTGACCAGCATTACTGAGTATAGAACTGAGAACAGAGAAGCCCTTCCTGCAGCCCAACACTGAATGACACGTGCAAAGCCAGCCGGGCTTTACAACAGGAATCAAAATACAATCACATGTTACACAGCCACAGTCAGAGAGCAAAGCAACCTTTAGAGTGATTTTACCATTTATGTAGTTTTTTTCCGTTGGTCGTAAGGCGGTCAGTTCCACATCACTACTCCACTTCCCGGGACCGAATACGTGCATCTCAAATTTTTACAGCTGGCCTATCAGAAATGAAACGCTAACGCGTCGAACTGAGCATTTCTGTCAATTACTCCGCCCAGTCTTTGTTCTTCCAGCACGTTCTACTTCCAAACTGTGTTTAGAGGGCTTTGTGGGATACGATACACCTTATGGTCTCCCAAACCACAATGAGAGAAGGGCTAAGCCCAGGAAAACATCCACAGATGGATGCCATCTACTACAACAACAAACAGATTGCCAGGCTATTCAAGAGATCCAGATCAAACCATTTTCATACCATTACACTCTTACTAAAGCATGTACAGTTTCTTACCCCGGGAAAGTACACACTAGCAATACCAGCTTGTATCAAATCAAGGTTCAGTTTCATTAGTAATATCACACAGCAGTAATGTGGAAAATGCTGGCCTACTAGTATAGTATTTAGTACAGTAAATGCACAATCACACAAGTTTTTTTTGTGACAAATACACAGTCTACCCAAACTCAATTAGTGGACCGTTCCCAAAACCACCGTGTGTAAAACGCATCAAGTCTGAATCAGACCCTACAAGTTGATCTCAGGATAAAAGGTCTTAAAATTCCCCAATGGATGAAGATCAGGTCAACGCACATGTCTGCAGCACTAGGCGGCAATACAACACATTAAATGTGAAGAATGACATCAGACCAAAAGCAAAGGGGAACCGAATGACAGCAAAGACGTCCAAACACCATCTGGAGATTTTAGGCATCAATAGCCTACTTGACTCTACATATCTTTTAGGAAAAGAGCTTAGCAGATGTCAATACATCCAAGTCCACTTCGTTCCACAGTTTTTGCTTAGCAAAGGTAGATTAGAACATGTATCTTGTTTCTGGGATTTAAACTGCCATTTAATTCTCTGCAGTGGAACTAGGAGGAGAAGCACGCCAAAACCATTTATAGGCTGATTACAGCACAAATGCAGCTAATGAAATGACAGTAGAGCAGGAGCATTTCAAGATGATAATGAAAGCGAGGCAATGCAAAATTAACACAAAAGTATGGTCCTCCTTTTGTGGTTACAGAGTAAAGCAGTTCTCTTTTTTGACCCATTAGAGTTTTAAAAAGACTCATAAAGTTATTAGATTGTTCCAACTCACAGGAAACCTGCCATGTTTTCCCTAGTTCAATTTTCCATATGATGTCAGACTATTTAATGGCATTTGGGGAATAACGAGCTATGCGGACTGTTTTTAATCATGGAGATGTTTGTACATGGAACCAGCGTGGAGGTCAGCTACCTCTGGGACGAGGGAAAGCAGAGACCACCTGACAGGCATGCAGCCAATGAGGAGTCCGGTTGGTATTATTGACCCAAATTTCATAGGTCCAAAACTTGCTGCAGAATTTTCAAACACACTGTTTTTATTCCCAACAAAAAACAACCCTGAAACAGAAATGTAGCTCAAAATTTAGATCAAAATTTAGCCTAGTCTGTTGAGGTATCAACATCACTAAGTTCTCACTCTGAAAAGTTTTGGTGTTAGAAAATAAAAGCTCAGTTACTGCAGAGGTGCTGCCAAGTTAATGATCCATCATTGTCTCTGATGCAACCACATCTGGTAGAGATGTAATTCATAACAGGTGCCTTTCCCAGATGAAGCTTCTAAGGGTTCTGGGATTACTGGGATACTTCATCCGGATACCACTTTCCTTGGACAACTTTCTCTTCATCTTAGCATTTATCAAATCCCGTAAACTGGGCTCATTATAAACTGACAATTATGTGTGCATGTTGATGACCTTTGTCTTCTGCTCCGTCACTTTGAGACTAAATGTAAGAGAGATCTTGTACAATATCCTTTTTGAAACCATACCTCTGAATACATTTTAACTGCATGCATCACTGGTTATATGGGGTGGGACAATCCAACCATAGAACATGTTCTGTTATTTCACGAAATGTATTCTGTTACCTGTGTACAAAAGCAGGATACTGTAATACCATGCAGCAGTTGTCACTGATTAATGTAAAGAGCATCTGCTCCCAAAAAATATACATATATAATCTAATACCTCTGAAAACAAACAAAGCTCACATTGCTTTGCCAAAAAACATTGCATTTTGCTAATATAAATGAAGTCTTCTCTATAACACATCTATATTAGGGAGAAGGGGTTAACGTACTATCCTTCTGTTAATTGAACTACAGTGTTCTGGGGGTATTTTTTATTTAGAAGACAGATTTTACCAGAATTAAGCTAAGAAGAAATCATATTCCATATGTTTTATCTAGAATGAGAAACAGAAAATCTGAAGCAAGTACAGAACTAAGTGAAATATGTATCGTACGTATTATGTTCGATAAAAATAATAACTAAAAATATACTTATTTTTAAGGTGAACCAACAGCTTTAAGAAATGTATAAAAAAAGGGTGCTGCTGTAAGGCTAAAGTATGAACACTGATGCAAGATGTGTGTTTAAGAAGGAAAACAGAGCAGATGATTAAAGCCTCATTAAGCCCCGCATTCCCAGGCTGACGGGCGACAGCAGCTGCACGGCACAGACCTCCTGCCCGCCCGCCTGCCGATTGACACAGTATCTGGGATGGCACATCTCTCCCTTCCCCACACCGCTAGCGAGCCAGCGGGCCAAGTGTCCGCTGCTAGGCTGCTGTGCCTCTCACACTGCCGTTAGCATGACCTCCATTCGCCGCCGGTTAGCATTAGCGCCTCGGCTCTCCTTGTAGCGTTAATGTTGAGCGCTCGCTGCCTTTTACCTTCAGCGCGAGCCCTTCGTCGCCATCGTATCTGACCGCATGGCATCGTGTCAGCGGTAGCAGACATTCCGCATTATACTAGATCAGGATACATGCCATTACATAAGTTTGGGGCAGTCAAGCATGTACAAATTTTAATATTTAAAATATGGTAGCTATCAGCAATTACCGGCAAACAATGTGAATAATTTATGCCGTTTTGAGAGTTCATGCAATTACTTAGACTAGAATTAGATAATGAGGGTGGTCTTTTCATGACATTAGAGTCCCTCGAGTTCATAATTTCCACTGCAGGAATAAGATTCCCTCCAGTCTCCTCTGCATCCCATCCCGAGAGCGGTTTGGGTGCAGGTTGGAGAGACTGCCGAGCGCGAGGCAGACTCTCGCTCCAGGTCTCACCACAGCCACGCACACGTTACAAGCACTGCTGCCTGTGGGAGACCAGCTGAGCGGTTTAGCAGGTAATTTGAGGATGAGTCAAAGCAAGCTGCACGAGTCATTAACGCCATTACGTTTCTGTAAATTTCATTTTCCCCATCCAAAGCAATAGCAGGAAAAACAGAGCACGTCTCCAACAATACTTTGGGCACTTCAGTAAAACGCTACTCACCTTTGCTTCCACCAAGCCTCAGGACCTGTGAGTCCAAAGGGGCTACAGTGAATATGCATTAGACACAAGCTAAGAACCAGCCAAGACTAAGCCTGCATCTCTGATACAGATGCCAGTCTAATCAGGCAGAAGGCAGGTAAGCAGCATGGATGTAGCCCGATTCAGCCGTCAAATCAATGGCAAGAAAACTATGCGGATAAACAGACTCAACAGAAGCTTCAGCAATACTGTGGCAGGCGAATTAAAGAGCACAGGCTGCTTATCTTTAAAAACCCACTGTCACCCACCATTAGAGTCACTGCCAGCTACTGTCATCGACTGCACTTTATTTTCACAGGAAGCTCTTGGCCTACTACCTTCTGCAAAGCGCAAATACAATGATTTTTTTTTTTTTTTTTTGAAAAACAAAGAACGAGTAAAGTGAGTGACAACAGGTTAGCAGTTTGAAGTTCAAACCGAACCCATAAGCAAGGAGATCCGAACGGCGGATCTATGAGTTCAACAGCCAGCAGCCTGTCCCTTCCACTGGTTGCCCACCACCTCCAAACGGAAACACCCAGAGATAGATTTCAAAGTGTCACGCAGGATTTGACCAGTTCTGCTGCTACTACAACTTAAACTTTCAAATACGACTTGCAACAGTTTTTAAGTAGAATCAGACATTATTCCCACATGTACAGACGCTCCTCTACTTACAGAGTTACGTTCCGAACGGCTGTTCATAACTTGAAATGTTCATAAGTCGTTATTCAACATCATTTTAAGGGTATACGCAAGTACAAAGAACGACGGGAGTAGCGACCAGAAGTCGTACTAGGCAGAATTGATGCTGTGGACAGGGAATGGGAGCCCAACTAACACAATTTGGACTTACAGTCCTCTTCATTCGTATGTTTGAAAGTTCGTAAGTTGAAAGTTCGTAAGTAAAGGAGCGTCTGTATACTGAATAGGGACCTTATATCAGTGTATGCTGTCTAGACAGCAGAAATTCTTGCCCAATCAAAACCATCTAGTACAGTACACTGAGATGGGAACTAAGGACATTCACTTTATTCAGTGAGAATAACAAGGTTAAGAAACAATTAAAAAGTTGTGCACTTATGGAATTAATGGTCTGAGATGATGGAAGATAAGTGAGAGGTTCAGTAGCAGAGCCACAAAAGCGAAGAGGAAATAAGAAAAGCAATGATTCTGCGTCTCATCTCGTTATAACAAAGCGCTTCAGTATTCCGAGGTGCCGCTTGCTCCTAGCTGGAGGAAAAAGGTGAGATGAGGCTCTGTGGAGCGACTTCTCTGAAGAGCAGAGGCGGCACGCTGCCACTTGCAAATTAATAAGAATGAGAAATCAACCCACATGTTCCAGACGAAACTCCACAATCACGAAGCAAACAGTGGGATTTACCTTTGAAAAAACACAACCATTAAAGTAACAAAGGCAAAAATAGCCGATCCTATTGTATTGTGCGGACCTCACTCACGATCCGCACTCACTGCGCTAAGGACAGTGCCCGCCAGGAAAGACGGGCATGCGGCCTTTTCTGCTGATTTTATTTAGCTACTTTACAAAAGCTGCAAAACGCCATAAATCAGCAAAAGCTATTATACTGTACAGATACATAATTATATTTAATATCCATGTATACATTTTCTTAATTATTTATAACATTCCAGCTAGAAACCCCTATGCATTTCATTGACAATTATTTCATATTTGTCACCAAAGTCGGAATTTCGCATATTAAACAATAATAAAATCCATTCATATTGTACCATAGATGATAATGCCAAATGTACACAATGAAACATTGTATTGTATGACCTAACAACACAGTTATGCATTATAACATCATTGCAAACCCTAATCACAATAAACACCAGAGGGTAAAAGCAAGATAAAGTGATACATTCACACTTACTCAGGAGGCCCATTTCATTTGTTAATACAAAAAGGTTTCCAAGTATGCAAAGCAAAGAAGGCTGGTCACTCATTTCCTCAAATACAGGCAAAGCACACACACTATGTCCAGAACACGCAAGAGCACAAGCAACAGCTAAAACTCAGCCTTTTCCGGTAGAATAAATCGGAAATTTCATCCGCTGTTTACCAAATGACAGTACTCACCTGAATTCAAATTCTCCTAATATCTTTTGTGTTTTCCAGGAATACTATTGAAATTGTGTCACATTTTACAGTAACATTTAATTATGATTTATTTTTAATTAATGAAAATTATCTGACGAGAAAGGACAAACCTGAATTTGGTCTTATTCACTTCATTCACTTATTCACCAGATTTACATTTTACCATACAACTCTATACAATCATCTGTCCGTAATGACCAGGAAGGGTCAACAAAATTCAAATAATTTTGCTGATGCCTTCTTTGTACCATTTTGCTAAACAAAACCCCAAATTCAATTCCACTACTATGGCACAATATTATCTAAAAATATAACTCATCTAAGGTTCAGCCACAGGGGTTCAACGATAATGGTGATTTCTCAGCAGGTTAGGATATGTGATACAGTTACACAAACAAAGAACTGCTCCTAAGCACTTACAGCACTAAGCAACTAAGCACTAAACCACAGCTAAGACACTGTACCGTCAGGTTATCAAAGAAGCAATTTCACATATGGAAACTAACATATGCGCAACCTTTTATGTTCTCTGGCGTCAAACATCCCTGCCCCTGCAGAAATACATACCAAGACAATAACAGCAGCAAAGAGAGAAAAGGTGAGCTGCAACCCAACCACTGAGAAGCAAGCAGGATGCCAGGCGCAGCGCTTCCCAATCCAGTCCTCGGGGAGCACCGCACAGTCCACGTTTTTGCTCCCTCCCAATTCCCTGCCAGACAGTCCACATTTTTGCTCCCTCCCAGCTCCTAAGAGGGAGCAAAAATGAGGACTGTCTGGGGGGGGGGGGCCTGAGGACCAGGTTGGGAACTGGAATTTCCCCCCTAGAACTATTTAACGAGTTTCAATTTCAAATGTGATCAAGGGCAAAAAATGTATCCGAAAAGTATAAGGATATACTAAGCACTATTTAGCAAAAGTTAAAGACATTAATAGATATTCCATTGTTGAACAGAGGAAAAGGAATTAGCATTAAATTACAAAACATAAACAAAACCCAAAAATGTGTCATATCACAATGTAAATCAAACCCAAGTTTAAACAGTCAGGAAGAAGAGAGATTCACAAAGCGGAAATTAGTTTGGTACAAAATTAAAGTAAAGTGACCCAGCTCTGTTTGTAATGGGCCACCGCTAGACGTGATTTATGACCTGCCTGGACAGCACAGCTCCGCACTTCAGCCTAGTTAGACCGAATAAGGCCATATCCAGCCATGTATCCAGGCTGAGCTATTTACAGTAGAAAGGAGACAAAATGTGTCAGAGCCTGAAAAAAAAAAAAATCAAGAAACCCATTTTATCGTAGCTACACTCACAAACACCACTGAAGAGTCTGAGTCGCCTGATTGTTTAGCAACAAATTCACGCGATTAACAGCCTGTATATTTATGAGGACGTATACATAATTAGAAATCAATCATCCACCCTTTGATATTTTAGAAATGGAAGCAAAAACAACATGTCGCTGCTCCAACCCCTTCAACTTTCTTGGCCGCGTTACTCTCACAGACATTATAGCGAAGCGAATAACAAAGGCATGGCGTTCTGAGTGACCCATATGCAATTCCCGAAAGTGGTACTGAAGATGGGGAACGTGCTCCTCATTACTCTCAGAAACTGGGGCAGCATGATAGGGTCCCGTGAGGAGAGAGGACAAGCTGTGATGGGTTGCTTCAGGATCGGACCTCATTTCTCTCTCCTTTTTTTCTGGCAGGGAGCAGAAAGACGCCGTCTTTCATCGCGGTTCCCTCGTGCTCAGGGAGAGCGCCATTCAGCCCGAGCGAGTCATCATTGCTGGGGTGTCAAAGCCCAGTACCCTCTCCCCTCTGCTCCGTTCCAAAACGGCTGTGTATATTTCTTTAACATGAGACAATCACCTAGGGTGCAAAAATAATAAAACTATATGCCCTTAATAAGAACCAAAAAGAGAAAGTCTGTATAGTAAGTGATATCAGAGTCCACTGGCTTGGTAGTTGGTCAAGCACAGCCGTAGCAGCAATAGCTGCCAAGCCTTTGGCCTTAAATGTGCCCAGATCAACATAAAACCCCCGTGACCTCTAAGGAATCATAAACCTTCAGGTGTGAGGGTCCCACCTCCACCAAGCCATATTGCTTCAGCCTTTTGCTAATCCTATGAGTGAGCTTCCTACTAACGATCCTATTTAAGCACCACTTGCTGAGTGAGGAAAAGGCCTTTGGTTTAAACTTACGTGGTCTGCTGCTGGGCCAGGATTTCCCGCCAACCGGCCGCGTCACACGCGTGTCAGAATGTGCGGTGACATTCTGCCCAGTGCTTGAGGACTACACTAATGCACCCTGCTCAGTCTTTAAATTTCCACAAGTAACCTGAAAATGAATACAAATGAAAGAGCGGCAGAAAGCCAAGGAGTGACACTGAGGGGAGAAAAAACTGCCAACATAAAGTCTGAGATTCCTGTAAATTAGTTCACCCCGATTTGCAATGGGTAAGCAGTTAACGATTCAATAGGCAAACGAGGCAACCAAGCACTATAACTAGTGTCTTCAGTTTGTTAATCATCTCATTTAAATTACTTTTTACCACAATTATATTTGCACAAATTGATCTTAATTTCCCCTAATTACAATCAAACCACCACTGATAAATCGCTGCAATAAACATGCAACAGCCCCAAAATCAGTTTCTTGTGTAATGTAAGAACTACGTGTACTTTTCAAATTACTGTATACAACGTGTAAAAGCATAATGGTGTCTAATACAATGTAACAGAGGATGACTTTGAAAACCGCAGCACCAAACCAGCAGAGCCACGTACTCCACGCGCAACTCTGTAACTCTCCATTAGAATTTGACAGAATGAAAATTGTAATGCAGTAAATTTCTAACCTGGATTTTATTGGAGCTAAATGGAATTGCTGCACAGCCCCAGAGAACAATGATTTTTGAAGAAACTGAAGGCCACAGGACCCATGAAGTCCAGCCCTTCAACCAGAGAACCACGGTAAAAAATGAAGGTACAGAATTTATTTTTATTAAACGTTTTTAAAAGTTTAATTTCTAGGGACATGTCACTGAGAATTGCGAGGCGGAACCATTCCAAAAGTAATGACTGCTTTCCCTCATTCACTCACAGTTTAGGCCAAAACTCTTCTACTCTGTTAGGAACAATATTGCCAACCAACAAGACGAACCATTGCTTAACAGAATTGGCCGATTAACACAAAAACTAAAGACACTAAAGCACATTGTTTGATACGAAGAAAACACACACACAGACACACACATGAAGTGCATATTTTACATTATCCTAAAATATATTTTACATTGCAGCTGCTTTAGATTTGAGGCGGCAGTAGCAGTTTATCAGTGGACACAGAGCTGCTAGCAAAAACATGCTTTAAGTAGCCTTAAAACAGCACAAAACAGCACAGAAGAAAATTATTCCAATAATCTGAAAAAAAAAAAATGCTTGTTTTTCTTGGTTCATCCATCAGTGAATTACATTTTTTCCCTCAGTCTATGGGGACAACAGCTTGTTAGGTTCAACCATTTAGCCTGAAAGATGCTAACTGATCCAAGGAAAGACTAATGTTCCCTGTTACTAACGATGTCATTCTCCTCAGATAAGTGCTTTTGCAATACTTTTCATTTTATACACTTAGCATCCTGTCATTTGTATAAAATCCTAAGACGGATAAGCAGAAGAGTATTTTAATGTAATAAATTGGTTCTCTAAAACAATTCTACACGTTAAGTGCGATATTTCTTTTTTGAAGAGCGAAATATTCTGTCCACATGCACAGAAAGAGGCTAAAATTAAGATATGGATTCATTCAAAAAATAAATAACTAAGCAGATCTTCACTACTATGCCAGAGGATCAACCCCCGCCCCCCAAAGCCACTGAACAGAGTGTTGTAAATTTGGAAGCTGTTTCAAACTGTAAATGACCGATCCTGCTTGCCGGGGAAACAGCATGGGGGGCATTAATCAGAGAAACACGCTGAATGTCATAAACACAGGGATAGGAGTCTGCACTTGGTTTGTCTTCTTATTTCCTAATATATTACAAAATCTAAGTCTTTCTCCCCTTTTTCATAGTGTCCGTTAAACCGTTAGTCATACGTCCAAGGTCAGCCGAATCGAACCGCCACGGTTTCCAGAAGGTGGCAAGCATTTACAGTTCAGTAATGATGCCCAAATCCATCACAATGCACAAAATCTGTATCAATTAGCTGTCTACAGACTAACCTTTGTCCAAAGCATCTTAATTACTGGCCACGGCACACTAATTACGCTTCAGTGCATGTGCCATTAGCCAACCCCTTGAGTAGCAACTGTTTGAGCTGTGGTCTAGTCAGCTGTCAGGTCATTCATTCTTTTCTATCACCCTCTAATGTGCCCTTATATGTCGATAAGGAGCGAGCCGCCTAACGACAGTAAAACTACACCAGTGTAATGACACTGATGAAAGTTTAATTGCAAAGTTCCTGAGATGCACGTCATACCATCCTTCCTCATTTCGGACTAACAAAGCAACAGTGACAACTTCCCTCGAGTCTCGTACCTCGGGGAAAAAGCGGCAGGAGCAAAACGGGAACCGGCGGTATCGATATCTCACTTCTGAACTGGCGTTTATCAGCCACGAATCGAGTGACAAATCAGCGACTTCAAAGAACGGACGCCGTCATTAAAACGGAACGAGTGAGAGCGCGAGGGAGATAGACAGACAGAGACACGAGGACTCAGCCCTGCAGACTAGGCTGCCGTTGACATCCTGGGGGACCAGCACTTTCTCGACAGCAGCTGCCGTGCAACACGAGCCATCGGACGCCCAGCGGGTCCGGCCGGCCCGGCCCAATTACCTGCAGGAAATGAGCAGCCAACAACTGACACGCCAGGCCACTCTCTCCCAGGGCGTGGTGGGGCTCCCGACCAGGCCGCCGCGGGGGGGGACAGGGGGCAGCACCTGCTGTGCTTGGCAGCAGCCCGTCCCAGGGAGAGCTTTGTCAATCAGGCCACTGCAGATGCTGCTCTGCTTCACGGTTCGGAGGCAACGGAACATGAAAGGGAACCTCAGCAGACCAGCACTTCCCACCACATTCGGAGCCTGGACTGCACTTGGGCGGCAGCCTCAAACGCACAGAAATCAAATCCACAGACAAACACTTCAAATCCACACATGAATTTCCAGCAAATCGCCGTTTTTTGGTTCTGGGATCAAACCTGAACGCTAAGGTTTATTCAGACACCCCAGAAAAGAAAGAGCCATACGGTTATTGTACCCAAAGGGGTTCAGGTGGAAATTGCTATTATTTCTCCTCGAAGAACATTTCAGCTAATGTCCTGTTGAATAAGAGTAAAGTGAAGTACAGAAGAAATGCTTTAAGAAAATATTGGATACAAAGCACATTCTTGACCACTATGCAGGTCATCTCGTCAGGGTGCAAAATGACGGAACTGCAATTTGTCCAAAGAGATATCTTTATAATAACTATAGGAATGAGATCGCCATGACAGCACATGCTTAACTTGGAATCGAATCATTTCCCCGTCTGTGAGGAGCTGTAACTCAATTCTGTTAAACAGCTCAGAGGCTGCATGGCATAGCATGGAATTCCACAGCACTGCCTGTGTACATTCTTGTCAACATATCGTAAATTTACCATCTCAAGCCAGGGACCTGGACGTCAAGGCAGCAGCTGTCAACGTCACAACCCCGGCATGACGACATATCAAAGACACCTGAAGGAGGACGGGATAGTGGGTGCAGATGAGGGAAACGAGATCCTATCACCGTCACACAGTTGCAGTCACCTGTCTTTCACATGACGGCACGTCATTGGTTGTCCAAGTTCGCGATGTTTATAAGTCCTGCCAGCGAATACATCAAGGGGATCACAGAACTTTACGTCATCACCGTCTCAAAAAGCGCCGACCGTGTACATTTGGTCCATCCTACCATTGACATGCACTTAATCTCATTTATCTCCAGGGGAACAGATCTGACTTTGCAACAAAGATCAGCCAGCAGTCAACAGTGGGTTATGCAGGTAGTAATTGAATCACTGTGTGCAGCATGCATCTAACAGATTGCAATTTAGAACAGGCTGGCTCAGCTCCTGACTACCATAACAATTCACACGCTCCGGGAAAGGCTGGCTCAACAGCAGTTGGTTAATGTGGTAAATGTAATTCAACTATAGAGTGGAATCTCCTTGAACCAAAATGAGCAATTTCTCATTCCAATTCTGCAAGACAGCGCAGCTTCTGGGTCCATCATACTGATGCAATGTATAACAAAATAAATAGCCCATATCGGTCTTTAATACAAACAGCACATTTCCAGCACACACAAAATTTCGACTATTGATATTACAGTCATGAAGACGATATTTAAAGGTCACTCAGTCTGTGGATCTTTAATTAGATTTTCTTTAAAGACATTTTCAGCTCATGCAGCTGCTGTCAGCTGAATGCATATCAATACTATCTACGAAAACCACAAATAGCTGTAAAGAATCTGAAATAACGGCAATAGCTCACGTGCCAGTCTCCAGCAAAATACTGGCAGAAGGTTTCTTTTTTTTTTTTTTAATTAAACGCTATATAATTCTGCTGGTATGGTTTGATTTTGTGGTCTCAGTGCCTTGTGGGTAGACTGGGTTTCAAATCAGACATGTGCCTCCTATCTCGTGCAGAGCATCTGGAGTCAGCCAGGGTCTGTCTCACATCTCCTACAGACCTGTGTGTTCACAGACAGGTAAGTAGGCACAGGGAGATGCAGCACAGCTAAGGGACGGCAGGTAGTTACAGGGACAAAGCAGAGTCAGCTGGCTTCCTCTGGCTGCGGCTTAGCACAGAAATCATACACACTGCACCAAAAGCTATCTTCGGGGCCCGTTACCTAGGCAACAGCTTCAATCACACCATTCATGATTCAGCTCAGACTCCTTCTAGAACAGTCACCCCCTCCCCACCACTGACACCCTGATAGCCACTCTCAATTGTACCCAAGCATATCTGTGTACCGCAAACAAGAACACTCACTCAGGATGCAACACACTTAAGACTACAAATAAGCACATGGATTAGGTGTATTCTACTCTTTATAGAAATTACTAAATACCATGTTAATATTACTCATTTGTCAAGGACTCTGGATAATCCGTATTGTCAGAAAACAAATGATTCCACCAGACCATAAAATCTGGCAAAAAGAAATAATAATAACTCAAACTGCATGAGAAATCACAAAATCACCCAATTTCCAGCGAAATCTCTCTGCAGAGAGCTTATCCTGGAACACCACAATGATCACAACAAATTCACAAGAGCGTTTTAAGGGTTACTATTAAATATATTTAGTCTTAAAATCTCACAAAACCTTGAGAGGAAAGGCAAGGTTGACGCCGACAACGCCTTTCCCGTTAAGATTAATTGGGTATAACGCAGCCATTGATGAACTTTCCGGAGATCGGCTTAGATCACAGCACAGAAAACATTTCTTTGCACAAAAGGCACTGGGTCTCTCGGTATGATCCTTACTATTGTAGTTGAGGTACAAGGCTTAGATTCATTCAAGTGAGCTGCAGATAAGAAACATGACAATCGTCTAAAAGTAAAACTTCCCTAACAGACAAAACAGGCTTCCTTTCAGTTGCAACTTTTTTTTCCTCCTGAGAACTAACAATGTGATCCACTCACTACTCAGCTTAGATTTCCTGTGGCATACAATGACAAGGTGAATGCTGCACTATTAACACTATGCTACTGAAACACATTAAAATCTAAAGGTGTTTTCACACTACATAGTGAAAAAGTGCAGCATGAAAACTTTTCCAAGAACTGAAAACCAACTTTAATGACCTTTTATGCACAAACTCCATATCATTTAAGAAATCTAAAAGTCTTATTTCCTATATTTATATTTGCAATCAAAAGAAAACTGTCTTGCTAAAGCATATTTACAGCAAACATACATGCAAACTTATCTTGACTGTCCAGAATAATGAAAACTACACTTTTTTTGATTTTTACATTTTTTTTGTTACTTTGTATACATTTTGACTATCCATTTGAAATCCTTTCTTGCAGCCTCTCTGGATCCTCACACCTTTGGCATCCAAACTTTGACCTGGTGGCCCCCGACTGACCCTCACAGACCAGACACTCCCCATGTGCCCACAGAGCATAAACCTTTAGCCCAGTACCAGAGCGGCCGTGCTTATAAGCACAATTTGTCTATTGTATCTACAGATAGCAGACGTGCCATAAACAGAATAGTTACTTCTCTTAATGTTCCCCTTCTACACCACCATGCTACCGTCAAACTGCGTTATTACTCAGTGTGCTGCCGTCACAGGTCATTCTATTACGCAGTACACTGCCTTCAGACGCCCCTGTAATTATGCGGTGCACTTAAATTTCTTCATAACCAGCACTTTGCATCGGTGAGAAGATACATTCCTTTGGATAACAGCGTATGCTCGGAAAGAAACATGTACGTTTCAAAGAATGCACCAGCCCAGTAGTAATCAGAAGCTATATAAAAAAAACCCTTTTCCCTCAGTTCACTAGGGCAACATTGCAGTGACATCACAACAGGTTCATAAAAGGAATGAATAATGATCCATAGACAACATGCATGTGCATGTTTTTCATATAAACAAAACACAACCATTAGTCCATTGACTGACCTTCAGAAGAGCACACAAAGTCCTAGCATATTACATCAAGGTTTAGCCTTCCATGACTGGTTTCCTACAGTATGGACATTACCGATCGCTCTGCAGAACTTCACGTATGAAGATTTAGGTTTTTTAAAACATATCATGACAAGAACTAACCTTCACACACAATGCACTTCCCGTAAGAAATGGTTAATAAAATCAAACTGTCTGACTAATGAAATGTTTGCGATACGATGGTAGGCGAGAGCTAAAAATTAAATTCTCCTCCTGGTTCCGTAGGAGCAGGATAATAATAAGGCCTGGGAACTTTACCAGCTGAAGGTCAAAGGCAAACTCAGTACTAAACACCTCCGATGGACAAGCTTACAGCAGGAGGACCGGTCTGCTCTGAGCACAGGCAGCGGGAAAATGACGACACAGCACTGATCTGCAACACTGCAATGTAACATGCTGGCTTGAGGTTATAACCTGCTGCATTGTTGGTCAAAAAACTGAATTTGTCCATGGAACAAGCTACTCACATAGTTTCTAGCGGCCCATAAAGCTTTATATAATATAAAAAAGCATTTTCCCCAAAAATGTTTAGCAAATTTATCCCTCTGCAAATGTTTAAGGATAAGTTTAAATTTAATCATTTATCTATTAACGTGTCAAAATATAGGAAAAAGAGGATCTCATTTCTGAAGCAGACCATTTCATGCCATGGTGGAAAAAAATCTAATAAAACCAAATTTAATTAAATCACAGATATCGTATCTTTGATGGATATGATGTAAAAATTCGATTTCACGATTACGAATAGTTGAATGATGCGCGCGAATAAAAACCATGTTCGTGTTGGCCTTCAGCGCTTTCGTAAAATTAGGTTTAATCTGGCAGATTAACAAAGGCGAAGGTGGGTTTACTAATGCGAAACGTGTAGCTCCCTGGTGAACCCTACTCCTGATACCAGTAAACAAACGGGAGAAGCCGAAGCGCTAGAGGAAAAGGGCCCCTGCAGCAAATAGATGACAGGGGACCAAGACACCTCACCGATAAAACACCGGAACCAAAAGCGCCACTATTGATGTCGGCTTCCAGACCTTTCTTAAATAAGGGACATTTTATTATCAATATAACAATACCACAATCAATTATGACATGCATTGAACAGAGTTCCTACCTGGGTAAAAGTCTTTGGATTTTGACAGTTTGATGGTGGCGCCCGTCTCTTTCTGAAGCTGAACTATCGTCTGTCCTCCTTTTCCAATTATAGATCCAGCAGCATAACTGGGTATTAGTACTTTTAGGAAAAATTGGCCGTCCTCTGGGGGGAAAAGAAAAAAATGTAAAATGGCGAGAATAGCATCACGTTCAAGGCCTATGATTCGACTGGCAAAGATCTAGACAACATGATATAAAAGGTAGGGGACTGTGCGCAAAACCGTGCAGCACAGACGTAACGCCTCGGGTTATCGGTACGGTTACGGTCAATGCGACTACCACACAATCGTAACATCAATCATTAAGATCCAATAAGAAATAAGCCAATCTTTACTCAGATTTTGAGTTCCAGTTTCCATTGTCTGAAGCATTATTTCCGGAATCGCAACAGGACACGATCAAAAAAGTGGAGTTTCGTGATGCACAATGAATTCCTAATTTATGCAAAGCTATACGGCGACAGCGAAGAAATTCATCAGCAAAATAAAGAAAACGTGTGTAAATGTGTTTTAAAAGCAGGCATATGAATAGGCGAGGTGACATGCACATGAAACGTGAAAGCCAATATATATTGTATCTGTTCTCCGGTTCAATTTCTGTAAACCCTATAGAGTCGCAGCAGACCGGACCGTTAAGGCACCGCAACGCTCGCAAGTATCTCCGCTTTCTGTTGAGTAGCGGGGCCTCTGTAGATATTATTTTGCAACCCGTTCGCCGTTGCACGGGTTTGATTACATGAAGTGAAGCGTAAAACCGTTTCTTTAAAAAAAAACACCGAGGCAGGTGGGAGTAAAAGACCAACATACGCCTCAATGCGAAAGAAAACCCCGGCGTAATTCTCCCTGCGTTACCCCCGTTAGTAACTATCCATTCAACACTTGAGCTAAACAAACCAACAAATTAGCGGCGGACGGACCGACGGCGTCTAGTAACATTGGATGTGTAGAAACGACACGCTGCATCTATATTAACCATCTCCAGAGAAGATCAGAGTGAAAATGCTGCTGGGGATCGCTGCGGTGTCAGTGCCGCGGCAGCTTTTGGTAGCACTGGGACGCTAAACAACTGTTTTAAAAGGCGATGTGCGAGCAAAGCGCACAGATTTTGCGGGGCTCACCAGCTGGCCGCCTATCATTGTGACATCTGACATTTCACGTCCCTCATACTTATGGGAAAGTTCGACGCTAAATGCTGTTTTCGGGAAAAGCCGCGCCGCTTCATTCCGCTCCTTTCCAGCGACGACGACATCTGTTGTCTTTTATTAAGCCATATTAGTCTTTACAGTGAATGCAAAACGTTGGTCGCCATGTTTCTTTATACAATCTTTACATTGTATCATTGTTAAGTGGCGCGCGTAGACGCAACAGCTCCGACATTACAACAAACGCTAACAAAGGAAAAGGCTATAAGCATGATGACTCGGGAATCAAGCCATGGTGGGCAGCCAGCTACCTACCGCCAGTGTTCGTCCTCTTGGTGCTGACCGCTTCGGGAGGCGCTTCCAGCGGTCTCTTACGGGAATCCGGTGGGTCTAAGTCTATCGGCACCCCAGTATGAGTCCCGTTCTGCTGGATGGGAGCTGTCGCCATCATGTTTGCTCGCTTAATCTCAGTATTTGGTTTATTTGCAGGGGAATAAGATGAAACGAAAAAAAAATAATAATATAGGAGCAGTTCTAAAATCGGTGCGTAGGTAGGTGGATGGTGCTGGGGAAAGCAGAATGTGTCAGATACTAGGGTGTGGGGGGAGGGGGAGAAAACAGGAGGAGGGGGAGACACAAAGTAGAAGAGATGTGAATGTCAAGAGCGCTGTATTATGTGCATGAAATGGGCTCCCGCAGTATGACCGTCCGGACCGCTCTGCGCTTTCTCTGTGCCGCCGGTACCGCCGCGGCTCCTTACTCATTATCTCAGGGAAGGAGGCGTTGGGAAAAGGGGGGGGGGGGGACTAGGTCAGAGGCCAAGCAGTCAGTCGCCGAGGGGGAAAGCCGCCTACGGAACCACAAGCCAGGCCCCGCAAACCTGCGCAGCA
>JABJVO010000026.1:13308960-13326890 GCA_026770805.1 Boulengeromyrus knoepffleri | reverse complement strand
GGGGGTGGGGGGAATAGGTCAGAGGGCAAGCAGTCAGTCGACGAGGGGGAAAGCCGCCTACGGAACCACAAGCAAGGCGCAGCATACCTGTGCAGCACATTGGGGGCTGGCGATGCCTGTGCATGCCGATCTCCCGCAGTTTCGCTTTAGACCTACCGAGCATTTAACTGCGCCTACGGTGCGATCGCCAGTGAAAGTTAGTCATATTTCCTTAAACGATGTCATTTTCCTACAAATGACGTGTTTTTAAACATCAGCTAAAATTTTTGTTGCCAAGTAAATGTGTAATTCCAACTGCAAGACCTTCGTATCTCTCGTCAATAGAAACGTTAAACAGTTTGCCGTTTAAAGGTTTTTTTCCCCCAGTGCATATCTGTTTTAAATGTGACCTTGAAACTGCAAGACTCTTCTCAACTTTACTGCTTGTTTTTCATTTATACAATTGATACGACCGGACTTGAGAATAAGGCCTCCCGTTTCCCCAACACAGCTGCCTACGCGGTTTGCTTTCTGTAGCTATTTGTGTCCCGTCACTTTGTGGAGTAATTAATTAAAACGGCCACCTGCCTGGAGCTGACCACATATTTATAGACACTAAATACAACCAAAAACTCGTCCACGATTTCAAAGCCTTTAATGTTTACAATCGCGATTTTTTTTTGACAATTTATAATTAAACACCCGAGAAAAGTAAATTACTTGGTACTAAGGTCCCAAAAAAGAGGACCTATACGATCACCCTACTATAATGAAACAGGGATAGAAATGTGATATACAGAATATGAATATACAGTGTGTATACCGCAATATAAGAACATATATAATGTAATACATTTATTGGTTAAAATGAACATACTGCGAATTTCCAGCCACCATTTACAACGTTAGTCTCTCGGGTGTTTAACGGAATAAATGTAGACATGGGAAGCCAGTTGGACAGTGTTTCCGAGTCATCGTGTAATGTATGTGACAATCTACTATATTTTAATTAGCTGTGAAATTAGCTAGCAGCAATATGAGAAGGAACGTGCTCTTACATTTTGAGAAAAACATGGTTCACGTCAAGTAACGTGTAGCAATTCTACACTGAATTTATGTAGAAACCTGTTCTCAAATCAATATATTCTTTTGTAGTATGAATCATTCAGAATAATCAATACAGCTACCCGAATATCAGTAATAAATTTACATTTGGAAATGGAATACGCATTAATTATCACTGTTAAAGTTTATGACCTAATCTGTCAACACTACTTCGCCATTAAACATGGATCCACACTTGTGTCATGATTGAAATACTTTGAAAATAAAACTATTCATCGGATGTTTCATTTTAGTCCTGGGAGATTAATTTTTACGTCATGCAGCAGACAGCAGAGCCTGTCCTACTTGGTGTATAAACTCCCAAAGTATATCGCTGTCAGTTATAGCTGCAAAAACAGTGCCCGACTCTGGAAAAGGCTGCCGATACATCTGAAATTGTGTTACATGTATCAGTCTCTCTTTCCTAGTATGTAGTCAACGATTTATCCAAAATGTGACCAATGTTTCATAAAATAAATCCCAAAAATATGTCAACCCTGATCACATATTCCACAGCTGAAATTAAACAAACATGACTATGCAGAATGAGTGGCAGGTCTCTATCAGTTTGTTTATAAACATCGCAGAGGGCCATTTCATTTATTCATCTTGCATGATGTCAAATTAAAAATGGCTGGCTCCATATAACATCGTTTTAAATTCACATCACATAGTCGATGGAATCAGTGTATCATAAGCGCAGTCTGTGCCATTGCCTAGCAACAGCCTGGCCCGCGAGCCTCTGGCGTTCTCAGTAGAGCGCGTGCAGCGTAAGCCCCGCATCCATTCCTGCATGGTACACACCTCCCTTCCCCAGGAGATTCTGAAAAGCCCATCTCACTCATGACCTGCATACAAATGGTATCCCAAAACAATAAATGGCTCTTTATGTGTGTTATGGTTCATATAATAATAAAATATCAAAGGCTATTCCAGCAATATTCTCATAGTTTTGCTTTTCCATTAAAAAAAACATTGCAACTTTTACAAAGAATGACTGAAATTGTCAGAGTAAATGACACGCCGACTGAAGTATCAAACAAGCTTTAATGCTCTCCTGAGATGATTTTTCAGTAGTATAAAGAGCAACCAACAGAACACAAGTACAGTAACAGAAATCCCGCTGTGTAGCGAGCAGACGTGGGGTTCCCCACCCGGAGCTTAATTTAAGCCATTAGGACTGTCGAAGGTCGAGCAAATTGGGCTGACATCCTATATAAGTAGCGTGAAGTGTTTTTATGGCGTACTTTTGTAAAAACCTTAATTTGAGCTGGAGAGCACTAGTCGGCAACCATGAAAGTTGAGTCTATACATATTCTTCAGTCTTTCAGCTGCACATCTAATATAGAGTGTGGAGCAGGATAGATAAAATGTGATAAAATGTGAATGTGAAATCTAAAAACAAAAGGAAAAGCAAAATTCTGTACTATATACACCAATATTCAGTCTTCTGCTCATTTTTATTTTTTTATCATTCTTCACTTTTTCTGTTCTCAACCAAATCTACACCTCTGACGTTTGTATCTAGATGGATTGAAATACTAATAAGGCAACTTGAATTTTTAATTTAACAGTAGTTTCCACAGACTTTCTACAGTTGCTTCAGGTTTTTTCTTTATATTGTTACAGCCTGTGAGAGACAAAGACAGAGATTTTTTCTTAAAGGGATATAAAATTACCTTTTATGCCAAATCACTGAAAGAGACAAACGACAGCTGAAGTCATGTCCGACAGCATGTACAGGTTTCAGAGGAAGCTCATTCTCACTCTTGCTTGTGCTTTAGCCATCATTCCTTCATACTTCACTGCCTATCTGCTTCAAGGATAATGAAGGAAACTCGCATCAAAAAATTGATACACAGCATTGGGATCTATGACCCCAGAGGCGCAGTGACGATGCTGATCTACATAAGCTGAATAAAAAACTGCAAACGACAGCACGGTGGGGAGACCGATACCATTGGACTTCCCAGCCCCTGGTCCCGGTCTCACCTTGTCTCTGCTTATAGTGTGGGTTTGCTCTGGGCCCCTTCCTTGTTCTCTAGGCTACCTACGAAATACCCATTTCAGTTTGTGTGCCCAATAATGAAGCACTATATGAGCCTGCCTAGCAATCTGACCTTTCTATAAAATGTCACACATTTTTACCTGATTTTTTTTTTCTTTACGTGTTCACATAGGCCTAGTGGAGCACAGATTGCCCAATCTTTTGGTTGCTTCACCCAATACCGGGATGTGGGGCACCCTAAGCTTATCCCAGACAGCAGAGGGCATAAGGCAAGAGAACACTGTGGGCAGGATGCAGTTTAGTGATGCCAGTTGACCTAAGCGCATGTCTTTTGACCGCAAGAGGAAACCGGAGTACCTAAAGGAAACCTATGCCAAGAGGAGCACAGAAATGGAGATGGGGTAGGACTGAAATCCGCGACTGTGGAAGCGCTACCCACCGAGCCACCCTGAGTAATGTCGATATTAAAAGTCAAAGTGAAACGAATTTCTTTTTGAAATCAGCTAAAATTTTTCGATAGGTTCATTTACTTAACATGACACTCATCAGATGAGTGGCTTTGTAAAATACATAAATTATATAGTATAGTGTACTCTGAGTATTGTAAATCGTTTAAGCAACTTTTTCAAATAAGGGTCTGGATTTCAGTTTAATGTACTTAAGTTAGTGTATATATTTCAAAGACATTTCTGAAAAATAAAAATATTTTGTCTTCCACTAGGTGGCACCACTGAAATTTGTCATTCACTGCTGTTTTGGTTCTTATTTGCAACCAGGGGAACATTGTGGTATTCCCCAATTCCATTTGAAACTGGCTTGTTTACCAGTAAGGGGTGGCATCTTTATTCACAGATATCAAGAAAAGGAAGGCAGAAAGGAAAGTGGAACTAGGGCTCAAATGCCCATTAAATGGTGATTAACAAAATTCGACAATAATACTTAAGCAATACAGTACAGCTGCAGATCTGCAGCTTGTACTTACACTGAACCTTCAGGAACCATTCTTATTTCCACAGCAGGAGTACTCAATCCTGCTCTGAGGCAAGCCTGCCAATATTACAAATTAAGGATATACAAATAAAGAGCTATTCAAATGTCTGTTAGTTACAATCTGTGTAATTAAAACCTTAAATTTGTCACATTAACTTGGTGCCTTGATACGTCTATAGATGAGACAGTTATTTAGTCGCACATTGACTATGATGTTGCACAATGTTTCCTGAGTAGAGCTGTGTTCAAGAAGATTCTCGAATATCTTTCTACTATCCAAATCGCAGAAACAAAAATTCATTACTACAGTGACACCCTACAATCCAAAGGGAAAAAAACTGAATATCTTCTACTTAATATAAACAATTTGAGAAACTGTTATATCAAGGTAATCATACTACACACAAAGGCAGGTATTTTCCCATATTATTTACCAGCTTTCCTGCTAGGACCTGCTTGAATTCCCTACAGTCTGATGATCCATTCTGAAATGCCCCATTCCCCTCTGTTGCAAAAAAGGCACAGAAATGTTGAAATACTTGAAAGTGAATGAAAATAACATTTCCCAGAAATTTCCGGTTCCATTACATCATTCTGTTTTAACTGTATGGACAAAGAACTGACTTACACACTGCCCCATAATAAGCCATTGATGACACACATAAGAACATCAACAGAAGCACCTACATGGTTGACTTAGAGCAGGGGTGGCCAACCTTATCCGCAAAGGGCCACTGTGTGTGCAGGTTTTCGCTGCGACTCCCTAATTAGATTACTAATTAGAGGACTGATTGGCCGAAAAGTCCTCACACCTGGGTTTGAACAGCTGACCTACAGGTTATCCCAAAAACCTGCATACACACCGGCCCTTTGCGGGTAAGACTGGCCACCCCTGACTTAGAGTAATACAGGAAAGTCTCAATAATATAAAAATACAATGTGTGTCTCCATCTGCTGGCAAAGCTTAGCACCATTATATTTCAGGAAAATGTATCGTTGAAAATGGATATTTCATTCAACCAACGCTAGTGAGAATGTACTTTGGCAAGTTAAACATGCACATAAACAAACTTTTCGGTATTCACTAAGTTAGGAGCTTCACTCAAGAAAAGGTTTCGCTTGAGTCTGAAATCTTCCAGCCTGGATCTAGTCCCTTGAGCACAAGGACAGCCTAAACCCCGATAAGAAGCCATTTTTGTTATCGCAAAAATATGTTCAGCTCCCGGAATACATGCAACTCTAGTGTCATAAATAACCAATGTACTAAATATGATGCTATTACAGGTCTCACTTTTCACTCCGCCACACACAGCACTTGCTATCATGTGTTTGTTACATCTTACCTGGTCAGTACGTTTTGACCTGAAGTTTTCATCTCTGAATGTCAGAGCATATACAGCCTTTCTTCCAGTTCCACTACGATTAGTGAAATCTCCCCCCTACAAAAATATGGGGAACGCAACAGTTGTGCAGGGTTAAAGTATCTTACGACCGAATCTCAGGCAGCAGGTTGTCCGCTTAGAACAAGGAGGCAAATGTTTTATTCCAGCTGTCCTTTATTGTGCAAAAAGCAGACATTCATCAACTTCTGTTATGGGAGTGTGTGTCTGAGTATGTGTGAAGTTCTGAAATAGAAATATAAACATTATATACTGCATTATACACATACATTATCCAACAAGTAACAATACACTATATACAGCGATTGCACATGTTTCAATACAACAGAATATTAACAGGTAACTTTAATATAACTGGGGAAACAGGGCTCTTCCTCGCATTAGCACTATTGTTGATCAAATAAATAATGACTTCGACAAGTACAGATAACACATGATAGGATGGCTTTGTATAATGTGTTAGCAACAGAGGTGGAGATTTTAGATCCAGAGAGTACAAATCCAGACCAAGATTTTGTTTCAACCAACCAGTTGGGCGAAACATTTTACACTCAACTGGTTGGCTGAAACAAAATCTTGGTCTGGATTTGTATTCTTTGGACCTGAAATCTCCACCTCTGGTTACCAACAATCACAGAATATAAGTATTTTAACTGGGTTAATATATATTTTAGATTACATATTACAGTTGCGGTAAGGACGCATTATTATCGCACTAACAAACAACATAATCTAACGAGAATAACAAGGAACAGCTAAAGTACATCAACGTGCAAACGGTTAAACTGGGACTTACCGCTGGCTGCACGCACTCTACCTCACGCAAGGGCGTCGCGGAGGCAGGGATATCCTGGGAGAATCGGGGGGCAGCACTTGACAGGGGCACTTGGGTGTAGGGGGGGCAAGGTGACATTTTGTCGGGGGGGGGGATTTCTGGATACGCCCCTGACCACACGAGTCCCAGCACGAATTAAATGTACAACAAACATTTTCGTTCTCTGCCACAGGCGAAACAGGCCGAAGCTTCTTCGCCAAACTTTTTAAGTGCCGAAAGGGGCGGGCACATCTATATAAACAAGAACTTGATTGACAGAAATCTAAACCAATACCATGCTGAAAAATACCACCTCAACATGGTGATTGGGTGGTTAGAATAGCACCCGTCTAAGATAAATTACACTGCAGACAGATCGTAATCAATACAACAGTACAGGAATATCTTCCGTTCGTCGGCTCTACAGCCCTTTTTAGCAGCAGAGAGACAGAGAGAGAACAGAAATAAAACAGTACTGATCCTATGACCTGGATTTCTACTGTGTTATCTAACAAGATATCAATAAGAAAGGCTCGCCTCAATCTCGCCTTACACAAAGTGCACTTTCCCGCTCCTATCAATTTGTTGCATTATCAATTTTTTTTTGCATTATTGCAATGGCTGTGTGAAGCAAATCGCTCAGTCGGTGGCGGGAAAACACGTCCAAAAAAATATAACTGAGTGTCACTTCTAAACGAAACGGTACAAGACATACCAGCTATCTGTTTTCTAATGAGTGATTACGGATACGAATAAGAATAACGAACTTGACTGTAATCACATTGCATAGAACCAAATGTCATCCCAGTGGTAGTTACATCGTTATTTTTCTGCACGTATTCCCACCAACGCCCATACGAACCGAGTACATACGTATACCTTGAAGGAAAAGCAAATCTTCACCGTGACTCGGATGGCAAAATGCGGATGGAGGTGGCCACGGTCATCCCTAGTAAATATTCGACCATCCCAAGTACCCCACATCAAAATAATAAAAAAGAAATATAGATTATTTTATTTTCTAAGCGGAACCATATCGGAAACGCAGTGCGGCGCGGTCATCCCTTTACATATAAACGGCCCTTTGGCGCCGCTCCGAAACCCCGTAATTTACCTCGATGTTTCAGGTCGACGTGCGGATGAAGCAAAACGAGCATCGTTTGCAGCTTATTCGTCATTTTGGATGATCGCACGCCTCGGCTCCTGCACCCCCACTCCCGGCCAAAGGACACCCCGATTAGGGCATAAAAAACACACAACAGCGCTATGCGACAAGTACAAGCACTGATTTCTATATACAGCTGTGGTTAGTGTTGTCAAAGCATATCGGACAATCTGTGTAGTACTGTCACCAACGAATTAGTGCAACAATTGTGCATAAATTAAAAGATGTTTGTCTTTCTAAAGTCTTCAGATGATTACTGTGAGGTATGTATATAAGTTCAATATAACCATAATGTAGCTCAGTATCCACATCTTGTTCACCTGGATGTTAATGACTGGTTGATGGCTCAGTGAGATTCATTTGCCCCAGTTTACAAAACGGAATGACAGCCCATGTAAGACCTCGCAGGAGGGAATTACTATGCACACGTGTTGCCCAAGGAGCGTTAACCTGCTATATGCCTTTGCCTTAAGAATAGCTGGATGGAATAGCTTGCATTTTACAAGTTGAAATGTTGAGAACTTTTCATTGAGGTAACAGCTGTTAAAGAGGGTGGTAAACGTCCGGTTTACTGAGAAGGAGTTCAGTCATTCAGAGTATGACCAGCCTGCATGATGAATGCATGATTTGCCAGAGCCAGGTGTTGGGTTGTGTTTTTGGTTCTTTTAGCTCAAGTATTCCTTTTCACTCCCAATCAGCCACAGTGATCTGACAGCTGATTACCTCATCCAACCCTGTCAGTCAGCAAAGCAGTATTTTAAATGTCACAAACATTTACGTGATATACTGACTAGCATGAAGCTATTAACTGTAAAAATCTAGCTGCAGGGGCACTGGAGGATAGCCCTACAAACGCCTCAAACTCTCCATTTTGATTAAATGCGACCTTTCTTTGCAAGTTTGCCAGTTTTCAGTACAGTACAATGATTCCCGGGTCACGGTGTTTGTATCAAATGAAAAAAACAAAATCGGACATGATCGAGCGCTCGTTATCCGTTTGTTCCATTTTTGATTTGAGCACAAAATGGGAAATCGGAAAACGAGCCATTATCCGTTTTGTCGGTTTGGTTTTGGAAACAAAAACTGAAAATACGAGTGGTTTTCCGTTTTTTTTTTTTTTGTTTCATATTGAAAAACGGATGAACGAATGATATCACGGGCATTGTTAAAGTAAGATTCCAGTTGATCATAACGGCAACAAAAACAGTAATTATGTAACATATAAATGAGCATATAATTTCAACAGGGTATGTATATCAACTCGGCAGGCTAACCGAAAGTGGTTAGCATACGAGGTGTATGGCTGTGACCCCAATATTAAAGTATACAACGTGGTCCGTTGTCCCAACCTGCTTTAAAACAATAAATTATTGTCCTCCTTAATTCTGACGGAAAAACACATAATAGTAATAGTACATCAGCAACCTAGCAAAACTGTACCATGGAGGCTGCCATGTTTGTTGGGACTCATAGGGCTCGGGTGAATCTCAATATGCACACTTGACTGTACTTGTGTTGTCGTGTTCCCGTTTTACGTCATCTTCCATTGCTGAAGACTGGTTGCAATACTAAGAACACAAGTCCAGAGGACTGTAAAAATCCCCAGATGTTGGTCTTGCTCCGCTCCAAATATGAAGGATACATCGGTTGCATCCCCGCCAAATGAAACCAATCCCATGATTCATTGCACCCCAAATTTGTTCTTGGAAGGCAAGTTAGCAAGACCGGTCTTGCCAAGACCACAAGTCCGGTCTTTGAATTCTTGGTGTTGAGATTCCGCCATCGTCATTCCTTTTTAGTAGTACAAATATCACCAACTTGACCGCCATGTCAGTACAGCCCCAAAGGTGACGTGACTACTCGCATAACTCATGTTCACATGATTAAAAAAACGTGTGAACAAATTTTGAGTTGTGTTAAAATTATGACTAGTGTACTCCTTGTATTTAAATTATGTGGCCTGTGTTTTCCATTTTTCCAATCAGCACAGTGCATCATAACTGTAAATGTATGGAGAAATGTGTTTCATAAATGAAGATTTTTGTAAAAAGAGTGAATGAGATCTGAAATTTGTGCCTAACAGCATGAACACTGTTTTGCTAAAAGTGTGATTCATTCTATAAATGAATAACTTTAGTGTGTTGGCAATTCATAAACATTGTGAAGCATATCAGCCACCCCCTGCTTGTATTAAAAATGTTCTTATATACTGTTTCAACATACTGTTTATGAACTAGGCCATTTTGTATTGTTCAATACAAATTTTGTATTCTTCAATAGTTAACATTTTCTGACAGCTGACAGGATCACACGGAATAATTCTCAGCTGAATGTTTATAATATACTATTTGCCTCTCACTTGGACTTGCTTTGGACAAAAGCTTCTAAATAAATGAATGTAAATATTCTAGTGCCTCTTTGTGTAGTTGATGCTGCAATTAATGGAAAGACCACATCACATACTTACATTAACTACTGTAAAACTGCCATTTTTTAAGACGTGCATCATGTAGCTAAAGGTTATGAATCAATTAGCCATCTGTCCCGAGTATGCGAGATTTGAGATGACTAGTCAGTGAAGAATTCACATTTCATTAAAAAGCTTGATATTCCTCATGCATGCAGTCATAACAGAGGGAAGATGGAACTTGACTTAAGACAAATTTGTGTAGCATTTCCCTCATGTGTTATCAAGCTAATTGCAATAATACATTTCTGAGTTGAAGAGGGGAAAAAAAACACCAGTGGTTTTTGTTTTACATTTTTTAATCAAGTGATGAAAATAATTTTTTTTTTCCCCTGTATAAAATATGTAACTTTCAGTTGAAAGAAAAAAATAATAAAAATGCAAAGAGAGCAAATCTCACAGCCTTTTGTCAACCTGGAGAACCTCCTACTTTGGATGTGGAGCAAATACATTATGGACAAAGTAAGGGAAAGATGGAAGAAAGTTGGGAGCGTTAAAAATGATGGTGAGAGTGGCCACAGGAACAGACCACAGAATGCATATGACCCATGGCGGGGGGTCATGTCCATCGGTCTGTTTGCTTATGAAAAACGCAAATATAACCTGTTGCCTCTCCATATTTTTTCTAAATTGCCGAAGCCACTCCCCTCACAATACACTTTCTTGCCTTGGGACACATGTTGCGATCTGGCTAATGCTGCTGATGGGCGTAACATTTAATGTGCATTTTAAAAATAGAGTTGATTGGTAGATTTCAAATCTCAATACTCAGTGAGTAATCAAAATTGTTTTCCATGACTAAAAAAAAAAAAAAATCACACTTGTGTTTAGAATAAAGAAGACATAATTCTATCTTTTATTAATGAACTGTTATCGGTTTGCATAATTGGTCATTTATTTGTGATTGTTCATCTCTGCATTCTTAATGATGCCGCTGATTCCATGGGAGCAGGTGTTGTAGAAAAAGCAGACAGTAAATTGAGAGACACTGATAAAATGGCTGTGATAAAAGGGGTAAAAAAATGACAGTTGTAAGAGAATGATGGTCCCAGGGCGACAGGAGGTGATTGCGATTACGGCGGCAGGAGGGTTCAAAGGTCACTTTCTCCATAGAGCGCGGTTGAGAAGGACATGTAGTCCAGAGCACCAGGAACAGCATCAGGACCAGAGTAAGGTGCCATGCGGGCAATGCAGTATTCGGTCTGGTCAGGGGGCAGTTCCCTGCGAAGCTCGTCTGCCAAAATGTAGTTCTTAAAAAAAAAAAAAAAAAAGTATCATAGTGTTACTGAAATTGAAGTTTTGTACAACGTAGCATTTCTGTTTCAAAAACTGAAAATTTCACACACTTCGAATGTAAATTCCATCAACTGATTTCAACAATACCAATATATGTTTCAAATACATAGTTACAATGTACATTTTAATTAATAGTCACATTTATGAATTTGTGTAAGACCTTAGAACAAAGCCTACATTTGCAACTGTCATCTTGATCAAGCACAACTGAACACGACAATAGAATAACTAACCTTATCTCCAGCCAGCACCTTGAAAGAGGCCATTACTTGGTCGGCAGTGTCTGTATCGGCAGTTTCTCGCGACATAAAGTCAATGAAGGCTTGGAAGGTGACGACGCCCAGCCGGTTGGGGTCCACGATGCTCATGATGCGAGCAAACTCGGCCTCTCCCTGCGGATGATAAATTCAACAAGCAATTTCCTTTATGAGCAGTTTTCAATATTGGTTTTAGAAATCCACTGCATCCTGGTTTATTTTGCAACTAAGTTCAGAATTAACTGAGCTTTTGATTGGAGGAGCCACTAAAAATCAGATTAAATATGCAATAGTTTCAGTGTTTCAAGCACTCTTAAATCATAATGTATCTAATCTTCAGTAATATAAATTGTAAACTGCTAAATGGTTTAGTTTCACAAAGGAAATAAAAAATAAAACAAATACTCATGACTAATTTTTCCTTGTTTTCCTCATATTTTATTATATTATAAAAAGCTATGCTCAACAATTAATTTAATGTGATATAAGGTAACCTATTCAACCAACTAAATCACCCAATTAAAGAAAATGTATGTCAAAAAATGCATAAACACATAACTATTTAAAAATTTTCTTTCCAGCTTTGCACAGTGACCATGCCTATTATTTTAGCAATACGTATTTCAGTTTTGCAAAGCGATAACCTTAGTCTTCCAATGCGTCGCAAAGACACCCCGCTCATTGCCAATTTCATATTAGTAAATGGTCCTTCCTTACTGGCTAATGAAATGTCTTAGAAGTTAATTTCTGACATGGAATTTCAAAACAGATTTCTGTGTATATAATACTGTACCTGAATATCCACTGCACCATTTATCAGTACTTTGATATGGGGGAATATACAGTGGAATATTTACAGCAAGGTCAAAGCTTTACCAGATTATAACCCATGGAGATAAGGTAGACTCCGAAGTCTTCTGCGTCCATCATTCCTGTTCTCTTCTACAGTTTGTTGAACAACAAACAGAACAAGGCAGTGCACAGGAGAGTGGTGTTCAGGAGGAACAGGGGAGGTAACAGATATGATCCAAAAGAAGATCAAAAGAACAACAAAAGATGAAAGATGAAAGGAGTGGAAAAGGTTCCAAAATAAGACCAGCAGCACAGCAAGAAAGAAGGTAAAATATTGAAATAGGAGGATGAGGGAAAATGTAGGATCAGGGATATGAAGACAAAAAGAAAACAAAGTTAAATGAGGAGCCCACTGGGTGGCGCTCTAGCCAGTACCTGCGCGTCGTTGGCGATATCGAAGCCCAGGCTGATCAGGCAGGCTTTGAACTCCTCAGCGCCCAAAGTACCGGAGTGGTCCTGAGAGTCATTGCAGTGCATCGGGGGGGGAGGTGCACCGCAGGGCATGCAGTGCACATGGTGAAAGCCAGTGAAGTGGCATGTGGGGAAGTGGACGGGGAATCCAAGTGCGTCATGCAGATCGATTGGGATCGGGAGGAAGTTGTTGGACCATAGGGACCATGCACAATATGGAGGAGGGGGGGGAAGTGCACAACCATTAAGATGTTGCAAGTGGGCACAAAACCTGGGCATTCAGAGATGTTAATGTGCAGAGTGGCAGGCAAAACCGGCCTCATGGTGAAAGTTATATTATTTTAACTGGCAGGATGATTGGGGCTCTGTTTCCTATTGATTGTACCCATGAATTTGACATGGTGCGATGATGACTATGAGATACAGAGCATGCTAGCAGGATCTTATGCACGGTGGACCCAAACGTTCCCGCAAACCTATCTGTAACAGTGTTCTTTAGAAGGCTTTGTATGGAATCATTGTCTGATCAAGAATTATGTGGTCTACATTCATTTGTGGATGAAATGCAAGAATTATCACAAAACATTTTCTTATACAGATGACTGAAATTTTCACATGAACAATAGCTTTCAGAGAGTGAAAATTATATGCAAACACCTAGAAAAGCTCACCCCTTAATTTAAAACAATTATTGCTTTTCAATTTAACTTCATCGAAGAATTTCATCCATGGCATTACAGATTATCAGCAGTAACGTTCTGTAACCGAATGACTGCATAAAATCCACTGCATGCACAAAATTTCGATAATTTCTATATAAGAATTAATTTTTATCACAGAAAAATGATGCCCAACAACAGCTACCTCTACCCCTCCACTTCTCTGCTTTTTCCTGTTTCTCACGTCATCAAGGACTCACCCGGTCAAAGTGGTTGAAGGAAGCGCGGAATTCATTCATCTGATCTTGGCTAATACCCTTGGCATCTCGTGTCAAGATCTGGTTTTCAATTTCATTGATGGTGCGAGCAATGGTTGTAAGGAGCTGTTCCCAACCCACACGCACATGCTGTAAAGATACGAGAATAACAAAGAAAAAGAATACGTAGAAGACTGGCAGCCAGACCAATTTTAGACATTTTCGGAAACCTTTGCAGACCCTTAAAATCTATCTGAAAAATGCATTGAAGACCATATTTTTCTATACCTCCATGGTGTAATTAGTGTGCTTGTTGTCAAAGATAAGGGCCTCCTGGATAAGCTGGTGATCTCCCTCAAGCTGATCGATTTTTGATTTGTAGTTCACGATGCTCTTTTCATATTGGCGAAGATGCGTCAACTGATCCTCCAGGGTCCCGTGCATCTCAATGGAAATCCGCCCAATTTCCTGCAACAAGGTAGACGGCAATTAACTTTCAAACCGGAAAAGACCATTCCAAAAGAAAGATACAGGGCATGTCACATTTTGAATGCACGACAGCATTAAAATATGCAGTTTTTTTTAAAGAATCGTAACCTTAAATCGATAAGCCCGATTTCGCCTACCTCCATTTTGGTCTGGATCCATGGCCCAATGACATTGGCCTGACTAGCAAACTGTTTCCGCAGTCTTTCATTGTTCTGCTGCCGAGCGTGTTCTCCACTCAAGGCCTGGTCACGCTGTGGCACCAACTGCCGAACCTGTGACCACGTCAGCGAGCACAAGCAGCAGTCAGCAAATGACCATTTATAAGCACACAGAACTAAGTCTATCTTGCTAAAGACAATAATCGCACCGATAACATTCACACAGACGCTGTCCCACAGCATAAACACATAATCACCCAGCTGTTACCTTGTCCCACTTTGTATTGATTTCTTGAGGGTTGATGGTTGTATAAGGGTTTGATCCAGCCATGTTCACGTGGTACGTCTGAACGATCTTGGCAATCTCATTGTGTATGCCCAGAATGGCTTGTCGCTCCTTGTCTGCATCTGGCAGCGTGGCTTTAAACTGTTCATGGGCTGTGCTGAGTCCCTGACACCAACACAAACATAAACAGCAAAGTAACACGTGCATCAAGGCCAATTTAGACACAGCAATCCACCCAAATCACACTGGGATTTGTGGGAGGAGATCAGAGGGAAAGGAATCTCACACAAAACAGGGGAGACCGTCCTCCCAAACGTACCTGTATCTCCTCAATAGTGTGGACAATGAATGTGTCCTGAAGATCCTCCATGGCTCCCTCCATCCAGTTGTTAAATGGCGCTGCCCTTTTAGCAAACTCAAGGTACAACTGGTCGATCGTTTCAAGCAGCTTCTCTGTTCTCTGTTAATGAAATGGATTAAAAGGAGAATATGAAATTGCTTTCCAGCGAGACTTAAAAAACTAGATATGTGTTCCAGAGCATTTTGATTCAATCCTTCCTTACCTGCAAAGCCTCACTTCGCTTCTGAGTAAGAACACCAAGAGCATCCCACTGGTCACAGATATGCTGGCAACGGGTATTAACGCTGGGAGAATCGTAGTAGTCCAGCTCACTCAAAAAAGAAGAGACACACTTCATTTTAAATAGACAATTATTAATTATTATTATTATTATTAATTATTAAATAACAGTCTTTTTGTTGTTCAGTATGCATTTGAAAAAAAGCTATGAATGGTAAATTTAATCAGGACAGTGAGGAATGGATTCTCACTTCAACTCCTGTGCAATGGCTGCGATCTGTTCCACTCTGTCCTGATGGGCAGCCAGGTCACTCTCAAAAGCTTCGTGTTTCTTCAGGAGGGCCTTGATATCCGACAGCGATGCAGTCTCATAGTCCCTCTTTTCTAGCATCTCCTCCTTACCTGCAGGAAACCCAAATGCAGAACTGTATCCTCACACCTCCACAGCTGGGGCTCAATTCCCACCCCTGGTTCTACATGCGGAGTTTCTGTGTTCTCCCCATGTTCCCCCCAGGTTCTCCCCATGTTCCCCCCAGGTTCTCCCCATGTTCCCCCCATGTTCTCCCCATGTTCCCCCCAGGTTCTCCCCATGTTCCCCCCATGTTCTCCCCATGTTCCCCCCATGTTCCCATGGTTTCATCAAGGCACTGCCGTTTCCTCTGACAGCAAAAATCAATTAAGGGCATATTGGCCCCCCTCTCATTCCCCCGCTTGTCTGCACTCACATTGCACTTACTGATCCTACTGATCCTTACTTTGTCATCGCTGTGCAACTTTTTTGTGTTGAGGAAAACATAGGAAGGGAAGCACTATTGCACAACAGAATGGAATTCATGATTAATATCTTCATTTTGTGACTTATTTGGAGTTGTTTTGGGCACAATGACACGTAGATTTATCAAAAATAGGCAACACAGTGATTTTTATTTAATCGATTGTGTAGCACGTATAATAAAGTCCCACATTTTACCAAATATCTTAGAGATATTTGGTAATATCTTCCATATAACGAAGCACATCCATAGTTCCCCCTCTTCCCCCCCAGCTCCCAATACTCTCCTTGCACTATTTTTTCACAACACAGTTTTGTGAAAAAAAAGTTTTGTGAGTGATCTGTATAGCCTATATGATCTGTTCCTTCTGGGTTCAATTCATCTATAGTGTACATATGTGCATACGTGTGTCACTTGCAACATTGATGTCATTGTCCAGCGGACCAGGGCATAGTTAAGCCTGGGTGTGGTACGGAGCGATCACACTAGACAAACGAACTGGACTTTGGGGGTCACACATGCTTGGGCACAAAAACAGATCGGCTAGTGTGAGTACACCGTAAATTTCCCATACTACATGGGTATGTATATGTGCACTCTGAAGAACTAACATCCAGTTCAGGGTCACAGGTTTCCTGGGATAGTCTGCAGGCTCCCCACAAACCAATACTGTATAAGTGGTTATTCAGTTATGGAAAACTGATTGATGGATGGATCTGATACCTTCAGTCCAGGCCTCATGGATGGCAGCTTTCTGACGAAACTTCTCAGCCAGATGGTCAAGTCTCTCTAGCCGGCGGATCTCATTCAACAGCCACTCCTCATAGCCTTTCTCAGCCCCTTCCAGTCCAACCCAAGCATTGGAAATGTCCTATTGCAAGGTGAAAAAGCCAGACACGCGTTACATGTCTAACAAACCTCCGTATGATTAAAGCAGTGCTCCCCAATCCAGTCCTCGGGGTTAATGCTTTTCCTCCCTCCCAGCTCACAACTTAGACCAAGAATACTGTGTTTTCTTCACTCAGTTTGCCTAAATACAACTGATGACTGCAAGAAACGCATAAATGGCTGGACTATACAGCAAACCCTTGTTTTCTACATTTAAATTATGTGCACTTGGTGTGATTATGGTTAGTAACTTCACAAAAGAAAATATCACACATATTATTGTCAAACATAACCAGAAAGCAAACCATCTTCCAGAAAACACACGCGGCATGTGGCAGAGGGAGGGTTCTTACCGAGACCATCTTCCCCTCTGAAGGCATGAAGGCAGGTCTGTTGCTGAGCCTCAGCTTTGTCTGGAGGGTATTAAAGTTGATCTCCAGCTGACACTTTTCCTGCACTTTCGGCGGTTTATGGAGGCGCCGATAGTCCCGGAAGTCCTCCAGCTTCTGCTGCATGGCCTGCATTGTGTTCTCCGTGGTTCTGTTCTCTAGCCAGGGGACGGTACGTCGGATCCATTCCAGCAGCTAGGAAAGCACATCATTTTTGAAAGGATAAGGAAGTGATGGAGTAGGGTTGGAAAAGCCGGAGATGGACTGCAGTTTGAGGTGAATTGAAAAAATGAAAACAGATTATATGGTAAAGTATAGTGGTAGGTATTGCGACAAAAGATATATATACAATGATTGTAGTTTGATAATTGTACCTGAGGTCAATATGAGAAAAGTCTAAATGGACAGAAGTGTAGGAAAGAGAGGGGTTTACATACATCACTGGCTAGTTTCTCGTAGTCCTCCATCAGTTGCTCATTCTCTTGGTTCACTGCCAAAACCTTGCAGATCCGGTTGGCTGCTGTCTCTGCCTGAGGGAAAGCGGATGGTAAAGTACGGGGTGTGCAGCATCACTGACGGGGAGCGCGGTATCACTGACGGGGTGCAGAGTATCACTGACGGGGTGCGCGGCATCACTGACGGGGTGCGCGGCATCACTGACGGGGTGCGCGGCATCACTGACGGGGTGCGCGGCATCACTGACGGGGT
>JABJVO010000026.1:13276552-13308860 GCA_026770805.1 Boulengeromyrus knoepffleri | reverse complement strand
TGGGGTGCGCGGCATCACTGACGGGGTGCAGAGTATCACTGACGGGGTGCAGAGCATCACTGACGGGGTGCGCGGCATCACTGACGGGGTGCGCGGTATCACTGACGGGGAGCGCGGTATCACTGACGGGGAGCGCGGTATCACTGACGGGGTGCGCGGCATCACTGACGGGGTGCGCGGTATCACTGACGGGGAGTGCGGCATCACTGACGGGGTGCGCGGCATCACTGACGGGGTGCGCGGCATCACTGACGGGGAGCGCGGTATCACTGACGGGGTGCGCGGCATCACTGACGGGGTGCGCGGCATCACTGACGGGGAGTGCGGCATCACTGACGGGGAGTGCGGTATCACTGACGGGGAGTGCAGTATCACTGACGGTAAAACAATGCCAGCACGCTGAAATCTCATTGCTTCTCGGGATTCATAGGGCGTCAGCGAGCACAAGCAGCAGTCAGGCTGTTATTTAATGACAGGAATCTCAGTAAGTGATCAAAAGAAAACCTTGGGTACAGGTGTCCAGTTTCCTGGTCTACACCTCCTCAGATATTACAGTGTTACTACAGTCCCTCTATAGTCAAAGTTAGCGAACTGGGATAATTAACTATGTGACAAGTGTCATATGTGAAAATAATTTTATATTTGCCGGGCAGTTACATAACTTATATCGGCCACAGATTTCAAATCTGATTGTAGTGTTGTAGCACTCACTACAAACAAATCAACTTAAGAGCAGCTTAAAGTCAGTTTGTTACTCAATAACCAAAATATCAACATTCACTGAATGCTTGTACAATACAGGCAGCTCTCGACTGAAACCAGCATCCAAATCTAGACTCACAAAAAGACACAGTGTTTACAGAAGCGCTAACGCAAAAAGTTTTTTTGTTTTTGCTATAAAGGTGTTTTGAATGGTATGGGAAAGTAAATCTGACTTGCGTAAAGTCTGACTTAAGCATGGGTTTGGGGAATGTTATAATGCCAGTCGAGTGCTGCCTGTAATCAGAAAAAGCTACATAATCCTACGCAAATAAGCAAACAGAAGCAACAAGTCTACTTAGACAAAGCTTCCTACACAAAGTCTTTAATAAGCTTTTAAAGTGTTCCAACCAACCTGCTCGATGAGTCCATTACAAACCTTGAATGAACTTTAATACTCAAAGAAAGATTGCATCAGATTACGCTTACTACTCACAAATTATCATTGAAACGATTACGAAGGAAAAACATCAGATATATCACCGATTAGATAGATCTTACTTGTGGTTTGTTCTGAGTTTACGTGCAAGTTTTTAAAGTCAACGGCAGGAAACAGATTGAGAGTGGACTTTTGCGGAAACCTATGCGATTGCTCCAACTTGAATATATGATTCTGAGACCATATTCTAACCATTGGGGAACAAAATGTTTGCCCACAGCTGTGCTTATAGTGCTGCTTATGGGTAAGATGACAACCACAACAGCTGCTCCTTTCATCATCTTCTTAGGGAATAAAGTAACCGGAGCAGAGGCAGAGTCTAGCTGCCGCTCACCTTCTGCTTGCCTGAGAACACATATGTCATGACAGCTTTCTCATCTGGTCTCAAGGTGCTAATAAGATCTGCCCAGGGAAGAGAGAGAGAGGGGGAGGGGGGGGAAACAGAGGAAGAAATATGTGCAGAGTAAAAGTATGCAGAAATAAGATGAGCAGAGGCGATAAATACCAGGAGGGTTAGGGCAAGGCAGTGGACACATAGTCTCCAATACGATACATAAAGTAGTAGTAAATCCATTTCTACTGTCCCATAGGTCATTATGGCTTTGCTTTCACTATTATTTTTTATATATATATATAAAAAAATGTATATAATGTACTTGGCTGTTTGGATCTAGATAATTTTCTCTTTTCTTTAAAAATAAAAAATAAAAACACAAAAATGAATACCTGCAGCAAACAATTCATCCACATTTCCTTTGATGAACCCGATATTTGCTGGTGTTATGTTTAGGGAACACTGGATACAATGCTCTCTAATGCATTGTACAGCTCTTACTCAACGTGCTTATTACTGGGCATTCATCGAATAACGAATCATTGAATAATGGCCATAATAAAAGTCATAATGGATTTGAGACGCAAGCTAAACATGTATGTCTGGACTGGAGACTTGCTTGTGCCCACTGCTGTGAAAGTGCCACATTTCCCACCATGCAGTTGGTAATTAAAACCATTTGGAAAGAGAAGAGTGACCCATTAAGGTAGAGCTCTGCACTGCAGGAAGAGAACAGCCCTGTTAGGAGACAGTGATGCAGTACCCACAGGAGAGAGCTAGGGAAGGAGGAGGCCAGTGCATCTTGGGATACCTTCTGGGCGCCTGAGAAGGCGTGGTAGAAGCTCGAGACGTAAGTCATGATGGCTTTCTCATCTGGGCGTGCAGTGCCTACGATGTCTGTATGAAGAATCCAAGCCAAGGGTGAGGCACGTGGTCGTATTAAACAGGACAATCAAAGCTTGGCTATGTCACCGAATCCATTCCTTTAATTTATTCAGCTTATAGCAAACATATTTTGGATGGTGGCATTAAGACTCCTACTCATTTGGAATGTGACAGTGTTGCATTGTATTAACAGTACTGAAAACAGACAGAAATTGACAAAAAAAAAAAAAGCAAGAGTTAAACGCATCTAATTTTCATTTTTAATTACATGAGCACAACTACTTTGACAGTGATTACTTTAATGATCTTTGATTACTTTGAATTTTTTTAAATATTGGCATCTTATAAAAAAAAATTCACTTTGACTGCAAAAAATACATGTAAGCAATAATAATAATAATAATTATATATATAATGTAGGATGTGGCACTTATCCATTATTTTATTCTTTACAGACACTCCTCACTTAACGACCTACCTGTTTAACGACCGCCCAGACTTACGACCAGCTCTCTGAACAGTTGGTATTGTACGCTGCACAAGAACTTTGGTCGTGGAATCAGCAGTGTGGTGTCTCAGCAGTGTGGTGTCTCAGCAGTGTGGTGTCTCAGCATCTCACATCACCCTCTCTCAGTCTGTCTCAGTCTCACTCTCGCTCCCGTAGTCACTCAGTATTCCCTACACTACCATTCACAATCTACAATCACCTATATTTACAGTATGCAAACTTAAGTAAAGTATATCACAGCTGATTTCCGATACTCTGCTTATTTCAGTATACAGTACACTACTGTATAAACATTTATAAATATACTAAAAATGCTATAAATGGTGCACAGGTGACATTAAAACACTATCTAAAGACGGCTAACACAAACCCACTACCAGTACAGTATGCCTGAACCGTCAATAATATGACCTAGTCATAGGAAGGGAACTCGGTCGTTAAGTGAGGAGTGTACTGTGGTTGACTTTAAATTCAGTTCATTAACCCACTGCTCCCATGAGCGCGTGCCATGGACGAGACACATGATGCTTATTTTCATAATGACAAGCCGGCATACAATTATATAAAGGTACAAGAATATGTGAAAAGTATACGAATAAAAATCGACCCGAGTGGCCATTTCTTGCAATCTAACCATTTTCCATTCAGCTCTTCCATTTCCTCCTTACCCTCAGCGTCCAGCATTTTGGGGATGTCCAGATACTTCTCTGCCACATCAAAAGCTGTGTTGAGGTTGGTCATGGGGTCATCCTATCCAACACAGAGAAGTCTATGCTTATACTGCATAAATGTAGTCAGAACAATTCTTGCTGTGCATGTTAAAAGCTTGACCTGTGCAGATTTTCAGTCAGGATTAATCTTTTTAATCTAAAATCATTTTTAGTCTTTATGCCATTAATCAGTGTGATTTTGTGTATGTGGGCAAAGTTTTACTTGTATCAGATTCTCTCACCTTGCGAAGTTTCCCATAGTCAATGAGCTCTGGACGGTGTCTATGAATGAGTGCACAGAATCCCAAGCCATCTTTCCAGCTTAGAAAGAAGAACAAAGGACGTTATAACGCTGTCACAACAGACATATTAGGAAGGTCAAGCAAGAAAATAATAGACTTATATGCATGTCTGAACAGCGTTTGTGCAAATCGACAAGGTACGCACACTCCAGGGTAAAAAAAAATAGGCCAAAACTTAGTGTTGTGCAGTTATGGTTTGGCCCATTTTTTGCCCAGAAGTGTACATCTAAATAAATTCTAGCTTAACACTAGAATTTTGGCTTTTCTCGGTGATTAATTCATCAATTTAATTCCAAGCAAACTGTAGATGCATGGATCAAAAGAATTCCTTTAGGCCTCCTTCAAACTCATGCCTGGGATTTCGAATCAGTACGAAGCATCACCTGATATGAAAGTTCTGAATGTTGACATTTTTGTAAGGCGCCGTCTTCCTTTGACACCACAGAAGCAGACCCTCTTTGGCTGACGTCTCTGTGAACACGAGGGTTCAAAAAAGGTCCGGAAATCAGCAAGAAAGACAGTAGATAAACTGGACTTTTAGTCAACCAGCTCGTAATTCAATTTCAGGGGGCTGCAGTCTGCCATTACAAATGTACTATAAATATGTTGAAAATTGTCGGACAATTGTTTACCATCTAACGTAACGTATCGTAACAAAGTAAGAGCAGTTACAGCATTTTACGGTGATGCTGGTGTTTTTCACGTATGAATTCCTTAAAAGAACACAATAGCAGCCATGTCTGTTAAGACTTACCTTCAACAGAAATGTCTTGGATTGCAAACCGGAGAATAATTGTCCAGATCATTCCAAGTGTCATCTTAGCATTACCATCAACAATCTCTGTTGGAAAACAAGAACAAAAGTCAAAAAAAAAAAATCAAAACTAAGTCCATACTACATAAATTATAAACAAAATGAGATATATGCATTACTGATTTGAGTTTCTTTTAAAATCTAATTTTCTACCTGGACCTAAATATCTCCTCACCACAGAGGTAATGTAAAAACTGATTCTAGAAAATAATTCTTTTATTGTAATAAGCTTACCTTCTGCCCCAATGGACACCAACTTTACTCCTTTGCTGGCAATAAACTCCAGAGCTTTATTGACATTAGAGATCTTGTGAACGCGCATCTTCCCTCTCTCTGGTTTAGCCAGCCGTTCTCCTAGATTGTGAAAAATCATAAAAGAGTTAGTACACTTCTGCATTTTATGAGTAAAGAATAATAGCATCAATATTTAGTCTAATGTAGGCTTAGAAAAATAAGATATGGCTGCTTTCATTTCACACAAATATAGTTCATGTAGACAGAGTTGGGTAATTCAGGTCCAGAGAGTAAAAGTCCAGACCAATATTTTGTTTCAACCAACCAGTTGAGTATAAAGAGTCACAGTCACAGAGTACTCAACTGGTTGGTTGAAACAAAATCCCGGTCTGGACTTTTACTCTCTAGACCTGAATTACCCAACTCTGCATGTAGACATGGAACACATTTGCCTACCTGAGATAACTTCAAGCAAAAGCATGAGCTTTAGGCCATCCCGAAAGTCCTCCTCAATGTTTTCAATTTGTGTCCCTGCTTTCCGAAGGTGTGAGTTGCACCATGCTGTGAATGTCTGTGGATTACAGGAGTTATATTGAGTTTTGCAAGTGGAATTCTCACCGATTCAGTTTGCAGAGCAGACCACGGTGCATTCAAAACTTTAACACATTTCTTACATTTAAACACAAAGAGCTTCCCTGTTTATTTCTGGCCGAATCACAAGAAAGCTGGAACTCACTCAAGCAACTCCTTAATGCATTCCGCTGACGCTTATACACCCCTACAGTGTTCTGAGATCAACCATCTGTATAGGTCAAGTCATGAACATTAAAAGCCTGATTGTTTCGTGGATGTACAGTAGACTATTTGGTGATAACTGAAGTCACATAAAATTAGGGCCGTCAATATCGATTAAAACAATAACTGAGTAATCTACTGATTAATCTGACGATTCTTCAAGAAATTGTTTTGATATAATATCATGTAATGCAATGTAATGATATAATATAATATAATAATATATATAAACATCGGAATTGGCACGAGGCGGGAATCAACCGACCATTGCAGGGTGATCAAAAAACATCAACACACCAACATGATGCAAAAACATCATGGTGAACATACTGGATACATCCAATTCTAAACAAGCATCGAGAGCTTAAACTTTACAAAGATCGTTTCAGATGGTACTTCAGGATAAGCAAAATTAATATTGAAAACATGGCAGCAACATCATCTGTTATCAGTTAACTACAGGACTGGAGAATACAGAGCTTATTGTTCTTGGATTTTTATTGGCTATTGATTGTTTACAGATCAATAAATTGCGCAAAAATAAGAATATTAATAAATAGCCACAGTTTAATATAATCCAAGAGCCATATTACAAAACCTTAAAAAGTTAAGGAAAACCCAACATAAATACACAAACAACTAGAACAGCTGCAAACAGCTTAACATGTCCCTTGTTATCAGGACAGACAGACTGACAGGGACATATGAATCGATCCTGAAATATCCATCCTTTCAATCATCGCTGTGAAAAGGCCTTTAGTCAGACGAATAATGCACCAATGCCACCTGTTTGTGTACTTTCGGTATGGTGGGCATACAACAAACAAAACATAAATAGCTAATTTCTTTCTTTATTAAACTGAACAAAGTACTGAACAAAGTACTGAACAAAGTACGACTGTTTCTTAAAAAAGTACGACTGTTTTCTTACATGTATGTATATTGTATGTGCATGTATATTTTAATATCTATTAAAAGATCGGCTCCTCATCAGAATCGGCGGATATAAATTTTGAATGGATCAGAATGGATCAGGACATCCTAAATTTCTGATAAACAGCAAAACATATTTTAAAGAAAACATGTTGTGCAGTGTTACTTCTCTTGTCTCTGTGACAGAGAACAAATGGTTAACTTCCTAGGAAACAAACAAATGTTGTTTTCATCTCCTACCAGCACTTTGCCACTAGATTCACCGGTAGGATTGTGATACCAGGCAACAAACATCTTCACAGTACTGAAGAACTTGCGGTAACTAAACCGGCGGCTGATGACAGCACAGGAAGTACAGTTTTTTCTACTTAGTCAGGATGAATCACAACAATTCCCATGTCAAACAGCAGTCATGCGTAACCTGCCTCACAACCGTTACATTTATCAACACTTAATTGTTTTAATGCACTATTATGCAGTTGCAGTTCATTTTCCTTATATGTGAAGCACATTTTAATTAAATTATATTTACAATCCTCAATTCCAAAAAAAGTTGACACAGTAAGTAAAATGCAAATAAAAACAGCAGATGGTAATTTGTAAATCCATCAACTCCTTTTTTTTTTCTGGAAACTCATCCCATATTTAATGCCTGCCACATGTTCCAAAGGAAGCTGTGGCAAGACCATCCTAAAAAGGGTGTCGTTTATGAGCAGGGACTGGTCGAGGCCTGCATGAGCCTCCATGAGCCTGCATTAAAGCCCAATATGCTCCAGTGATGGATATAACCAAATGGGTGCATGAATACTTTGGAAAACCATTATCAATAAACACTGTTTCTCGCTGCATCCACAAATGCAAGTTAAGACCGTACCCTGCAAAGCGGAAGTCACATGGCTACAACATGCAGAGAATCTGCACTTTTGTGTACAGAATATTTAAGTAAATCAACCACAAAAAAGGGAAAAGTGCACATATAAACAGTTAAACTTTTCATAATTGGCATATATATATATAGGGTCAGACAGTCTCTGAAGCAAATGGGAGTTTAAGGGCCCTTGCTCAGGGGCCCAGCAGTAAAATCACTCTGCTGATCCTGGGATTAGAACAGGCGACCTCCCAATCATGGGCACAGCATCCCAAACCCGCCGAGCCGCACGCTACCCCCCCTTTATGACAGGGTACTTGAGGCCACGCCCCTCCAGGTACAAGCACAAGATCCTCACTCACAGAGCTATATGACATCATATACATAAAAAGCATTGCATGCAAGGTGTACAGAATGTACAATCATGTGTGGCTTAAAAATGGGGGATACATCCTGAGAAATGCATTTCGTTTCATCATTGTGCGAATATCATGGAATGTATTTACACAAACATAGATGATATAGCCTACTACACACCTAGGCTACATGGTATAGCCTAAATAACGATAAAAATTACAGTACACATAACACATAAACCAGTAACAGTGGTATATTATCATTATCAAATATCATGTACTGCACATAATTGTATGAGCTATACTTTTATATGACTGGCAGCACAGTAAGTTTGTTTACACCAGCATCACCACAAACACATGAGAAATGTGTTTTGCTATGACTCTACGAAGTCATTAGACAGGAATTTTTGAGCTCCATTACAATCATATGGGACCGCTGTCACATATGCGGTCCAGGGTTGACCGAAACGTTGTTATGCAGAGCATGATTGAATACAGAGTTTTGAATAAACTTTATAGCCATTATGAAGGTGCCCAGGGATCCATCAAACATTTGTGAAAGATGTTCAGCACCACATTGCTGAACAGCAGCCACAACTACCCCGCAGGAAACCACAGAGCCAGCCATGAAAACCGTAAACAGACCGCTAATTACTACAGAAAGAGGGTGGGAAGATTCCCCTCGACGTGGCTTAAAACCCGCACTGTGGGGGCGAAATGGAGGAAAGAGCGATTTGTGAGTAACCTGCTTATACTTTCACTACACGTCCACCCCGGGCGCACTGCTACCTCCTAGCCTGCAGTGTTTCTCTGACCTCATGAAGAATGGTTAACGGCCCAATATCCCCCTATACTCAGTTTTTACGCATATTGATATACAGAAAGGTAATGATGCATAAGGGAGGAAACAGCAGTACTCAGAAAACCACTCTGAGTAGAACATTTTTATTGAGAATGAAGGAATTCAACTATAGTTTATTAACACACAACAGGCCCTTAAAGTATTGTACAACACAGTCCATTGTCAAGTACTGCACAAATCGTAATGTGAGGATCGATGCATCACAAAAAGCAGGAATCTGTCAGATGTACAAACCACGTGTCCAAAGTCCACTACCTTGCATAACATACCAAAAAAAACCCAGTTCACCTGGTTTAAGTACAGTCTCTTTGTTAAGCTGACAAACACTATTCATTTGTTCTTGCATTAATATCAATAACATTACCTTTCAGCTTTGTTGTCACATTCAGTAGAAGAATGCATATCACCACTTCCATTAGGTCTGTAATCTGTTGTCGTAACATTTTTTTTTCTTCTTTGTTTCAGGTTAATTCAATACTCTCGCGTGAGCTGAATGCAGTAACCCTCTTGCTATACATTTCCCTACTGAAATAAGGTTTTTATGTTTGATAATGGCTGCGTTTTTTGGTAGACCCAAATCTTTTAATGTATTTTGGCCAGTTAGCAGAAAATTAGCTTCACCTGTGGAAGGAACTCCAGGTTCTGCTTGTAAGGCAGCCATACTGCTGAGTGATAAGATCCTCTGAAACGCAACCACTGCATGACTTAATATGTATCCTTTAATTATGGCAAAGTAGATATCTTAGATTTGGCTGCCTCTTTTGGTTTGTAGCATTGTAACAGTGTGAACAGGAATTGTGCAATATACTTTAAAGTCCAGTCTTACGTTTACGATTTACACACACAATGTTTTCACAATAATCACAGAGTAGTGCGTTTGTTCATTATGACACATTGTATTTAACCCGAATTTTTTAAATAGGCTTCATGGCATTCTGCTCGTAAGTACGAGTTGTCCTATTCAGTCAGATATTCTTCACCCAGGGGATGGTCAGTACTTCTGAAAATAGCTGTTACCTTAGATAGGACTATAGTGCTCTCTTGCAGTTCAACCACTATGACACAATATGAATAAGAAAATTAATAAAACACAATGTTAGCTATGCATGTTGCAAAGAAGGTTTCGAAGTACATTCTCACAAAAGAATTTGTGCAGAAGTAAACCTTCCCAAAAAGTAAAACGAAACAACACATCCATATGTAAATTACGCCGGCAGAACCTGTTTCAGACCACTTACAAGACATCCAGTGTCTGTGACTACGTGTTTGCAAAGCGCATAAACCCAAAGGGAATAATCTGAGATGGTTACTTTAAAAAGTCATCAGCATCTGAAAGCAAGGAACTCAGGGTAATAAAACTTGCACAACAGCAACTTATGTAGTGTCCCCTTTCATCAAGAAGGGAGTGAATTACAGTCTCAAGAAAGGGAGACCACAAGGTAAGAAAGTACTGAATCAAAAAGACCAGCGCAGGAATAAATAATATAGATATTATCTAAATTAAAACGGTCCATTAATAACAAAGTCTATGATGAGGCTAGTTATAGGCATAGGGCTCTCATAAGACAGAGGACATCCTCCACCTTCTCCAATCTTCTCCATCTTCTGCATTAAAACTTTTTTTTTTCCCAATTCTGGGTCGCGACAAAAGCAAAATAAACAAGAGCCGTGACAAAATCTTCAAAGTACCATTACTGATAACGCAAAAACAAAGGATTATTTGTTCCAGCCCGCACAGAACTCAGGCAGTTATTAAGGGGAAAAGAACAACAAAAACTAATGCATGCAGTAAATACACCTTTTAACATCTGTCCTATGCCATTTGTGGCACAGCGCTGGAACCAGGCAGCGGCGCTTAACCAGAGGCTTATGCAAAGGGCGCCGCCATCCGCATGACCAGCTAGACGCCAAAGGCCAGGGGCGGCGCGAACGTGTTCGGGCGGCGGCGTTATCAAGACAAGTCGGCTACCTTTTCTGTATTGCAGAACAAGCGTTTAACTGTAGCCTTTACTCGTTATTTAATGTGAAACCATGATTTTTAGTATTTTGCACGCGTTAAAACGAGCTGTGATTAAATTATGTACCGTGAAAACTGTAACCGGCTAATCAGCTAAATCGACTATATCTGATTTACACGTAAAGGCAACATAAATTAACTTAGATAAACCGGGCGTGGCAGGGAATCCGCATTAGTCTTTTTGTAGTTGTATTTATTTTATAAAAACTGTGCGAATATAGATGAAATTCCACATTACATAATCTTAAGTGTATATGTAATTCCAAAATAATTACATTTAAATGGTACTTTGGAATTCTAATATCGCAAACCGTTGTTACTTTCTTCTTCCCATGTTCTACGGTAGCTTTCTAGCAGCAATAAAACTCAGGAAATCAGGAGGCGACGTTTAACACAAGAAACCAATAGGGGAAAATGTTTTCCAACAGCAGCAAGAGGGGCAGATTATTACCATTTTTGGGCAAGTTCTTTCTCATGCAAGCCCAGCCCAAGCCACATCGCTTACTCAGATTCCAGGACATTTTCCCCTTCTGGAAGCCAGACTAAAGCCTTGAGATTCAATGCGCCACCCTTCGCTAGATTCCTGAAAAACGCTATTCGTGCATGAAGCAAGCTGACGGACAGTCAATGACGTTTTCAAAAGACGTTGGAAGAACGCATGCTGCCAAAAGATCAAGCTACAAAAATTATATAATTACTAATTTAATACGTTTAAAGAAAGAACGTAGTTTCCACGCATGACGTTATTGACAAAATCCAACTAGAGTTTCACTGATGAAGCAACAGAGAAGGGAATCCCTTTAACCAGACTAATGTTTAACTTGGCTATCGCCTCCTGTTTCATGGAAAGATTATTTTCTATGACCTATTTAGTTCAAACTAAAGTGATGGGGATGGAGAATGTGCTGTTCATGAAGAATGTCTGCGGTTAGCACGGGTCAGAAATACACAGAATGAAATCCGTTGCGCTAAAAAAAAAATGGAATAAAAAATTTGTTTTCAGACACTAGAAAATGTGCGGTTTAGGACTGGATACACACTAATAGTAAAATTCAGAACAAAACAGACAACAGCTTATTCTTTGTTATAAATGTACCACGCATTTGACTCCAAGCTACAGCAAGTTATTATAGTACTATAAGCCATCCAGGGCACTTGATTTATAGGACTATAAGACTTTATATAAAGGCCTGAGCAGCTTGTTCGCCAGCCTACACGTGACAAATACTAAAACGTTTATTTCTTTGCCATATTCGACAGAAATGATGATCAACTGCTGCCCGTTTTCTCAAAGCAGAAGTATCCTGATCCTATTTCCGGGAGCTTGCTGCGGGTCTGATGTACAGCTGCTCCTCCAAGCCCTCGCTATACCACCTTTTGTTTTCTACAGAAAATTGCAGCCGAGCTGTTTTCTTACCTTCCTCTGCTGTTTTTCCCAAGCAGGGTCCAAAAGAAGATCTCGATCCCAGTCGTCCTCTTGATGCATGTATTCATTTTCATCGGCCTCGTAATGATCCATGATGATACCTCTATTTCTGTAGCTGTCTTACTATTCCAGATCCAGAATGACTATATTGTGACAATTATACCGAGCGTACGACACTCCGGTTAAACCAACTGATCTCTTTAAATTATTCTTCTGTAATATCCTTTTTTTTTCAGAATTCCACAGTCCACTCGGCTTGTTTCCTTTCTGGTTTTCCTTTAGCAAAGAAGCTAAAAAGTTGCAAGGACGTAAGTGCACAGACAGCGCCAACAAAACCCAAAACTTTGCCTGAAATTAAAAAAAAAAAGAAAAAGATAAATCGCGTTGCCTCGTTGGTCCAAACACCATTCTCTTCAGCCCACCCTAACCCAGAAGTGGCATTTAATTGGCTGACTCAGCTGTCCGTGTGAGAGCTTCAAACTAGGTTTACAACATAGATTGGCTGACCAAGCCACTCCGTAGTTGCATACTATTATGTTAATATATGCAGCCATTGATAAAAGTTTAGAATGGCATCCATCAATACCAGCAGTATAACGAAAATCCTGTTCAAACCAAATAGCCTACCATATACTGCTGCATTCAGTCAAATCCCCCAACCCGGCTCATATGTTGATGGAAATTGCCCAAAAAATGATAAAGCTTTCACAAATCGACACATCAATCGTGTACGTTACAATTGCTGCATGATACTGTAATATTTTTTCATATTAAAAGCTTAGGAACAACTATACGCAGCCAGAGCCCAATAGAATCATATCCTATTCACATCAAATCGTTATGTTTAACTGTATCTTTTTCATATCCTATCCTATACCACATATCTAAGAGAGAGATTCTGTAATCAACCCTCAGTTAAATCAGCGACATTAAATTAAGTCAATGACAACAACAGTAACGAATAACAAAAAAAAATCCGGTGATATCTCTTGAATCTGCCGGCTCCTGAATATAATACGCACGAATGCGATACCCGTAGTGTTCCAAGGATATGTGTGACCATGGGCTATTGTTTCGGATACATCGGTCGTGCTTACCTTTACGAAACAATGTCAATGACATCGTAAATTACAAATTAATGGACAACAGTTAAATAATTGCCAATGGGTCTTTAATTTTCAGACGTGGAGCAGTCACAAATGAATACTCAATTTCCTAGTAAATGATCATTTACGATTGTTACCTTCATGAGGAAGAAATTTTGGAGTTATTTTGAATTGCATATCATACTCTTGCAACACTGACTAGGATTTAAAAAAAACCGTTAAATGAATCATACTCTGTCGACTGTTATTCAGCATGCTCTGCTAAATTCAATTCGCCTTATCAACTAGAGTCAAACCGGTTTTTGAAATATTAAAATTCTCCTGCATTCTATCGACAGAAGAGTGGTAAAACAATATATCTGCACCTCCATTAAAGTTCCACTAGGGGCAGTACCTACAAAACACCTGAACCGAAATTATTTGTAACAGTGGTGTGAAAGCAGTACAGACTAATAATAATAATATTAACTAATAATATTCAAATATCTCGCGGAGAAGAACGACATATATTTATTAATTATCATTTAAAACATAGCTTTGGCATCAAATGTAAGTATTTTCAAGTCTGATTCCTCAATCATCATATCGATTTATGTCACATTCCTACATTCCTAAGGCATTGCGAAGAGACATTGCTGTGTTGAGACAGGTACAGTCATGCAGACACCGAGAGTCAAGTCTCACTGCCATTTACGGTAAAACTCAAACGACTTCATTTAATGTGGGAGAAGCAATATAAATGCAACCTCGGCCTCTTAGAAGCAACAGAGGATGAAACTAGAGATCCCTTCCTTATAAGGAAAAGCCTACAATCGGGTATAGTTCCATAGTGATGTCACAAATTATATGCAGAAACAGGCTAACGCATAAGGGGATTCTTTCTTTAAAGAGATAGCATTCCATTTGTGAAAAGAGTGCTAAGTCGTATTTATGCCAATATATTCCCCCATTTTTCCATTATGGTATAATTTTTAATAAGTCGCGTGACCAAAAAGAGTTTAGAATTACAATCACGAATATGATTGATATAGGACATTGGTACCTTTTGTGCCATAATGCAAATACTAAACTGGGTGTTTATTTTATTTTAAACTAATACTCACTGGAAGTAAATACTTTTTTTCTTGGCCAACCCTGGGTAAATTATAAAGGTACCAAAGATGAGTGGGAAAGTTGAACACTTATTCGGCATTATCTCGGACGTTAATCTGAGTTATACAGATTTGTATCCATTATACTCTTGCACATTAAGATTTAATTACTGTTAAACATAAAATCAATTTTTTTCACCTACGGCCTTTAGAAATCAAGAAAAATTTAAGTTCACTTTGAGTTAAAGTAATCAGAGACTTTTCTCTGTGCTGCCAACCCTGACATCCTGTATCAAAGTCCAAAAATGAATTCGCTCCCATTCTTTCCTCTACTGGAAGCAAAAAGAACAAATGCTTCTACGCACAGCGAACCCATTCTGTACTAGACATTTAAACTCAATCTGCCTAATACCACAGTTTATCGGATTGGCATAATAGGATTCTTAGCAAGATCTTGACAGTTTTCCTAAATCAACTGAAAAAAATGTCTTTCTGCATTCTATGATAGGAGGGATAAAACACTTTTCTTTGCCCCTCAAGTAACTAGGATTTCAACATATGACATACAAATTTCATGATTGTGATTGGGGGTGCAAACTATGCAATCAATGTTAATTTACACAATGATATAGAAGCCAGAAAACCTAGCCTGAAGAGTAGTTTCTCATACTTCAAACAACCCACATTTTACTTGTTTCATGCATCTAAACATTAGGTGTTTTCATAGACTGACGAAATTTTTTCAGAATCATCTGTGGTTCCAGATGATATGCACATGACACAGATAACTGATGGAATTAGTGTTATTTACATTAAATTAAAACGCTGGTTACACTGTTTACCTTTTGACAAACCACAAGTTCAGCGAAAGGTTCTACAATCTGATATATAGAATTCCAGCCCAAATTAGACCATAACTGGAGTATTTTGCTTTTACTACAACTCAGGAAGGTCTAATAGTTTATGTACATTGTCAAATCTACTTGTCGCACGTTACCACATATGCAGGGAACAGAAAGAAAATCTTTGAATCAGATCATCTACGGAGGCTCAATTGTGAGATCAGGTTCATCTATAACGTGTGGCTGGTTTTACATCAGCTAAATCACTGCCTTAAAGAAGCTCCATTAACTAGCTGCTACATCTGTACCCTCACCTCAACAGTCCGACTTCAAGTGAATTGCAAAGTAACCCAATTCAATACCTTGGATTAAAAGATAAAATTCATAATTAGTCTTGAAAGAGACAGAACAGCACTAGTTTCTCATAATACTGTAACAGGCTTTTGGCATTCTTGGCTATTGAGACAAGTCCTGCCACGATGAATGGCCCGTACGCCGTTCCTGTCATTTACTTAGCAGATGCCTCAGATCCCAACAAGGCAGTTGGGATTAGTGCAATACTATTCATGGAAAATTGCTTTCTTTTCATTATTGCACAACCAGCAGTTCAATTCATGGGCTTGTGACAGAAAAAAAAAAAAAAACATGTATTTTTTTCAAGATTTATCATGGTTTATGAACTGCTGCCAAAAGTCCTCTGGGACCAGTTCGTTAGAACTTTAATTCATTAGTGACTAATTGCCATTGTCCAAACTGCTTGAAGTACAAAGAGAAAAATACTTGTTGGGCTTCCCCCCCCCCCCCAACTAATTTGCCTTGCAGAAAGAGTCTAAACATCTTCACATCAGCATAATGAAGTTGCAGTACATTTAAAAAATAATAGCAGTCCACATTTGTCCCTCCAAAAATGTGATACCAGACCAATAAGTCTTCTTGCGTCAAACCTCAGATGTTGCAGCAGTAGAAACAGGAGTAAATGCCAACGGGCATTAGCTGTCGCAGTTTCATAGCCTCACATGCTTTCAGTTTCTCTTCAAAAACATGAAGGGACTGAGTTTGATGGTTGATATTTCGATTCCAAGTGAAACCCCTCAAGGGGGATACCAAAGAGAGGACCAGAGGCCTGGAGGTTTGTTCCTGGAGAAGCCACCTTGGCCTCAGCTTCCACCGCTTTGACTGCTTGCTCCTTACCTAATGCGACACCTGCCATCACTATTACTTGCCCCTTGGGTAGGATCTGTAATTCAATCATTCTTTGTTATGGCAATAAGCTAATTTGCCTCTTGGTACCAAAAATTAGCAGTGACATGCAGCAGAAGTCTGCACGGAGCGGCAGATTATCCTTACGGCACCTTCTCAAATTCCTTCAACAAAGGAAGCCTTACACCCTAGATGGGCCCTCAGTGTACATTACAGCCCTACTATTATACACGTTTCTTCTAGTCCAAGGTGGGGTCAAAACTTTAAAATTAAAATGGTTCCCAGCTGCCATAGAGTCAATAGGTATTTATCACAAAAGACGACGCTTTAAGAGACGCAATTATGCAAAAGTCACACAAAAATGGCTTGGAATAAAGTGTACTCACACTCACATAGAGTTTGGACCCAGTAGATGATACAACAACAAGAAGAAACCGGCACCAATTTGTACCAAAATCGACCGCATGCTTGTGATCCATTTCCCCAATTCACAACACTCGGGGGGAAATAAAAAGCATTTGATAACCAAATTATGGTAAATCATACACTAGGCAATGTAAAGATGCCAGTTAGCATAACTACAGGTCTTTTGACCATGGGTGGAAAGCTACACAATTCAGGGAGTGCATGCAAACTCACCACACACACGTACAGGAGGAGGTGTGAGGCTAACATGCCATCCATCATTTACGCTTAATCTTTACTAGAGATATCAGATAGCCTTTAAGGAATGTGTTCTCTGCCTCAAGACAGGTCCTTCCCCTAATCTGATACAGCTACATACAGTATTAGCTATCAACAATATGTAAAAGGACTAAATGAATGGTTGCCTGGCAGCAGAAATGGCTCTCAGAGGAACGAGTGATGAGGACTGCAACTACACTTGGCCAGATCCACTATTCTAAGCTATATTACTTACATAAATTAAAAAATTTCCATGCATTACGCAGGAATTAAAGAGCTTTCGTTTTCCTCAGCTCTGAGCCAGTGGTGATATTTGGAGACATTGTGTAGCTGCAGCATCTCAGTTACCAGTGGGCACATCACTACTCAGATGAAGCTTTCATCCCTGCAACATTTTTTTCTAGAAGCTCTGCAGCGACGACTCCAGTTTATCCTCATCCACATTCAATTTTCTATTCCAGTGAACAAGAATTTATATAACATTCTTACACCAAGAATGGCACAAGGTAACCTGGATTTTCCCTAGCCCTCACATATTAAGTACACATATTAAAGTCTAGCAATATATTAACAAGTAGTTAAGCCATGTGTCAAATATCAGTTATACGAAAATAGCATGTTAATGAATAAGTTCATTGTAACATGTATAATCACTTCCAAGGATTTTTAAATTACCTTGGTTACTTGATGTTTGGGGATTTGAAATTGAAGAGGTCAGGTGATACATGAAAAAGATGAGACATCCATGTAATTTACCTTAATATAAAATGAAAACCTTGTGCTGGGAAACTGGAAAAACCAAAACCAATTAATATATATTATGCAGTTCTTTGCAGGGAACTGTGACTGATAATACTGTGATACAATTTATTTTCAAGAAGCAGAAAGGGATGGCATACTGGCTAAATCCTGGGTACGATTTCATATTATGTATTATATCATCAGCCAAATTTCTTCCATTATATCTTCACTACTACTGATTAGTTACATATCTGAACATTTATCAATGGTTTAACAGGACCACTAAATCTGCTCCTATTCAAATAAGTAATAATAAAAATTACTCAGTTTTCAAGAACATTTAATGTCTGTTCATAAACAGTCTCAGACAATACAGAGCATTTATCCAACAGTTCTTTAGAGCAACAAACCCTTTCTGAATGCAGAGAGAAAGTGATAAAACAATTTACTGCCAGAGTACTGAAATAACTATTAATGCACAACTCAAAACAGACACCGTGACAATATGTTTCAATGTAGTGGATATTGCAGGACCAATTCTAACAGCCTGAGCGTTAATTACAAACCACCCCCTAATATGCAAAAATTGCTGCAAGGATTCCATACCTCCCTCTGATTTCTCAGCATAAATCAAGGGAGCTATAGATGTCAGTCCACATATGGACAACTAAGTTTGAAGAAATTTATTTTAGCAAATACAATAAAATAATTCCAAAAATAAAATATTATAAAACTGGATTAGCAAATGCACTACCATAATTATGGCCAGTACTTCTATAAACACCAACAATTTTAATGCACAATAAATCAGGCATTAGTTTAATGGTCAGCCAAAATGACTGACCTACACACTGATAAATCAACATGTGTATTCTAAAAAATGGTATATGGAACATAAAGGGGTACCTCTCTTTACATTAAACTATATGAATAGCGTCAAAAGTTTGCAGTGCTTATTATAAATGTTACCAGTCTCCTTTTAAAAACAAAAACTGAAAAACCCTGACGAGGAACCACCCACGTTCCACCCACGTTCCACCACATCACGTCTTGAATAACTTTTCTGGGGGTGAGCCATCAGAGTCGACTCCCTCTAGCTCGACTCGAGTCTGTTTCAGGCGTAGACCCTTAGAAGTGCCCAGTACACATGATCCTTGATATTTTTCTTCCTGGGTTTTAGAGTCAAAAAGTTGCATGTCAAGTTTACCGTCACTCTCTTTTGATGTAGACGACCCAGAGTTCTGGTCCAAGTCCCTATCATGTACATCATGGCATTTTTGCCCGTTTATCCCTGGCTCCAGCTGCGGTGGAGAACCCCAAGCACTGTCTGAAGACTGAAAGGTATGATTCTGAGCCAGATCCGCATCCTGCCCTTCCTTTGCAGTCTCTGAGACTACAGTGATCGTTCCCATTTCATCTGCTTTCCCACTCCTGAGCTCTCTCTTGTCAAAGTTTTCATCATGTGAAAAGGCAGGCAATGCCTCAGGTTCCCGCTCCTGTGCCACCATGATTGCTCTCACCTCACCCCCTAGTCTATCTGGTGAGGGGATGGGGGTTGAATTGTATGGGTTTCTTGACTCAATATGAGACCTGTCCCTGTCTGTGGAGGAAGCCCCTTGGGGCACAATCTTCACTGAATCTTGTGCCTCAACCGAAGAAGATGATGATGATGAATCCTCAAGGGAAATCTTTGGGTAACTGCACGAATCCACCCCTGAATATAGTGTTGACTCCGAGCGATCCACTTTGTGGCAGGGGAATCGCATGCGGCGCCTCCTAGTGGCATTCTGTTGACGTGTCCTGGCTCTCCGGCGCTCCTCTTCTTCCGTTTCACTACTAGAAGTGGAGCTGGAGGTGTTTGAGGAGCTTGACCCAATTGGGGAGCTGCTATGACTAGACAAACTGGAGATGTTCCTTGGGCTAGGAGAACGTGGTCTGGGCATTGGGTCAGGCCAGAACCCACTGGAATCTGATGAGTCATTGACCAAATCCATCAATCGCATCGACTGATGGCCTATCCCACTCCGCCAAGACTCCTCCAGTTCCTCTCTATACTCTCCCTCTGACCCATGGGGTCCCACTATGGAAGAGGAGTCATCACTCTGTTGGCCTGAGGCAGGAGAGGTCCCTGTGGGGGCAGTGGTGTTCCCTCCATCTCGACCAGGTCTCAGTGGGCGTCGCCCTCGTGCATGAAGCTGCAGGATGGCACCCTCACTCAGGTCACTGTCCGAGTCAGAGCTCCAGCCCTCGATTTCCCGCCGCACCAGTGAATCAAAGAAGGCCATCATGCGAGGATCTTCCTGAATGGACTGACTGACATAGTCATGTGACAAGCCACTGCCACTGTTGAGGACCAAGCTGATGTACTCCTCATGAGTGTACAAGCTGCGAGACTTGTCCTCCACACGCCCTTCAAGGTCTCCTATACTTTCAGGCTGCTGGTATGGACTCCACACCTGAAAATTAGAAAAGGTTCTCAGAATGTACAACAGATGGAAAAAAAAAAAAAAAAAACCACACACACACACACACACAGGTAAAGTTTAAAATTCAGTACAGTATACTCTGATTAACACTGATATCGCATTAAGTTAAACATTTTAAATTCTGCTATATTAATACATATAAAAATGCATAATCTGAAAATCAAATGGTGTACATTGTCCCCCACAGTCTATTGCTTGAAGCACAATTTATTGCATATGTTTAGGTCATTTTGTTTTATAGCTATAAGTCCATTTATTTATGTAATGCAAGACAACACAAAAAAAACTTTTTTTTGTTCTATTAATTATTTTCCTCTTCCCATATCCTCTTAGGGGCTCCGTAAAATCCTCTGAGCTATTTGGAGAATCATATCAGGATGAGTTATATAGTATTACTTAAAATCAATTATAGGTCAATCAATTAGCAACCTACCATGATGTGGACCTGATTACAATCACCACTCACCTTGATTACTTTTTCCACACCTGAGGAACAGATCATATATGTGTGGGGGTTAAATCGAACCTGGTTGACAATAGAACGGTGGCCCTTCAAAACCATAAATGCTCCATTCACAACTCGACCTGGACCCCCTAAAATAACAGAAGAACAATCAGTTTCACAAACATCTGAGTAACCATAACAAAAGTCCTGTACTCATGCTCACCTGCATCTGGGTCTTTAGGAATTCTCCACATATAGAGATTGAAGTCATCAGACCCTGACAGGATGTACTGGGAGGTGGAAAAAAGGGGGAAAAAAAAAAAAAAAAAAAACTTTGTACAAAGGCATTACACTGTGAGAATGATCAAATAATTAGCGAATTTAAAAGAATTATTCAGTCTGATTACCAATATGATGGCATTCTTATATTTTAATTGGAACCGTTTTCCATGTTATCCTGTAACATGAATTAAGAACTAGAAGAGACAGCAATTATTGGTGAGATTGTAGAAAAAGTTCCTCCAATACTACAGCCATTGAAATTTCAGAACTACAATCAAAACTGCAAAAACATCTTATTATATAAACAGAAAACTTTATGAAGCTTAAAAGACCTGAGCACATGAATAAAGAACAGTTAACACAAACACTGAAGTTCTTTATGTTCCGATAAAAGTAATTATTCAAAATCTACTTGATACCAAAGGCCATTGTTTGCAAGCCAAGCAATAGTTTACAACCATGTGATTGATATCAGTATTGTTTTTAAATACAACACCATGGAGTGTTTTCCCTTATTAATAAGGATGTTATGATAAAACAAACAAGGCGTTTAGTTTTAGATATATTCTTTGCTATATATGTTTGACTTGAGGATTAGAAGAGAAAGTTGCAACAGATTATAGTGAAATGGGGTGTGTTGAAAGAATGCTTAAAGGACATTTAAAGAGACAGAGTTCAGCCTTACTAATTACAATTACAACAAAATTGCCATTGCATGTGTCATGTCTGGCATGTGTTTCATTACAGAAATTTATGGAAATATTTAGGAATTCATACAAAATGTCAAAAAGTTTAAAGACAGTCACATTGACGTTGCAATTTTATTGGAGGGTTATTTGATTATTATATCTCAGAAGTCAAAAAATATTTCAGTTCAATTCATATATGGGTCTATTCTCCCAAAAAGCTGTAATAATGCATAAATGACACAAGCAAATATATAATATTCTATGTGGTTCAATCATAGTCTGACAATTGCAATGGGTATACAAATGTATCCTGCCTGAAGTAGACAAACTTAATTTTGGTCATACTGGAAATGGAAAATATTAACCTTAAAGTAAATGTCTGAAAAGCCATTGGCTGTGATTTTCCAATTTATCACCCCGAACCTAATCATCCAGTGCAAGTATTTCATGTATTTCAAAGGTTTTAAAATAGCTAGGGTTATGCTCATAATACCCTGGAAAGTTGCTGTACTCATGTTTAAACAAAACACAAAAAGCATTTCTTCCTCTCACCTGGTCTCGATCACCAGCAAAGCAGCAACTTTTCATGGTGCAGGAGTTGAAGTAGCCTTGGTTGTCAAACTGAAAGCTGGGCAAACGAGAATGTAGCTCGTACAAGACAGGAGGAAGACGGCGACGCAGCGCCAACAGCTGAGTGCCAGTGCTGTTGAAGCGGACGCTCATGGCACTTTGGAGAGAGAGACTGCCCCCGTAACGCAGAAGGGAACTGAATGCAAAAAATAAAATAAAACAAAGGGCATAGAAAAAGGTTAGTAACTTAAAATAAGTGTGCTGCATGATAAAGCACATAACCAAACCAACAAGCAAAACTCTCACATATTACATCATTATACAATTATCAGTGTAGCAATGCCTGCACTTCAGCTAGTCAATATTTTTAATCACAAAGGAAAAAATCATAAAGTTAAGTATGTTTATAAATCTGAATAAATGTGGCTGTCATAGAGAGAACTAGGCCAATTTAAATACAATTCGAAATTGATAATGCAATGGCTCCCCCTGATGGACCTGTCCGGGGCCTGCGCTCCAATTCAAGAAAAGATCAGTTATTTCAGTTTATTTCAGACAAATCCCCAGAGGGCCTTGCAAAGTGGACAAAACACTACTGAAATTGTACTGGTTTCAACTTCATGGGAGCCAGGTGCAAGGATGATCAAGCCTTTCTGAAACCGCTATTGTAAACTGGAAAAATCTCTAATAATCTTCCTTCCAGGTCAGGGTATAACTACATCCTGGGTACTTCATGATAAATGTTAACTTCTTTTGCTCACTATTAGTATTATTCCATAAACTTATATTTAGAAAAAATTTACCAAATCCACCTTCCTCCTAAGCAATCTAATTTATACCGGGATCGTAGAAAGTAAATTAAGCAAAATAATTCAAGTCAAAGTGACGACAAGGACAACCTAGGCTACTCCGGGAGGCTAAACGGCACATATCTATGTCCGTCAAACTCAAATGTCTTCTTTTAAGATATTTGCATTGCAGTCATTCTGTGGTGATATTTAAGTTCTCCTTTGCAAGACTTGCAAACGACTGCATACAGAACTGTTGCTTTCGCTCTTTAATTAGACCCTGGACTGCTACGCACCGTCTTCCTTCCACCATATTGCAGCGTAATCGTGAAGGAAAATTTTAACTCATGCTTTTAAATAATGGAGTAATTGAGTTTAATTGAATAATCATGACAGCTCTAGTGTGAACCCAAGCAAACTATCACGGTCCTTGCAATGTGCATGAAATGCCATGTCGATATTAATATCGCAAATCTTAAAGCTCATTGGTATGGTGGCACACTGGGTAGCGCTGTCACCACACACCACGAGACTATGTGTGTGGCATTGCATGTTCACCCTGTGTGTGCATGCGCCAATTTCCTTATACTTTCCAAAAACAAAGATTAAGTGAATTGGACCGCCTCAATTGAATGTATGGGTGACTGAGTGTGCACTCTGTCATGTGTAGTTGGTTTCTGCCTTACACCAATTGCCATGTATATTATATATCATATTATAAACGATTACACAATGAATTGTGAAATTGGTAGATTACTCGATTACTGATAGAATCAACAGTGACTACCCTACACTTGTTATTCACTTCAACAAGTTCAACAAGTTAATACAAGAAATCTTGTATCTGGCAGAACATGTCCACTATGATTGTTGAAATTAGCATGATTTAAAATGGCTCTGTTTTTGTAGTTCTATTGGATTAGTTCTTTTCAGTGAATTGGTCGAACGTGTTTTCAAATCTAAAAGAATCAAATTTTTTGTACATCCGCATATTGCATCGGTCAAAGTCTTGATTCTAAAAATCTAAAAAGATGACAAATTATTATTTAAAAAGAAAAACAGCAACGTTTTTAATTTGCTTACAGAAAACTACAGTTTATGAAAAGCAGACTTTTCATAGACTAGTTTTAATTAATTTTTTTATTTAATAGACTAATTATTACAAATCCATCTGTGATTGATTTAATTAGCAAGGATGAAAATGATTATGATTGTCTCAGAGAACGGATGCAGCGCTCATGCAAAAGCAGCGGAGGTAAACTTCAGATTGATTTTTAAACATATATTAGGCAGTCTATAAAAGGAATAATAATTATAACTGCAAAGCTTGTTAAGTTTTTATTCCTATGACAGAATAAAAATATTTTAGCGTAACTTTAACCCCCTCATACTATAATGTCAATATCACAAATGTATATCACAAATGTAGTCTAATTCAACAAGTAGCACAATATTTACCTGCGTGGTTTGCGAATATCCCACAATCCAACTCCCTCCTTAGAGTTAGCTGTGGCCAGTAGTCTGGGTTCCGCTGGGTTAAACATCACACTGTGGAATGCAGATGGATAGTTTGCCAAACAAAAAGGTTCTACAACAAAGAACAGAATTGGATTCTTCAGTTAATGTCATATCAATTCCAACCAAAAGCAAAGCTTCTGCAGTGTGCTCATGCATTATCTACTCTTATTCTGGCTTATTTCGTCACCAAAAAAGTGACAACTTCTAGGCATGTCTGAGGATAAGTTGCAGTACAGATTTATGATGATTCCAATCATGGAAATAAAAAATGAACCACAAAACAGCTCAAATTATTATTAGGCTACGTAATACATTAGTTTTCTGAGCTCTAATTGCATTGTTTGGGCAGCAGAAGGTGCAATAATTTGTAACCAATTGTTGGAGAATGAGAATGGAGAACCAATTGTCGGAATGGAGAATTGGTTATTAAGAAAAGGCCTATTTTTATTAACTATTTTCATTATTAATAAAAGGAATATTTTAGTTTATATGCTACTATATATTTTACTCTAACCTTTACAAATGTTGAAAATTATTTTTGGTTATTAAGAAAATGACACAAAAGTATTTTTTTTTAATTTAACATTAATATTTAAGTTAATAAAGAATGGGGAAATAAATGCATTTTTTTGCTCATAATTTTTTTTCTCAAAAATATTTTGGGAAAATCAAATCATGAACCCAATATCACAAATCAAAAAATCAATCACAAACTGGGTGATTTCGTTACATGCCTAACAACTGCATAAAATGTAGAGCTTGCATTTTGGCATCTAAATCCACTGCACAGATAATTGTGAAGCTGATGAGTGGAAGCTTGGCAGAGATTACACTCAATAGACAATAACATCAAAAGAGGCTAGAGAAAAAAAAAATCTACAAGGCACATAAAATACACATGTATGCGTTTGACACATACAGGAGACAGATGAATTCTCTAAATTAAATACTGTACCTCCATGCGGTGGTTCACGTGTATCCCAAATAAGTACACGGCCATCATCAGAAGAGCTGGCAAACACGTTGTCATTAACTGGGCTAACAGACAATCCGTAGACTGCATCATCATGCAAAAACACGTTCACTGTTTCACCCCTAAAAATACACGAGACAACAGAATGAACAATTTTGTACAATATACATAGAAAGCAAATACTACTATCATGGAAACTTTTGACATAAATCCTCCATTAATTTAATTAAAAATAAGAATTAAATATTTTAGTGACATTATTTAAGAAATATGACTTTTAAAGATTATGTAACCTTAGGGCCTACAACAACAGATTATGAATGATGCAGACTATAATGGATAAACTTTTACCTCTCCACATCATGAAGAATGACCTGTTCATCATTCCCTTCGAGAAAGAAAAAACAACAATATTAAAATATGCATAACATGGAAACACGGCCCACTTTAGAGAAACAGGAAATAGCACTGCACATTTAAAGCTATAAATCATCAGTTTTCACTGACAACAGCCCAGGTCTCCCCTGTTCAGCGACAAAGCACAATGAGCACATAAATCTGATACAAAAACATTTGTTGCTACAGTCTATGAACATATGTAATTTCACAGATGAATCCAGCTCACCCATTCCAGGGCTTCATAAATGATTAATCATAGGCCATTTTCCCATCTCACAATGTTGTGTCATCATATGTAGTCAGGTCATTCTCAAACAAATTAAATTTTGTTAAATATATGAGAAGAAACTGCAAAAAATCTTATATTGTCATTATGACTGGTTAGCAAGTGAAGTCTATTTCATGGACCATGGAAGTATTTGAGTCCATTTCCTAACTTAAGCATATTTCACAATATTTTCACAGAAAATTGCTTTACTGTAACAAGTTAGTGTCTATTGTACTACACTGAAGAAATACAAATTTAAAACAAATCAAAATTTTATATAAAAATAAATATATACGTTGTTATACACCACATATTTTAAATTAAATATCATTTCCTACAATATTAAAACCAATTTTGTACAAAATTCATGTTTCTCATTACCCTAAATTTTACAAAATATTGTGTCAAAACTACATTAATATCAATAAAGTTTTCTCTACTCCAAATGCATCACAAAGAAGGGAAGATTAAAAACAGACAAGGTAAAGCTGTTTCTCATGTTAAATTTTTGTCTGTTATGACTTGAACCTCTGAGAATCCACACTTTGGAAATCATGATTGCAACAAATGGTTATTATGCTAATATTATAAATTGTTGATAAGAAATTTTATACCCAGAATGAGAAATTTAGTAACATGTTGAGCATTTTCATGGTCATCATGTGAGCTCATTTCCACAACACTTTATCCCACATAAATTAAGTCAGTGTTGTGATAGCAATTCTTAAAATTATGGTAATGATTTCAGCTTTTATCCATGCATCTATAAGCAACTACATAAGACCTTTAATAATGAAAAACAATAACACTACTGCAAAACCACATATACAGAGTATAGCTAAGGCATTACTTACTGATAAGATACGCTTTAATGTAGCATATTTTGCTTGGATTTGAGCCACTTGCTATTTAGAATACTTTGTGTACCATTACATCCCTATAGAATACAAATGCTAATTGAGAGAAATTCATAATTTTATCTGTTAGGAAGTGGTTTTTTTACATTTTATGCATGGTCCATGTAAATGTACTCAATAAGTAATATTGTCTATCCTTAAAGAGAAAAAGAAATCTAGGGTAAGGACATTAAACCAGAAAATACAGCAACTTTTACCTTCTAGACCAGTACAGGAGAAGAGAGCTACAGACACTACAGGCATGAAAGACTGGAGCATTAAAAAATCTGGTAAATGGACTGAGGTTGAAGTGGTTTGACAATGAATGAACCACAGTTCTAAAGACCTTCAGCCATATAGTGGAGGGAGCTATAAGCTGCAATCTATGTCTCTTTGAAATTAGTTAGAGACCAGAGAAAATGTGTTACCATTATAATCCATCGTATTATTCTTCACTGAGGAAAAAAACAACCCTAATTTGACACCCACTGCCATGAGAATGTGATTCTTTTTTTTAAATTAATAGCTCTTGTAATCATACTATAGCCCATATCCCCAATTCCCTTCACCTAAAAGTACTATGAGAATCATATACAATCAAAGCATTACTCAACCTTATCCTCCCATCTGACATTAAAGGCCCCTTTGCAGAAATTAACATAGATCAAGCAAACAACATTCAGCCATTGCAACAAATAAGCCCATCTACCTCGTCACCCAAATCTAATAGAAAGAAGACCATTTATAAACAAAGGGGCCAAATAAAATGAAATACCAAACTGCAGTCCTCCCTAACACACAATTCATTAGCATAACATATCAGTTGTCTAGTTTTTTTAATTAGCCTGAAGACATACTCACATTACAGTGTCTCCCCTAACATTATAATAGGGTGGTGCCCCTGCATTATACAACTTAACTGCACAAACTGCTGATTTTGTCCCTGGGATAGTTAATAAATTTTATTATATCAATATTTATTTCTGCAAAAAACAAAAGTATTTTATCAAATCCAGTGCAAGAACTATGGAGATGAGAAAGACGACAAAACTATAACCTTCTTTTACAAATTGACCATATTATATTGTTTATTATGGGTTACATGTAATACAGATGGAATACAGATGAAAGAATGAAAAACATTTATCTAATGTTGTATTTGATCCTAAAACTGTTATAGTATTTAGAATTTTTTGGCTCTCTCTTTGGGGAAACTGGTTTTAAAGATAAAGATAATTTAATTTTAATAAAACTAAAAACTTAAGGTGATGACAATTACTCTACACAAAAAACAAGCACTATTTCAAGCACTATTTCATTGTCACATATCTTTCACAAAAAAAGTGAGAATGACCCAATGTTGCAACAAAGCAGCAAACAGAAAAGCTCCACTTTGAATGTATTTGAACTTAAAGGATCTCTGGCCCTGTTTTCAAAACCACCAATGGGGACATTTAACAAAGAAATCATTTGCATTTTGCTATTATTCATAAAGTGCACCAACCCACTTTTTCAGTGCCAATATAATTCCGATACCTGAACAGAGGATATCAGTCGATATGAGCTCTTTTTAAACTAATTAATACAAATGGAAAAAAAAAATTTTTTCCAAAAAAGCTTTGTTAATTTGGCTACTAGAAACATAGATAATGTACTGTTCCACCTTGTCTGTACATCTTGTTTTAAGCATTTTTGAAGCATTGGCAGTTCAATTTCAATATCTTCCACGAGAGTATACATAAGCAGTGAATGCTTAAAATGCCCCACAATTTTTCTCCCACTGACACCAGAACCACTTACACTTTGCTGCGATAGCAGCCAATCGTGTATCACAAGCTGTAGCGATTGCGCAAAACAGCCCAAGCTAGCGACTCCCAAATCATCCACTGCTGTTTTATTTGCGGTCTCACACAGTTGCATGAGCTTGGATTAGTGGAACACTTCCACCCCTCAGAACTTTGTTTTTACAAAGATCGCAAATCACTGCACTACTACTTGTGTTAGTTTGCTTTGCAAGCACGCAAATCCCATTTGCTCTTGTCACATCTGCTGTTCTTTCGTTCCTTCTACTCCAAAGGGTATGCACATAACGTCACAGCAGGTGTAAGTCACTGCACTCACACCGACAGATTGGCAAAAAAAACTGAGGGCCTGTCCGCACTAATCCATTTTCGTTTAGAAATAATAATTAAAAAAAATTCTTATGATTAACCCTCCGTCAGCACTATCACGGATCTCTTTTTCCCAGAAATAGAGAAAAATTTCACTGCTCTCCAACAACTAATCTTTCTGTAAATGCATTAGCGTAGATGCTCATAAACGTAAAAATTTTGTTACACCTTCATCAATGAGCTCCGACTGGTCCGTACTTTGCTCGTGACCCTTTCCTGATTAGCTCCCTGTCTGGATGTTTCTTTTCCTAACTGGTTATTCTTCACAGGAATGAAGAATGCTTTTCCATTGTTTTCATGGAAGTAAGCCGCATGTGAACACGGTGGATGCACAGGACTTTCACTACCTGACATATCCCATTTTGCTTTCTTGTGTGCAGCTAAATCATGTTCTTTATACATTGTATGCTGTTTACAACTTTTTTGGAGCTCAAAACAAGACAGTATCTGGACCAAGTTTAAGTGCAACTCTAACTTATGATAAAGACCCAGCCATTGAACAAGAGTAAACTCAAACTGAGGGGAAGAGAGTGAGAAGTGTAGTGACTAAATTTGTAGATCCCTGTGTTGTTGCTGTGATGGTTCCTTTTATATACAGGTTTGTGTTTGTGATGCTAGAGTACTTTGGTATTTTGCTTTTGCTAAATAAAATACGTGCATTTACTTTAAACGCATGGTTGTGAGATTAATCAACAGTCGTGTTTATAAAAACTGGACTTTATTACCAGTCAAAGTCAAATTAAATGATTCAAAATATATACTTCACAATTTCTAGAATTATAAAAAATTTGGTTGGACAAAAAAACATGCAAATGACACTTTGTGCTCCAGCTACAACAAATAAATAAAATATAAAGTGTGCCACTTCTAAAAATATATATTATAAAAAGCTTTTGCTAAATGTGCAAATGAAAAATGTTAGAAATGCATAAGGTTAGAAATACATACATTAACAACCACTCTTACAGCTACATTATTTGCCTTTTACGCAGAGCAGCGTGAACGCAGAAGTTTTTTTCAATGCTAGTGATAACGGTAGTGCTGCCAGAGAGCTTTTCTTTCGAAAACTCCCGTAAATTTTTTTAAGGTATTAGTGTGGGTGTAGCCTTAGTGTTCAGCTTGACTGCCATGAAAACACATCTAAAATGGGAAAGAGCTGGCATGCGACTGATCGTACATATCGGAGCTATCTTCAGACTGCCAAAAACTAAATAAGTATCGGGTGTGGAACGGTCACATATGCCCGATACCAAATCCATCAAATTGGATTGGTGCAGATACCAGTCCCGAATATGAGGTTGGTGCACCTATAATCACTGATTCCATAAATCCCCAGTTGGTGAGTGGCAACACATCAAGATCAAAAAAGCTCTCAGAAAAAACACTTTTGAAACCCAAGTGTTTGAGAAGAAAGAATTTTCATTAAAAATCCAAAAATCACATTCAGAAAACTACAATGTTATTCAGAATATGCAACAACAAATTTATTCACAGCTCTAATCATATGGTCAGCAAAAGTGTTTAAAACAAATGTGCAAAGCTTACACCTGTGCCTTTAACCAATAAAAGTTAAAAGCCAGTCAATTTTTCCAAGATTCAGCTTTAATTAACACTTCCCAGTTGCCCCATGACCGTAAGATGTTTTACCCCCAGAGAAGACGTGTCGGTTCGTGCTGTCAAAGGCCAGGCAGAATATGTTAGAAAGGTGCTCCCCCTTCAGTTTGAGAGGTTTCGAGCAGGAATGGAGCGCCTTCTCCATGTGCCAGAGCAGGACCCTGCGGTCATCCCCTCCTACAATCACAGAAGAGAAGCAAGTGTATAGTCAATTTGAAATATGCATAAAATATTCTAGTAAAAACTGAAATATCATGATTACTGGACAGTGCAAGTCCTACGTTCAAAAGTAAAAAACAATGAGGCATCATTTTGGATAACAAATAATAGCACAATAAGGGCATTTACTTGAATTTAGCCAGATATCTTACAATTTCTAAAGACTCATTGTTCTTTCAACAATAAGCTGTTTAACAAGTTTTAAGAAATATCAATATATTCTGTTCTGCATGCTTTCAATTTAATTACCTTACAGACCCACAATAAGTTGTATAAATCTTAAACTAGGTTAAATACCAACATGAACTGAATTGCAAAGATGTGTGCAAATCGAAACACCTTTCACAAAGTACTCACCCACAGATCAGTTTCAATGTATTAGTATTTAGTACATCTAACTGGCAAAATAAAATTGCAAATGACATAAAAAATAAAATAAAGCTGCAAATCCAGGCAATGGGTGATCCAGAAACATGGCTTAACCACTAATTTTGACAAAGACACTTGGCTTTTCCTCGTTTCATTAACCAGCAGCAACCACAACTATCACTGAGACTCCAAAAATCAAAACTCAAAATGTGGACAGTTGCAGTCTGATTCTCTTCTTTGACTGACAGCAGTAAAGTCTGCTCAACTAGCCAATATTTCATGAAAACAGTGGCAATAAGGTAACAACATTAGTCAGAGAAACATCATGAGTTTGGGGAAACTATTCAGTGTTTCCCCTACCATTGTATTAGGGGGGCGCTCTGCCCCCACAACGGCGCCTCCCACCCTCCCTTGAAGGTCAAGTTAATTTTATCTAATTTTATTTTCTATATAGCACCAGATCACAACAGAAGTCATTTAAGGAGTTCCGCCCCGATGCACGTGCACAGACGCGTGCGCGCACACACAGGTGAGCACACTCCCACCAGTGGACAGAGAGCGCGCGTCGGAAAATGTGTCGCATCAACCACCAGAAAAGCAGACAAAAATATCTGCGTTTTTCAAATGCTCCCATCACTATTTTAAGCTATCAGCTATCACTTTTAAAGCCTAACAGTTAATGTATTTGCAGGTCAAGACAAACATCCGCAAT
>JABJVO010000026.1:13180196-13276369 GCA_026770805.1 Boulengeromyrus knoepffleri | reverse complement strand
AAAGCTGCACACTTTGTGGATAATTGTCATAAAAAGAAATGTTCTGATGTTTAGTTCAGTTGTTATATTGACTGCTTCATTAAAAGAAACACAGGCTAGGAAACACTTGAATAGGCATAAGTGTGCACAAGCAGAGCCCAGTTACAAGTGCACCATTTAGTACTATTATTATAACAACAGAACAATCCGGCAAGTGCCTATCACACGATGCCTGCATGTTCCGAGGAAAAACAGACTGATGGACAGTCAAACAAAGCAATGTCAGCCTGCATAACATCTTAGTGCTGTCTAAATATCACACTTCTTTGTCAATCTGTTTCAGTCTATCTAAACGTAGCGGCAATTTCTTGAATTAAAAACAATCTTTTTTAACCAGTTAGCTAACTCGGTCGAAAAAAAATAAATAAATCACACACCATCGGACAACCAACAATACTGTACATGTCTCACACAGTAAACAGCACAGGGTTCCCAAACAGGTCAGCTATGCCATCACATAAATAGTTTGCGGCATGCTGATGTGGAAAAATTGGTTCCAAAAAAGGTTCTACTTTAAGAACATAAGAACAAGAAACTTACAAACGAGAGGAGGCCATTTGGCCCATCCAGCTCGTTTGGAAAGAACTCAACTAACAGCTCAGAGCTGTTAAAATCTTATCTAGCTCTGATTTAAAGGAACTCAAGGTTTTAGCTTGTACTACACTAACAGGAAGACTATTCCATGCTGTGACTGCACGCTGTGTAAAGAAGTGCTTCCTCAAATTCAGTTAAAAATGTTCTCCCGCTAATTTCCACCTATGGCCACGAGTTCGTGCATTTGAACTAAAACTGAATTTTTTATTTTGATTGCGTGGAAATGGTTTGTATTTGTGAAAGCTGACATGGACCAATCTACTGTAGTCAGCAAATTTTGCAAAGATACCATTCATACAACGGGTGGCAACATCACTGATCTTTTTAACCACTGAAGACGTCAGCACCCCAAATGCGGAATGTCTGGCTATGTGTATGTGCAAGAACATAGTCCTCAGCGACAGTGTCTCACACATTCTGAAGTAAACAAACAGAAGCCAACATTTCTTTCTAATGCTTATATTATTTTGTTTTTTTATTTATCCATTATTTGCTTGCACTTGTAAAGTGAGTTCAGAAGTGTGTAGTTATTCAGTAAAGTGATAAATGTTTATTTGTACGGGAAACCTTTGAAACTTCTATATTAAACTAAAAAGCACTTTCGCTATGAGTCAGTTTTTTTATATGTACAATATTATACATGCCTTAATAAATGTGTTTATTATTATAATGCTACAAGTAGTGTTTCTTCTAAGAACAGACTTGCTGGTTAAGTGTTTAATCACTTTGGAAGCAAAGTACTTATAAACAAAAACAATAGGTTATCATAAGGCATTCCTATCATTTTCTACAGCCCCATTAACGGATAGTAAAGTCAGTAAATGGTCTGACAAACACAAAAATGATGTCTTATGGGATCAAAAGTAGACTAGATATCAATCACACTGAACACTTAAAGTTAATCTCAGGTGCCACTCTGCTTAATCGTGGAATGTGTGGAAGTATATTGTTCCAGGCTATGTTCAGAATCACTCCCTATTACAGAAACAGCACACCACATTCCCAAAAAACTGATTTGCTAAGTAGTACACTTAACACACACTATCACTATACATTACTTTGTCCAGACAATGTACAAAAATATACTACGTGTGCCATAATGCAGTGCAAAGGTGACATCTGTTGTCAACTAACAAGATGGCCCAAGACAGTTTGTATACAAAAGTACAAATACATAGTTTGTCAGCAGTGATCTTTGCAGACTTAAGATAACATTTTAATGATAGATAGATAGATAGATAGATAGATAAATAGATAGATATTTTGCATTTTAAACTACAGATATTTACATTCCCTTTATGTCCTTTACTCTATGTATGTTGTCACTGTATTTTATTATTTGCAAATGTCAACTATCAGATGATGGTAGGATACCAAAATAGAGGATGTTGGAATGTGGTGTCCAAAACCGTCATCTTGTTTCACTTATTCCCTATATGGCGAACTACATAGTTTTTTTTCTCCCTTTTCAAATAGGGAATATAAGTGATTGACCGACTGAACCATCTGAACACAATCCAGACACCTGTACAACGTTGGTCATAGTGAAGCTGTTGTTGGAGTTCCCGTTGTTTTGCTATGTGACGTTAGTTTGGCTGAATACCTGCTACACACGGTGAACCTTTAGATGCCATTTTCCTAAACAGCTATTTAAAACTTGACATTTAAATAAGTAATACGCTAATTACAACGAAGCAAAGGGGTGTGAACAAAAGCATTTCATTTCCACAATGTATTCACTTTAAATTTCATAACTGCTGTCATCAATATCATAAACATTATTATTATCATTATTAAGTCTTAAGCCTACCTAATCGTCAGGCAAGTGTCAGTTTTGATGAGAGAACTACACCATTTCTCCACCCCAATTACGAGCTCGCCATAGCATGAAATGTTGAACCTCTGTACATGATAATCTGAGCTAAAGTATTTAAAGAGTAATGTAATCCGCATCCTAGTCTCCTTGTTAGCTAAAATATTGATGCATAAACATAATTTAAACCGGAAATTACTTTACTCAACTAAAAATAAAAGAATAAACCCCAAGTTGACTTCTTGAGTAACCAATGTGCAGGAATGACACCATTACTGCCTGAAACGCAATTTAATAAATACAACGTGAAAACTATCTTGTTCAAGTAAACTGCTACTTATTAAAGAATAAAAATACCTGGCTAATACCAGTAATAACAGGTACTGGCGATTTAGTTTGTGCACATTGCTAACTGACGCAATAAATATTTCTGCAAATATTTATGGAACTAAGTCTCAGAAAACTACTTGTTTTGAAGTCCCCTGTTCCTTTCCAACAATAATTACCCAAGTAAATAGTTAATAGCATCTTTACCGAACTATATTGCTATTCAAGATAAGCTAGATAGCTAGCTAGCTACTTGCATTACGAAAAGCCAGTAAGCCAGCGAAACGAGTACGGCCTGCATCGAAAATGTATAAAAAGCTACGCATTTACCATTTTATACACCCGGCTCACAACCTCGGCGTAATGCTAAATGACAAAATGTGTCAACGACGTCTAAAGCAATATGCCTAGATGCCAGTGGCCAAATGCCGAGGTAGCTTTAAAACTAATGCTAACGGCTAGCTGCGGGGAGAAAGGAGGACGGAAGACGCGCCAACGTACCGGACACCAGCCATTCTCCGCCGTTGTTGGAAAACTCTATGGCATTAACGCAGCCAAAATGCCCAAGCATGTCCTTCTTGTATAAGCTGTTACACCCAGCTAGTCTTCGTCTCTGGAATTCCTCCTTCATGAGAGGCTGTCCGGTGATCTTTCTCCGGGACAGGAACCCCACGGAAGAACGCATGCCGCAGCCTTTTATTTCTTTCATCTTCGCGATCCCGAGACGGCGATCTCCACTTCTGGAAACTGCGCGATGTCCGAGACCTTCCCCCAACTTTGTGCAACTATTAAAAACGTTCAGCTTTCCCGTGTCTGATTGTTTGCTGGTGCATTGTGGAATGGGAGAGATTGCCCCCAAGCCCAGCGATGGTGTTTGTTGTAACACTCAGTCTACTTCCTGTTGTGAGCGAAACCTCCTCCTCCTCCTCCTCAGCCACCTACATCACTAATTCAGCTGACACCAACGTTTACGTTACATCCAAGCATCACGCTTAGGCAGGTGAGGAGATCGCGAAGTCCTCGCTGTTTCAGTCAGTTGTCAAGTGTCGTAACTGAAATACCCAGTACCACGTATCTCGTATGTGTTGCTGTACGCTGCCCATTTCAGCCACCAACACGTTATCGACAACCTAGTATTTCAACCGACATATCACTTTTGTATTAACTTAATATGAATATTCAATTTGGAATATTTAGAATCGTGCATTCCCGATTCTGGTTTTATTCAACCCCTTTCTCTCCATCACACACACACACACACATACACACAAAGATTCCACTGACCGCAGATGTGTAGTGTAGTTTTATTATTCCCAATTTAAGGATTACAGTAGTAGTCTTAAAGTTACACAGTATTTCTTAGAGAAATTCTATGTGACGTCCCCTAGAAGAGGAATAAAACGCAAATCGTCTTATCAAGAACATCTATAGAACTAAAATTACTCCAAGGTTTTTATGGCATATCATCACACGTATAAAATCATGTTTTCTTCTTTGTGACGTTTAAGTGCTTAGTACTTAATTTAGTCTTAGTTTTTGAATTTGTTTGCCTTGCTTTCAGATCAAACACCACAATAAAGCTAAACACTCAATAATGAAACAACTGTGGCAAGTTATCTGTGCTTTCAAATTACATGCATTTTCTGTTATATGACAGTTTTATTTATGGAGTTTAATTTTATGGCAGGGAAGGGTAAGGTTCTTTAGGAGTGCAAAGCTGGGTTCAAATCAAGGTTTTTAATGGTTAATACTTAAAATAATTCCCTATTTTTAAATAAACAAAATCCATCTTAATAAAACAAAATTCTCAGTGCAAACATCACATAAACAATATTATGTATGACAGTAATAAACTAGTGGAGCTATTATAGTCTCCCAAATGATTCCACATATTTGGAAATTGAGCATTTAAGCGGACACATCAGTCATGTTCTTTGTGGAGGTTCAGCAGATATGGCTAAAGCCTTACAAATACACCACAAGTTGGTTTTGTGCCTAATAATCCACAATTCTCTCCCCCTTTCAAGCTGGATATCATTGAAAAATGATTGCGAAAGGCTAGAAAATGATCCACCTTCCTTACCCTCCATTTACTGAATCCATACTGAAAGTTTTAAAATACTTTAGGTACACCTTTTATAAAAGTATGCCGCATAACTTTCCATGAAAAAGGCATATTGTTATACATGGGCTGAACAATATTCAGATAATATTATTTGGCAATATAATCCATATGAGGGAAGATCATTTGATCATTTTTGAGCCACGGTACAAAATGAACAAGCCACACAGTACTAATTCCATTTGTACAAAAACAAATCTCAACACGTTTCCGTGTCATTTCTAGGTCTTCCCTCATGATAGAGATTGAAAAATTTAGGCCATCAGTGTCAAAGCGAATTACAGTAATGAAGATCTATATTTATTTTTTGTTTATCACACAATTTCAGTGAGTACAAATGTCTGTATGGAGATGCTGCTATACAAAAGAAATTTGGCATCCTTTCCCCAAACTGTGAAGAGTTCAAAGGGAATTTTATATTTTGCTACAAAGAAGGAATATGGTGGTTCATCTTACTTCTGGATTAATGACAACACAAAACGCAATTTGTAAATGGGTATTTTCTAGTTAGGAGTTAAATTATTCATTTGATCTCATTACAGTAATATTTTCCCTCCAAATATATAAACATATATAAACATAAGCAGAGAATAACTTTTAAAAAGCAAGGAGGACACTTGGAATAGAAAGCATTGCCTTCCATTCTTTGTTCTGCCTAAGTATGGTTTTACAAAAGTAAAAACAAAACAGACTTAAAAAGCCGGGATTAAGAGAGAAGGGAGAGTGGTCAGGTAAAAGGAGGTAGGTTTGGGTGAGAGTGTAAGCTGCTGGCACGTGGACGGATATTTTCAGTTCCAGGTTTGAACCACAAAGGTGCTAGTATGGGCCTTTGGAATGTCCAAAAATGCCAATGGGAAAGTGTTTGACATGAGAGGACCATTGTGCAGCCAACTGGAAAAACTTAACATCATTCCACTCCATGCCGTCAATGAGTACTGCAAAAGAAAGTAGACAATTACTTTGGTGACATGGGCATTTGTTCGCACAAGAAGGTATATACATTTTTTGAATTGCCATTTATATATGCTTAGAATACACTTTCCACTTTCTAATATACAGCCTGTCTTTATTACAAGGAACATCCAGTACCTTTGCCTGTTTATACCACTACAAGAGCCTAGTACTGTTTAGAAAAAACTGCTGACTTATCTTGAAGTTATTCCTAGTTAATTATTTGTTTTAAATGTACTGCACAAGTCTTGCACTTTTCAGATTCAGATATATTTAAGCTTGACACGATGGGGTTACTTTTAAAGCAATAATATATATATACACATATATATATATATATATTTATATGTAGATATATGTTCTGTAAGAATTTTGAAGACAGTTCATTCAGGGTTACAGAGAGGTCAAATATATATTAAATATTTTTTTAATGTATTGTTTTATAATAAAAAAAAATGTGCATGCTGAGTTGTGGGCAAAGTTGAGTTGATCATGTTCAGAAAATATATAAAACCTTCAAGTTTTAATATATTAACAGTCAGATAAAAATAAATTCATATTGTCACTGGAATTAGTGTTCTTAAGGGATGTCTTGGTGGGTGACAATAAGTGATAGCAGCTATACTAAAGAAGTAAAACTCTTATATTGGTGGAACCAATTAATTGATGTGTTATTTATAGTTTCAGCAGAATCAGAAGTATTATGTTATCTTTAAAAGCTATTTAAAGTAAATTTTATACAATACTTGTACACATTGTAAACCAGTTTCTCACCTCTAAGCATTGTCTGTTGATTCTTGGCAGTGCAGATCAAGCGGCTGATTCCCTCAATGACCTGACTTTTTGACTCTACTTCCTTGTCCTTAGTCTTCTTTGGCAAAAACATAACTGGACATGAAAGAAACAGGGCAAATTATGATTAACATTAGATACAGAGAACCACAAGGGCCAACCTACAGAAAGCTGTAGACAGAAAGTTAGAAACTGTATACAAGTATTTAAAATTTTACAAAAATTTCTACAACCACTACAACATTAACAATAATAAGTGGTACAGTGATACTTGTCAAACAGCTGCTTTTCATGTATTGGCATAAATATTTGTGTAAAAAATAAATAAATAAATAAATCTGTAAATATTTGGGGGAGAAAAACACTAAAATATACGACAAAATCAAGATTACTGAGGTAATATTCAAGAAAACTGAGACCAGTCTCAAAATCTTTAATGCCTGACTTTTACTCTTCCATCAAGTTCATCCCATATAATTTCCTTAAAATTAAGATCAGACTTTAGAATAAGTAGGTCAGGGGGGTTTTGCACAAAGCAGCGTTTCCCAGTTAGCTGGGTAATTTAAGCCAAAAGGAGAAAACTGTTCAATAGCAAGACAGGTACACGAAATTCCTACTGGACAATCCTTACATTTGGCTTATCTGGCTAATGAAGAAACCCTGCCTTGTGCAATTACCCCCAGGTCATTAGTTTGAGTTGTCCTTCACCTTCCTTTTTACCAGACAGTTCTTGCAAATTTGAGGTGTGTTTTGGGTTTCTATTCAGGTTCAGGCTCATTTCATATTATGAACAAAGTAAGATATCTTTAGTCTGGTCATTTGTGCTTCAATTGAACGTTCAGGCTTGATTTTGTCAAACATCCATTTGTTTGTTTTCCTTGTGGTCTTTAAGTCTTTACCAGTGTCAAAGTTCAAACATGTCGATACTCATCCTGTCCTGCTACTTCAGTATCCAGCTCTCACATTCATAAACGCTACAGAACATGCCATTTTCTGAACAATTCTCATCTTTTTTTTGAACTGTCAGGACTTTTGAAGATATTTCTCTAGGCCCTTTATTACAGCTCTGCCGAAGTGCCAGTCTGCAATGTACTTCATGACTGCTGGATCATTTGTTGTTGATGATTGTTCTAAGGAGGCAAAAGCTGTTTTTACCATCAACACTAAGATTAGCTGCTGATCCTGTTGTCACAACCTTTGTTTTCAATGAAAGCTGTAGTCCTGTCATCCAATCTTTCTGCTTTTTTCTTTAACTTTCCTTAAAAATTCACATGTGCATTTTCCACTACAAGTTGAAATCTTGAATCCACAGTTATCTTCCATTTTCTCTCATTATACAACGTGCCCCATAGTTTTTGGCACAAAAACATTTTTCCTTGATTTGCCCCAATAATCCACAGTTTTAAATTTCTAATCAAACAATGTCACATGTGATTAAAGTACACACTCCAGACTTTATATTTAGGGTATGTGCATCCATTGCAGGGTCACCATATAGAAACTACAGCACTTTTTGTACACAGTCCCCCGTTTCAGGGCACCATAATGTTTGGGACGTAGCCATAGTATGTGTACTGTATGTTTAGTACTCAGCCGCCGTTAGGCTGGTGCAATCAGTGTTGCTACATTTCATCGCTTGATATGGTTAACGGAGCCCTGTGTAGCTTAGTTAATTCCCTGTTCCACCACAAATGATTCAGCTCAAGAGCTGTGTCGTAATTAGCACAATGAGTCGAATCAGGTGTGGTAAATGAGGGTAAATCCAAAAATGTGCAGGGTTCCGGCCCCCCAGGACTGGAGATTGAGCCCTGCTGCGTATAACTTCCACAGATGTAGCAAAATGAATCAGCAAAATTTCTTTTAAATGAACAGCTTTTCATCATTACAGCTGCCATGGTGCTTATAATATCTTTATAATAAGCAACACATTATAGTTTAAGGTGCAGCCAGCATTAATGTTAATATGTCCCATAAAACATAAAAATCCCAAAGGCTACGGGCACAAGGTAGGGAAAAACCCAGGGTGGGCCAGCAACCCATCGCAGGGCACACTCACGCGACATTCACTCACGCGACATTCACTCACGCGACATTCACTCACGCGACATTCACTCACACCTCATTCACTCACACCTCATTCACTCACACCTCATTCACTCACCCACGCACACCTATGGGCAATCTGGAAACTCCAATTAGCCTCAGCATGTTTTTGGACCATGGGGGTGAAACCAGAGCATACTGCACGTAAACATGGAGGAAACCCCACAATGACACGGGTAGAATATGCAAACTCCACACACATGGAGCCCTGGCAGACACTCGGACCCAGGGTCCAGAAGTGAGGCGACAGTGCTGACCACTGCACCACCGTGCTGCGCCCAATAATTATAATTATAACAATAATAATAATAACGAAAACTTTAATAATGTGCTGCATACCTTTGTTTTTCTTCTCCTTCATAACCACGGTCATGGACATGCTGGGCAGGGGGCCATACTCCACCCCACCCAGAGGTAACCGGCTGACCTGCAGGGAGCGGAAGGTGCACTTCAACGAGTTCTTGGATGAAAAATCCTTCTTTTCCACATCCCTCTTTCTGTCCAATGGAGCCACCCAGTAATCCACTTGAAGACCCATTAGCTCCCCCTGTCCTCCTCCTGAGGAACTGCAACCACACAGGAAGGAAAAGGTCAAAATATAGTATGATTTTAAAACATGCTCCTTGGAGAATGCAATGGTTTTACTGAATTACTACTACTTTACCCTGAAGCTATGCAATAACCAAATATGGGGCCTTCAAACATGGGGGTATATTTAAGATTACATTTAAAATATTTGCAAATGCAATCCAAAATCAAAACAAAGAAAGGCTGAATATTTGATCAATTAATGCTCACTTTGAGTTAATCCAGACCTTAAAAAAAATAATATTTTTTTTGATCAAGTCATATCCGTTTTCTCCTGATAAGGCTGAGGAATCGATAGAAGGACTTAAAGCTGGTTCATGATTTTACTCTGAAATAGATAAGTTTAGGAGAGTGATTGTAATGAGACTGTACCTGTATGCACAGAAGCTAGTATTAACTGAAGGGGACGAAGGGGGGGTGGGAGATGCTTCTTTTAGGGCGGGGGACACCTGTGGGGGTGTGGAGGAGAGGAGACCCGATCCAAACGGAGCTGCATCATCAGAGTCTCCTGAGCAGCAAGGCAAGGAAAAAAATGTGAAGTCTCAGTACAACAGCACACACCCCAATCATCTCTCTGACGTCTCACACAGCTCAGACTATCCCAGCCTGGTCCCTTCTGTAACTCACCTGATGTTGCAGAGGATTGCTCTAAAATGCCCACTTTTACCACCTAATGAGGAGTCAGAATACAGGGTTACTGTTTTACTTCATTTACCAATGTTTTTTTTTTTCCCCCATGCTAAGAACAGAAAACATGCACTGATCAGCCAAAACATTAATACCACCTGCCTAATACTGCCAAAGCAGCTCTGATCCATTGGGGCACGGTCTCCCCAAGATCTCAGAACGTGTCCCGTGATATGTGGCACGAAGATGTCACCAGCAGATCCTTTAAGTCCCATAGCTTGTGAGGTGGAGCCTCCAGGGATCGGACTTGTTTGTCCAGCACATCCCGCAGTCGCTCGATAGGATTGATATCTGTGGAATTTGGAGGCCAAGTAAACGCCTTTCAACTCCCTTTCACGTTCCTCAAACTATTCCTCAATAATTTCTGAAGTGAGGCAAGGCGCATTATCCTGCTGAAAGAGGCCACTGCCATCAGGGAATACTGTTGCCATGAAGCAGTATTCTTGCTCTCTAACAATGTTTAGGTAGGTGGTACGTGTCAAAGTAACATCCACATGAATGCCAGGACCCAAGGCTTCCCAGCAGAACATCACCCTGCCTCCTCTGGCTTGTCTTCTTCTTATAGTGCATCCTGGTGCCATCTCTTCCCAGGCAAATGACACACATGTACCTGACAGAAAATGTGATTCAGGCAATCTTCTTTCGTTGCTCCATGGTCCAGTTCTAAAGCTCACATGCCCATTGTGGGCACCTTTGGCGGTGGACAGAGGTCAGCATGGGACCTCTGGCTAGTCTCCAGTTATGCAGCTCCATATGCCACAAGCTGCGATGCACTGTGTGTTCTGACACCTCTATATCATAGCCAGCATTAACTTTTTCAACAATTTGTGTTACAGTAGCTCTCCTATGGGAGCAGACCAGGCACTCTAGCCTTTGCTCCCCTCTTGCTTGAATGAGCCCTGTGTACCCATGACCCCATTGCAAGTTCACCGGCTGGCCTTCCTTGAAGGTAGGTACTGACCACTGCACACCAGGAACACCCCACAAGACCTGCCGTTCTGGAGATGCCTCTAGCCATCACAATTGGGCCCTTGTGAAAGTTGCTCAGATCCTTATGCTTGCCCATTTCTCCTCCTTCCAACACATCAAACTTCGAGAACTGACTGTTTACTGTTCAATTGACATTTGCTATTGTAGCGAGACAATAAATGTTATTAATTTCACCTGTCAGTGGTATTAATGTTATGACTGATTGGTGCTTATGTTGTATTAAAACCTGCCCAGTTATCTAATTCATATATGATTGATAATACTTACTCCAATAAAAGGAATGAACTTCTGGCAGGAATCTTCATCTGGGCTGAGGAGAAAATACAAAATAATTAAATGAAAACAAATATGAGAAAGAGATACAGAATATCTAAGGATACATTCTTTTCTTCTCCCTACCTTTAAACTACTTTCTCATGGTCAAATTCTCCCACAGACATCAGCCAGAGTGATATCGACCCAATTGGTCTGAATGACATGATTTTTGATTATTCTGCCTGTAACTTGAGCAGATGCAACTAATGTACTCTCTTAGTGCTGTGTGATAGATGTTTAAATTCTCTCCTTCATTAATAACGTTCCTGAACAAAAGTCTTTTATTTTTCAGAAACAATTGGCTTCTTGCCATTCCACCATCTTGCTGACATACTGATTACAGAAGACTCTAAAATCCTTGCTATGTCAAAAACTGTTAAGTCAAAAGAAAAACAGGTTTCTACTTCTGTGACAATCTACCTAGACCAGATCTGGGCTACTTGGAAAAAACCCAATCATTCAGAATCGAAATGCACTCAAATCAATTTTGAAAGGGTCCCTATGTGTTTTCTTTCCATATTATGCATGTTTTGATTGTGAAGTCATGGAGGATGGATTTGGTTGTGCTGTGAGGGTTAACAACACTCTGTCTGGCCTTCTTAAATCCAACAGACAACATAAAAACAAACTCAGAGAACCCTTCTGCTGTCATTTCAAGGCAGATTTCAAATAGGAGTTTTACTCACTAATTTCTGTTTTATGATCGTTACATTGTATCTGGTGCTGATGGAATCCCTATCATGACCCAGAGGCCAAGCATCCAGAAGTCACCATCAGTGGCAGGGACATGACATATTTTGTATGAGGGTGAGCATTTGGATTGAATGTAAGCTTTGGCTGGATTTAGAGGAATCATTCATTCCAAAATAATCCCCAGATAGATACTTTATTAATCGTGTCCACTTTTAATAACCAAGTATGCATTACATTTACGTAAATTCATTGGTTAAAATACAACCCAGGGATTTTGGTCAAATTTCGTCCCTATGGGTCCAATTGTCAGAAAACAAAAATAAACCCTTATACATTTTGTCAGGAGCAGGGCTTTTTAAACTACTGCCTACGAAGCAGAGAGCAGGACATGCAAGGATTGGGCTTCAAGCCACCCCGAAGTCATTCCCATTTTAACAGGCTACGGACGAAATGCACCGCCTCCAGAAGTCATTTCACGGCACCAGCTGGGAAAATAAAAGCTGCATCGATCTTCAGAGCAGCAATCAGCAAGGCAGCTCAGGCACTCTCATAAGTGTCTCGTAAAGCCAGGCTTCAAAAAGCTGTTTGGGCAACTATGATGATAAGGTCCATTGCATATAACCTCGCTAAGACCTCCCAGTTCATGTCATGGATTTTCTTTAAAAAAGAAAAACTTCCCTTAAATTCATGGGACCTTACAAAATCATATAGCTCTAGGCGAAATACTTTATTATTAGTATTTAGTATTAGTTTACTTAACTTTGGCCCTCCTGGCTTTTCTGCGATTCTTTGTATTCTAAGCCTCCTTATTTTTTACTGGATTGGGTAGAAGTTTGTACTGAACATCCAAGAACCCCTAAGGATAATTTGCAATATGAATTCATAAGCAATCGATTTAGAATACACCTAGAAAAAATCTCAAAAACGCTCAGAGGGCCAATCTTAAAAAATGTATAACTAAAAATGTATTTGGAGTAGAGCTATTGGATTTTATAAGGTCCCATAAATGTACCTATGTACTTAATGTTAGTTCACATGATTTTTTTCCCCCAAGAAAATCCTTGACATGAACTGGGACATCTAGGTGAGTTGATATGGAATGAGCCATAATAATGACGTCTGATGTGTGTTCAACAGTTAACTGTATAAAAACGAGACAATTAAAACATATTCATATACCAATCTGATGCACACAAAGTATGCACAAAACATACACATACTATATATATATATATATAGTGCATGTTGGTATACATGGTATATATCTCCATTACTAAAGCTACAGACCTCTCACTTCTAATCGTCTAATTCAAAATTTAGCAAATAATATTTCTAATACTTAAATGCTGTGTAACAAGACAGGCAAAGGCAGTTTTAAGCAGAGTGGGGAAAGAAGACAAATGATTATAAAAGAGAATAAAAGGGCAGCCTTCACCACAATCTCTCATTTGATTAATAAATAGTTATGTACAGAAGTTACATCACAAGACGTTATTAATGTCATTTTGAGAATTACATTCAAATCAAGTCAATTAGTCAAGTCAAACAGGGCAATTTCAAAAATGATGGCCTAACCTCAATCCTAGATTTCACATTTAAAACGATTAAGGTGGCCTTCTAGATATGCAAGATGTTAAACTTGAGTACAAATGGGTAAAGACTGCCAAAAATGAGAGATGAATCAAAAAAATCACCAAGAAGAAAACTAGACTCAAGCAGACCACAATACCTTAATGCTAAATCAAAATGAAAGCTCTTTTTCCTTCAAAGAAAGCAAAAAAGAAACAAATGTAAAATAAATTAAGAAACAGTTATTACTCACACAGATGGACATATAGTGAGGTCAGTGTCTCATTGATGGTTAAAACTGTAGCTTTATTACCAATTGCATTAATGCTGGAGCCTGTATGTCTAATCCTATGGCTATAATTGTAGACAAAGCAGCACATAAATGGTTCTCTTTAGTACCATGGAATCTTTCACATGATACATTATGTACAACAAAACGGATGAACAGATGAATGTATCCATTTATATGTCATTTAGATGTATAAATAAACATTTAGTTTTGTAAGTATACTTACAAAGCAATACTGATAGAAATAAAATCTGGCATTGAAAAATTTTATTTATCATATAATTCAGAATACTGGACTTATTTTTCAATGAAAGTTATAAAATAAATTTCTTGAGTCCAAATTCTGATTGATCTAAATGGATGCTACTATTGTAAACATTTCACAAAAAAATGTATGAATTAAACATGTCTATCATCTGCAGTTCAAGGAACTGAAATATTAAAAGGAACCCACCTTTTCTGCTTGTAAGTAAGCATAGCCTCAGCGATTGGCAGTTGATGTGCCCCATTGGCACCCACCATGTACTGTGTGACCCTTGATACCACATCTGGGCATTCCTGAACTATTAATAAGAGGGAAACACATAAACACACTCCCATCTATTCAACATTCAACACACAATAGTAAATTTACCACATTTTTTGGTAGAAGTCATCTGCCAAAATCATAGGTATTGCTTACTTAATATTTTAAAACATTGCTCTATCTGAAATACCCTTAAATGCAGATTATTCAAGAGTGGAGTAAGCGGTGAGAGTGACACTTACCCCCTACTGGAGCCTCGGGTTTGTGGAAAAGGTCTTTCCAGGCTGCGTCTTGGAATAGACTATTATAGCGGTAATCAATAGTGCCCAGGTATTTAGAGACAGCGTGGGAGCCTGAGTGTGTACAGAAAATGGTGAGGCTTGACTGTAAATCAAGTAACAGACGCACTGCTTAAGGACCATGGAAACTCACCAAATGGGATAATTAGGAAGCGCATGTAACCCAGCCAGTCAGGAGTCTTATGAGACAGGTGGTCAACAAAGAGACGCAGGACTAAACTGAGGTACTGCTGTGCTCCCGCAACTGCAATTTTGATGGGGACAGGTGTCTGGGAGTTACAGTTGCAGCTGACCAAGAAAAAACGCAAAAAGAGAGACGCCCTCAGTTTGTGGGTTCCGACAAAGTGCTACATGGTCGTATTGTGATCCCACAATAACCCAATAAGTAGTATACTGCATGATAAATAAATCTAAACACCCTATTTTAAGTCTATAAGCACTGTATCATTTTTTTCACACAGAAATACAGGGATAGCCTTTTTGTCAGTCACAGACTGGGAACCACTACAGTGTGGAGGTAAGAAAGGGGGAAGGCAGAAAGATATGAAAATGTAAATAGAAACAAAGAATTCAAAACTTTATTTACAATCTCTGGATGCGTGAGACAATGGTATTAAAAGCAGCCTGGGTGTCAGCAGTAGTACAGGTGCAGACAACTGGAAGGTGATGGTTCTGGAGCACATCTGACAGGTACTGAAAATGGAGCAGAAATAAAATGGAATAGAGAGGAATAACTTAACTAGCCTAAAGAGAACAATAATCCGTGAAAAAAATTAGTAATGCTAAGTTTCTTACCTGTCCCTGCCAATCTGACGTATTGACGAGTATTATACTATCTGGTAAGTGGTCATCCAACACCAGAATGTGATTGAGCTGATCATATACAGTTTTTCTGGGTATCTAATGGGGAGGAACCCATGCACATAAGAAGCAGGGGCAAAACATTCATTTATTTCATTAAAAAAACAATAAAACCACAGGCAACAACAGACCAATTTGCAATTTAATGCTAGTTGTTTTTCTTGGTACCTGTAGGTGGCAGCGAGTATCCAGGGAACGTTCATTGTCTAGACTGTTAGCCCTTTCGTTCTGTGGCCTGTTCGGCTGTCGCTCTTTGAGAGAAGTACTTCTACCTCTTCGTCCAGTCACCTTTGGCTCCTGTCTAAAATTGAGAAGACATTGCTGACAAAGCAGGGTGCTTTTTTTTATACTGGGAGGAGACAGCAAACTGACATGATCCAATGATTGGTGGAGATGAAGAATAAACAATGGATCAAGAGGCACTGAGAAGATAGTCAGGGGAACAAGGACTTACTTGCTGGAAGGGATAATGAGTGACTCTGTTTTGGTCATCCTGCCACTAGGGGGTAGCCTTTCTAAGGTGCCCATGCTGTCCAAATCTATATCAGTGCTGGGAGATAGACTCTCTGGGTGCTCCTGCTGGTTTAGTACAGACTATAAAGTCACAGAAAAGAAAAATAATAATATGGAAACTGGCAGTTACAAAGCTCTAAACTTCTAAGTATTTTTCGCAATAGAAAAAAAATATATCAGGGAATGCATACAAAGGAGATGTTATCTGAACTGTTGTCCATCTGGATTTTGGCCCCACTGATTTTTGCCTTGTCGGGATCCATCTGAAAGAAGAGCGGAAGAGATCAGCCCCAGATAAAACAGTTTGATGAAATGTGATCACATATGCAGAACAATAATGTAGACGTTTTTTTCCATATTAAATGAATGATAACTGGACACTGGATTTGTTATCAGCAAATATGTATTTGTACGAGACAAATCAACATCAATGATCAAACTCACTGGACTGGGGGGCTCGCGTTGGCTATTGCTATGGATGCTGCCAATTTCTGTCTGGGAACTTGAGAGAGACAGTCCCTCGAAGTATGGCCTGAAACATAAATAAACTGTAGGAACCTAATATGTTCAGTCTGTTTATATACTAACCTCATGTCAACAAATAAAAAAAATCACATGGGTCTGTCAGAGTACATGGACCAATATTCGTAGATGTTCTGGTGCTGCCACATAGTGCTGCTTTTGTGCTTGTCGTCGATTTTTTTTCAGTTGCACATCAGCATTTGTACCGACCAGCTGTCACTCTCTCCTCCGTACAGCTGGACACCCTGTACTCGGGCCAAACGCCGAATGAGTTCATGCCATGGACATAGCAGACGATGCAAAGATATCGCTCAGTCGAGGCCTGAAGACTAGCCTGCTGTTGGCTAAAGAGCTGATCAAACACTGGGGTAATATTGCACAGAAGACATAATACAAGATGGCACTAGACTAAAACACACACTATATTCACGCCTGTTTATTGTTTACATGCCCAGGAGGGTTTGGAGAGCCACTTGATTTGGCCCCCGAAGTTTTTCCCCGACAAAACACAGTTTTGTTTCCTCCATTGTCTTCTGGTTCCTATTCACTATCCATTTAGACTGTTATTACCTTAATCTGTCGTGTGTTAGTACGTGACACGATTGTTTGCCAAAAGTGCATTGGGTCAACCAACATTTGGAAAGGTGCTACACAAAAATATATTTAATTGAAATTCGCATTCATATACTGCAGTCATTATAGCATTTTCACAGCACTAATATTTTGCAGAACAGATATATTCTACCCGTGTTTATTGCCGTCTCTTTTTAAAAAAAAATACTGTAACAGATTTCCAGAAGCAGATCATCAGACTGCATTGTTGCATTCACATTGTACTCCAAGTTTCCTTTGCAACAGAGATCTTTTACAGTACAGAAACGCTGACAAATTTAGTAACATAACCCACCTAATTTCACAAAGGTGGCCTCACAAACCTTCATATGGGTAAGGAAAGGTTAACTTTATTACTTAGTATTTTTGCATCACAGCTACAAAAAATGTCTGTCAGAAAAACAACAGATTTTATACACAAATCATTTATCTATGTTATGAGTCATCTATCTACGTTATGAGCCAGCAAGAGGAAAACATCCAAGGGACAGGTTCAAGTAATTGCTCATTATTATGGCTAATAATCAGCAGTCACATAGCAACAGTCATTTCAGTTGATCCTGACAACACAAATTAAACTTCCAAGAGTAAATGGATTGCTGTGTGGACTCAAAACATGGTATAGTCTCTTCATTTTCCACTCTCACCCTCTTCTGGTTGCCTAATTCTTATATTAACCAGATCATTCCCACAGATGTAAACATGAGAGGGGGACAAAATGCTGAACATATAAAGACACCACATAACCACAACTTCAAAACACTCCTTCAGATAGCAAAACTAAAGAATATTCTCTGTCTCCAGATGTTTCTTGGAGGTGCACACAAGGAGCCATTTGTCTTTTAGCTCTACTATTACTATACTGTTTCGGTGTCACCCTGACATGAGCGTCCTTCCTGAAAAGGCTCAGATCTGCCTCTGGGTCCCAACCACCATAGAAAAGGGCCTTCAAAGCATTTTCCAACCACTCTGGATAGGAGTTACAAGTATTTGAAGTCAGTTTAGGATTGAACCACCCTAGAAAGGACATCAATACAATCAAAGTCCTCTCTAGGAAAATTCTAAACTGTTAAGAACACTGACAAATGTAAATTTGATCTTTGGTTTATTTTTGGTCTGTATTTGTATGTTTTGTTATTGAATTTCAGTATGTATCTGCCCTTAATCATAACTTTCTCTACAAGGAAGCGATTAGGTGTCAAAGCCACCAAGGAGCTTTGCCAAATAAAATCTAGTGGTGGGTGAGTGTCAGAATAGGGGTGGCCTGGAGGATCCAGGGCAGTGTTCTCAACCCAGTCCTCAGGGACTCCCACATGGTCCACATTTTTGCTCGATGGAAAATGTGCACTGTCTGGCACAGAGCTTGGAGGAAGCAAAAACATGGACCATCTAGAGGTCCCTGAGATCCGGATTGAGAAACACTGATCCGGGGGGCAGAGGAGAGTCAGAACACAGCTTCCTCAACTCACCCATAGCTATCCGTAGTATAGCTAGCATAAGTGACAGAGCTATAGAATGAGAACTATTGCGAACAATAAAATGAGAGTGAATGTGAGCCTTTAAAAAGACCAGAAACTTCATTTTAGTCCTTACATTACAGTTCTTGTATTACCACAGTCTCTTTGTCCCTTCATTCTGGTCTGAAATTCGTTAAATCCCAAGAATTCTAAAGCTGTTTCAGTTCCATCCTCCAACCCTCACAGTACAGTAATCTGCTCATCGCCCCAAAGAAAGCAAGTCTTTCAAATTTATGGGGCATTATTTGCAAAACTTACAATTAACTTTCAAAGATTTTAAATGAGTTAAATCAAGCCTGCTAATTAGTAGACAAAATGTGGAAACTAGGTACTTGTATGTTCCATTGCCCTACTGCTGAATAGTAGAATGATTTAAGAATAACCAAAATCCATCAGTTATCCTCTAATCCCAAGCCTGTATACACAATTTGTAACACTCACAGTTCAACGTGCTGCTCTTTTCTTGCATAACCGTACAAGAACGCATGACTTGTTATAATGCAGATGGGTGTGGGATTTTCTAAACAGGAAGAGCCGTGGCTTCATGGCATTTCACACATAAAACACCATTTAGGTACATTTATCACAACTCACATCACGTTTAGAAATCTAAAATGTGTTTACATACACAGATTCACCATTTTAAGGCAGGCAACTGTAGTATCTGGGCATTGAAAATCAGACACAATCTTTTACTATATATTTAATATTGATCATTAATGGACACAAATGATTTAAGAAATAAAATACCACTGACATTCTGTAGCATTAGATTGTTTTCAGCGGGCACAACTGTATACTTTGCCTTAAAACTGTTCACGTGTGCAAAAGGGAGAGGGCTTGCACGTGGAGTGGGTCAAACCCAGATTTTAGACCAATCGAAAACATTGCCATCCGTGATCCACCCTTTCTTCTGGCCTCTCAGAATCACCAATTCCTCCCCCACAGATCTTGCTGTCATCTAGATATAGGCTTATTGATCCCATGCGGGAAATTCTGGATGACACAGAAGCTTTGCATGCCCTGACTAAACAAAACCCAGAGGGTAATGGGCAGCATTAGGTGCTCTTTCTGCTAGACCACCAGGCATCTGCGGCCAACACAGCATCTGTCGTTCCTCTCCTCCAAGCAAACGCGCATAAAGTCAGTACTTGAGGCAAATAAAAACTATGGACAAACCTCTGGATCAAGTCAGACACACCTCTTACTGCAACGTTTTGAGTGCAACATTTTGATGTTACACGATGTCCCAACTACTCGTCAGATCCCAAGAAGGAGAATAAACTCTCAGGCAGAAGAACGTAACTCACTTGAGTTTGGGCTTTGGAGTGCTTAGTACACTGTCATCGTCATCCAGTTCCGGACAGCTGTCACTGGGATTTTCAAACTCCAGACTCTCCAGGTCTATGTCCTCTTCGACCTCTGGAGGGGGGTCAACTGCCTCCTGTTCAGAGTCCAGCACCTTCGGAAGGATAAAAATAAAACTGCAGTGAAAATGGAAATGCATTGTATTTAAAAACACGAAATGCCGATATAGCTAAAGAAACAAAGTGAATAAAAATACAAACCTCATCTGAAACTCTGAATCTCTTCAGAAGAGCTACAACCCGCTGCTTAAAGTTTTGCTGCTAAAGAAAGAAAAACTGAATATCAAGTCTTGAATAAAATCACCTTTTTTCTCAATGTATGGAAATATTCATGCTCATTTTCCTTTTTGTCCTTATAGCGTTACATTTTATACAGCCAACAACTGTAGAGTTGGACATAAAGAGTATATTGTATATTTACATACTGTATATAATAAATAATAAAAAATATATGTATATAATAAAACCGTGAGAGAAAAACAGGGAATCAAAGGAAAGGAAAAATTTAAATGTGTTGAACAATTTGCGTTTGTTTCTCTGATTTCATATGTTTATATGTAATAAATTCTATCATATAACCACAATATCATGCATTGAAAACACCCAGAAAATGGGTATGCTAAAAAGATTTGTCTTGTTGAAAGCGTTATTTAATTGTATCTGTCATTATATTTGACAATCTAGGAACTCATATTTTATAAATGATTTTTTTTTTCCCGATGCAATGTATTTACTAGTTTTTTTTTTAAGAAAGTATTTCAATTTACTTAAAAGAATAAAGATTTCATTTTACCCTTATACTGATGATGCATTTTTGATCACCGAAAAAAAGATTAAGGTTTTCACTGGTTTTATGAATTAGACTGGTAGACTTTGTTGACCTTTAGACCCATAAACAAATTCTCGCCGGAAAGGGACCTAAAAATCAAATTCAGAGAATCTAGTTAATTTTGATCTGAAGAATAGTATCTTTTCAACAGCATTTTCAAGTTCCATAAAGATACTGTATAACCTATCAATATCAGGTCAGCATAATCTTCATTTAAAGAACCTTAAAGTACTTACCTTGTTAACCTTTGCCGACCTGTAAGTTTCTTGTTCAGTTAATTTTTTACATTAAGAACTCTTTAGTAAAGACTTTCTTCAGAAGCATCAGCATCCAGACTCATAATTGATAACTCAATTTTAAAACTCCAACATTAGTAAGGATAGGTTTTCAGATGCGTGTTTAGAAAATAAAATATCATCGATGACTCATGATAGAAATATGATGATTCTTACTAACACACTAAACCTTTGATGTTCCATGCATTCCACAGCATTACTAAGCTTTAACCCAAATTTATGAGTAAAATCATTACTGATAAAACTTCCTGATTTCTTTTGATAGTGGGACAAAAATATATTAAGAATAAAGCAATAATAAATTAATCTAAAAAAAAGTTCATCTAGAAATTTTAACCTCAATACACCAGAACATCTTGCCAGAGCATGGTTATGTCCTACTTTAAAATACGGACGGGAATCATAAAGAAATGCGAGCGATGGGCTTCAAACGAGGCCTACCCTTGTGATAGACGCTGTTCTTACTATGGACCTCCTCACTTTCTTAGGTTTTCTTACATCATACTCATCATCCTCCAAATCCTGAAGACAGAAAATAAAAACTGAAATCGAAACGAAATCAAAATTTCTGCATTTTAAAATAAATGCTAGTTATTCACGTTTATACTCATGCTACTATTCAGCTTTAGCTGGTTTAACGAACAAATTTACAAATAATTTCTCAACATTTAAGATTTTCCCTAAATTATAAAACGTAGCCAGATCGGCTTATTCTGGTTATTATAATATTATCACCTGTTCCTGGAATTGCAGGACACCCTGGGTGGGACGCACACACTCACACACACACACATACAAAAAACAAACACACACACATGCACACAGAAACACACACACACATACAAGCAAACACACAAACAAACAACAACACACACAAACAAAAACACACACAAACAAAAACACACAAACAAACAAAAACACACGCACAAACAAACAAACACAGACATACACAAATACAAAAACACACACGTACTATAAGCAATCTATAGAAACGAATTCACCTGACCTCATGTTTTTGGACTGTGGGCGGAAACTGGAGTACCCACAGGAAAGTAACAGTAACATAAACACAGAACACTATTCACATCACCAGTTTTTTTTTTTTTAAAGTAATGTTTGGGTCTCACTTGTCCATGTACTGCGTCATCACTGGCTTCCTGTTCAGAAGAGAAGCTCTCATATTCCTCTTCTGAGTAGTTATCTGAAGTTAAAATATAAATGCATAAAGACTCTAAATCAAAGTCAATATCATTCGCCTCAACAGATTCACAAAGCTTGCGAAGATCCGTCAGACAAGACAGAGAATATGTGAACAAAACAGCAGTGCTTGATATTGGTGCAGCAGATCTACCTGTGCATTTTATCTTCAGTCCATCATGCAGTGCCGCCTCCTCATGATCAATTGGCTGGCTGGACAAAGAGAAAATCCAGATCTCAGCCACCTTCCCCAGCATGTCCTTCTGGTTGCTGCATAAAGACAGAACCTGACTTCCTTCGGTGGGATACTGCATCACCTGGATGGAAGCACAACGTTGAGAAGGTCACTGCACAGTAAGAAGCACAGCACTGCACAGCAAGAAGCACGGCACTGCACAGCAAGAAGCACAGTTCTGCCTGGAGCTTTATACCATTGTTGTTACACAGGCCAATATTACCACCTCCAGAGGAGCCAGTCCAGGAAAGTTTTAAAATTCTCTTGAGGTTTTCTCAAATCAAAAAGCTCAGCAATTAATTGACCAGCAGGTGTCAAGTAACAGAAACTTACAAGCAAAGATTTTCACAGAATATTAATTAATATTATTTAATACAAATATTAATATTAAAATTTATATTGACATTAAAACCATGTAAACAAAAGAATCCACCATGATTTCCAGAAGAACCAGGTCAAGAACATGCTAGAAACAGTATTATATGTCACAACAAAATGTTTATTTTTTAAACTCCCAAATATCATATTACATTATTGACAAATAAGTTTATTTATTTGAGCATCAGAGAGTACGGGGACAATATATTACATTCCCATAATATTTTGGTCGGCTTTATTTAACCTTGTTTTTCATTATTATTTGAATCGACAGCACCCTGTGATCTTCCTGATTAGATGTGTTTATTCTCAGTCTGGTCCATGGTCCAGATATCTATATAAATATCAGTTTTTACATTCTGCCCATTGCCAATTAGATCTGCAAGGGGTTGTGCAATGTCCTGGATTTTTCTCTTCTCCGTGCAAATTAGGCAGTTTTTTCCCCCTAACATCAAGCATCAGGAAAACATTATTCCAAATTTTAGTTTGCTCTTATTTTCATAGACATATTCCGCTGTGAAACCATTAGGTGATATGTTCAATGGTCCAACAACGTGTTATTTTAGCTAAGCAGGGGAGGATGAACAATCTAAATCTAGCATTTCATGCCCAGTCATTATGTTCAACAAAGAATATGCAAAGTGCACTTAAATAAGGAAATTAATGAGCTCAAACTAAGCTATAATAAAACCTGACAAGATGTTGGCAGTGTAGATGTAATAGAAGAAATTGATAAGAAAATCTGTGACAAAACTTCCTAATTATAGTTAAAACTTTGGTTACAAAATAACAATATCATTTAAATATACCAGAAGGTATAATCAGTACATCTATTTTAACAATATTTTCTGGTTTCCATATAGTTCTGTCATGACAGCGTCATCTTCCTCATATCGTGAAAGCAATTCAGTCTGAAAATGGAGAAAGTTAAATTTACTCATACAAAATAAGATTTAAAAAAAAACATACCTCAGCCATGTCAATTGATCCAACAGCCAAGGTCTTATAACCCAGAATGGTGCGGTTCTTGTACCTCTTCCGTCTCTGTAACATGATCTGCAGTTTGTTTCCCTCCCGCTTCAAGAAGTGAGGGTACTGGATAGCCGAGAATAAGCGAATAAGCAAGAGACATAAGGGAAAGTTTGCTTAATTGTGGTGGAAAAAAAAACAGACAGAGCTGTATAGTCAGTCTTAGTATCTATTAAATGCCATTCGGACACCTAGCCCTTACTTGCAATGAGAAGGTCAGAGCCAAGTCTGTCTCCACCACTCCACTGGGGGGCAATACAATCTCATGAGACCTCAAGATCCTTTTCGAACCCTGTGGAAGTGTCAACCATCTGCAGTGACAACACTCTCCGGAAATAAACTAGGTTATCACTATACAAAAAAACAAGAGAGATTTAGATAAATTTCTATTTTGTGTTATGACACTGATTCCAGAATCCACAGTCCATTGGCAGCCCAGCCAATTAACAGGTTGGCTGCACTTCTCCTTCAGCACCCTGGAAGGGGGCATCTGTCCCAGTTTCAGCCCCCACATTGTGGACTGACAGTCAAGTATCCTGAAGCAACCCATAGTCTTAATTACATGCACCTGGAGAGCACTAATTTCCCCAGATAGTAGCTTCAAGAAGGAGAAAAGGGCAGTTTGAGGAGAACAAACTAACTACTAGTTAAACCTTGGCGAAGGAATGCAAAGTTCCAAGCAGGCCACCTAACAACGAAACGATAAACGAGTACAGGTGTCGGGTGACCAGCCGGGCTGACCACAATTCAATAAATAAATAATGTCAACATGGCTACATGGTTACCATGTGTCAGAGGAATACCTGGATTTTGACTGCAATCACGACAGAGATGAGTTCCTTGTCCAGCTCCTTCATCACTACCAGCTTCTTTAGAGTCAGACTGCACAATCTGAAACAATGAAACAAGTAATATTGGTTAAATCTGCAGCAATCATATTACAATGCACTACAGAGAAACAGGGAGACAAATATAGTTTCAAAGTGAACAAAGATTGTACTTTGATAAAATACACAAAATTAGTGGGGAACAAGTTATATATTTAATGTCAGAGCTAGATGTATCAATTTTTGCCAGTGAAAAACTCTCCAAAATGTGGGTAATAATAAAAGAGTAATAATAGCATGATGGTGATACTAATAATGACACAGACAAAAAAAATCCCCTGTACAGATATAAATCCTCAGGAATAACAAGAAAAGTAATGACGTTTCACGCCATTACTTTTTTGCCATTCCAGAAACAGCTTTGTTGTATGACACTGCTTTACAGTCACCACTGGTGTGTCAATGAGGTCTCGACTGCGTCTCAGCAATTTATCAACTATCCTGCAATAAACTGAAGAAAAATCAGCTCACTTTGCATGTCCAACATGGCCACATTTCCTGCTTATAGTATTTTTTGTTTAAAACTATACCCATTTGTCCATGCACCTCTACAATCTATTTCAATTGTACGAAGTACGCAGAAGAAAGTCAATAAGAAATGCCCTGCACTGATCTGACATGGTGCTATTTCAGCCTAATGACACACATGCATCACACTGATTTTGTAATAAGTTACTGTTAGATTTTGTCCAAAGATCTACTTTAGTTTGGAACAGTGCCTTCATATGTTTAAAAATACAACTTAAATAATCTTTTATTATTATTAAGTTTTATATAGGCCCAGCAATGAACCACTGCCCAGAATAACTCGAAAGAAAACAAAGAACAGTGGGCTTTTCTCGTTTGTTCAATGCTGCTACAAAGGACAATTGTATTGTGCACATCTGCAGTTTCTCCTGTCTGAGCCATTTCACCAGCCTGTGCCAACTCTCTTATCCACAATGTATTCATAGCTAAACACACCTAACAGCAAGCTTACGACGGATCCACATTTGACATCTTTGATTTTAAAACTATTTAAACTGCATTCTTAACCTATTATTACAGTTAATTCAACGTAAATTACTTTCAACGGGCTAACGTATGTGGTCTAATCACGGGGACGGAACAGCATTTTACTCGCCACTTTAGTCAAAATCAATACAAAATTTTACAGCGACGTTTTGAATGTGCATTTGTTTATATTTGGTCAGATCAGAAGATGGACTACAGAAGAGGGATTCGGCTTCACATAAAAAAAAATCACATTAATAATGTCAGGCAACACAAAATAACTATTGGATGATTCATTCAATCTCTTAATAGTTTTGGTAATCCACCAAGGGCTCAACAGAGATAAAATGTGAAAATGTATTAAAATGTCTCATGATAAACTGCTGTTATCCGCAGTGCTATCCCAGTAAAAATATTTAACATGAAAGCTGTATTTTATCCCTCTTGACCTAATTTCCCACACTTAAAGATTACAATATTACACATACAAATATTTAACCATAGAAAACTAATCAAGAAAATAAAAACTATATACTATAAGAAAGTGTACACAAACTTTAAATCAATTTAAAAATAAGCAATAAATAAATACTGACATTTTAGTCATTCACTGCCATCACAATAAAACTAAAGGCAGGCTACATGTTCATGGTAAATAATCTTTAACAGTTAGCGGCAGTAGATACTGTCAAACTGAAAACTCTTCACAGTCCCAGCTAACAACATTTGTTCTAGGAACATTTACCAAACGTTACGATTAAGGTATGGAAACGTTCAAAGTGCCCAGTCTTCCTGATGTTCCCAGAATGTTATCCCACTACTACAACTAAGAATAATAATGGTGAAAAGGGTCTTGGAAAACCATGAGTACCACTGAGACTTTACACTTCTAAGGTCAAGAGTTCAAGGCTGGATGGTGTATATGTGCTTCTACAAAATAATAGTTTTATTATAATACAATATTTTTCAACATCAGTTATGTGGAAAAAAGATGTTCAGGTAATCAAGTTACCATTGTAACACTGACAGAACCTTTGTCACAATGAAACCTAGGAAATGATCCATTAAAATTACAATAAAAGCATTATCTGTCAACTTTGAGAAGACCTTTAAATAAAATTAGCAAAAGTTTTGGGAACATTCCCTGTCAGCTGGGATCTAACACAGCACATTTATAAGCAGCATCCTTTCACCAAATCAGCCACAACATTCAAGTCACCTGCCTAATATTTTATAGGCCCCAATCTGGCTGCCAAAACAGCCCTCACCCACTTAGACATGGACTCCACAAGACCTCTGAATGTGTCCTGTGGTATCTGGCACCAAGACATCAGCACCAGATCCTTTAGGTCCTGGAAGTTGCAAGCTGGGGCCTCCATGGATCGGACTTGCTTGTCTAGGACATCCCAAAGTTGCTCGATCGGATTGAGATCCGGGAAATTTGGAGACCGAGTCAACATCATGTCCCTCAATGTATTACTGAACAATTTCTGCATTGTGGCAGGGCGCATTGTCCTACTGAAAGAGGCCGCTGCCATCGGGGAATACCGTTGCCATGAAAGAGTGTACCTGCTCTGCAGCAATGTTCAGGCAGGTGGTACGTGCCAAAGTAACATCCACATGAATGCCAGGACCCAACAAGGCACACACTAAGCCATCCACTTGATGTAATATAAAACATGATTCGTCAGACCAGGACACCTTCTTCCTTTGCTCCATGGTGCAGTTATGATGCTCGCATGCCCCTTGGCAGTAGACAGGGATCAGCATGGGTCCTTTAACTGGTCTGCAGCTATGCAGCCCCATACACAGCAAGTCACGATGCACTGTGTCTTTAACATCTTTTGCCACCACTTTACAATAAGGCTCCCTTTGCATAAGAAGGAAACTGTGGTATAACTTGTTTATAGTTCTCTAGCAATGATTTACCAAGTGTTACAACCTAATTAATAACCTGCTTTATGGGGGTAGCCTTGTAAAGTGGCACCTCCTGTCTATGATAGCCAGCATTAACCTTTTCAGCAGTTTGTGCTACAGTAGCTCTCCTGTGGGGTCATTTACATTTACAGCATTTAGCAGACGCTCTTTTCCAGAGCGACTTACAACCAGTGCTTTGTAGTCCAAGACCAGGGGCTAGCCTTTGCTCCCCACGCACATCAATGAGCCTTGGGTGCCCATGACCCTGTTCTCCAGTTCACCGGTTGGCCTTCCTTGGATCAGTTTCGGTAGGTACTGACCACTGCATACTGGGTATACCCCACAAGACCTGCCGTTTTGATAGAATGTTGAATGGAATGACAACGATGGAGCGACAAATGTTTTGAAATATCTGCTTTTTGATTAGTTCAAAGGGGACAACTTGTCAATGAGCCTCAGATTAGAAAACTTATTCCAGAATATGCCCACTGTCAACACTGTAAAACTTGATAGTTCACACACTGGTCTCCTGAGATAAACAGAATGAGATTTAACAAGATGTGAAACTTGAGAAAGCAAATTCACAGGATGAGAAGCCAGAACGGCAACTATTTTAAACCCACATTAAAAGACAACAACTACAGTTCAAAAATGCAGACACCACTGGAGAAGTTTTGACACCAGTGTGCAAAAAAAAATAAAAAAATAAAAAAGATAAACTGGAAATATTTTATTGGGTTTTTCTCTATTCTATTCCTATGGCCTGATGAGACACTGTTTTATTATTACTAGCGCAGAAAAAAGCAAATGAGTCCATGTGGACGAGGGATACAACGTTATTTTTAGTTACTGCAAAACATATCCTCTGAAATGTCATAGTGTGAAAAAAGCATCTTTGCAAGTACTAAGTTAGGGTGTGATGTGTAACTCGAAAGGTTAGGAATCTTTTTGAGTAGAAAATTGAGTTCAAATGCCTGGCTGACCATGTGCTCTGAGCCTAATACTTGCTCTCACCTATATATGCATGTGTCTGTGTGTGTGTCTGTGTGTGTGTGTGTGTCTGTGTCTCTCATGAGGATGGGATGAGAAAACTACCTGAAATCCCATGGAGATAAATAAAATACAACTATTTTTTTTCTGATAGCTTTGTTACAAGAGATAACACAGAGAAATGTATTACGATAATTTATACATCAATCCATCAACAACTTAGGACATTATTATGGCAGTGATCAAAACAGAAACATAAAATGAGTATACAGATACAGAAAGGAATCTTTTTTTAGAACTGAGATAGTTTTGGTGGGACAAATAGCCATTTAGAAGCATTTTCTTCTCTTGTTTTGTCCCTTAAGGGGTTTTTCCCAATTTTCCATAGACATTTTCCTCTTAGACAGGGAACACTGATAATGAAACTTGAGCACCTTAACCCAAGAAACCTTGAAATTCACTTTCCAAGACAATTAAATCCCATTGCAATACTGGCAGAGTAACACACGTTAGTACCACCAAATATGAAAGAGAAATGTGTAATACAGTGATTGAGACTGTCAGAAATAACTATATAGCCCGTCCCCAACTTACAGTCTGTGCTACTTACAATGCCTCACATATATGACCGAAGTATTAAAAAAAAAAAAAAGGAAATGTTTGTTAAAAAAATTGTAGTGCAGCCGTATACCCAGTAATTCCACACCAACTAGTACATGCTACACCCGATAGTATGATAGTTGCCACTACATTCTTACACCTAAAAGTCAGTGTGGGTATCCTATTACGACATACAGCTCTGGAAAAAAAAGACATTAAAAATATGGCTATAAAATATACAACTCTGGAAAAAATTAAAAGACTACTCTATATTTCTCGTTTTTAAATCCTGGTTCTGCTACACTGGCTAAAAGCCTACACGGCACTTCCAGGCTCAAAGTTTCTAAGACCGCAGTACACAAAAACAAGATGAAGCAGGAGACACTGGGAATGATCAAAAACCAGCCAGGTAGAGGGCAGAAGCAATTTTGTACTGCCAGAGACGACCGTCAACTTATCCGACAGTCCCTCATAAATCAGACGATGACCTCAAATGACCTTCAAAAAGAATGGGAACCATTAAGTGGTGTGAAGTGCAGCTTGGACAGTTCATGTCAGGCTCCTAGAAGCAGGACTGAAGTCCCATAAAGCAAGAAACAAGCGCTTCATTAAAGAGAACCAGGGAAGAACCAGGCTGGAATTTGCAAAAATAATGTGTCTTTTACACAGGTGCATACCCATAAATTGAGACATGAGTGAAATTGAAAATGTCAATGTGGTCTCTTAAGTTTTTCCAGAGCTGAATGTTCATTTTGAAATATGACCAGCCAGAATGGAGCCCAGTTCATGGACGTGTCATTTCTCTGTTGTCCATGGAACACCTCATCCCTGCTGACAAATACAAGCAAAGGTCAGTGGCTCTTATTAGCTGCAAAATGTGGACAGGCAGAAAACAGGGAGAACTGGGGAAAAAAGATGAAAAGTACAAGTCGAAGTGTTAAGGTGATGTGTCAAATCTCATTACTGGCAAGGAAGGCGGACATTTACATGGAAACAAGAGGCAGGATGGATATGAGAGAGAATGTCCTGGAGAAATGCTGGTCACCAATAATAATAATAATAATAATAATAATAATAATAAATCTGTTAAGCTCTGATCATGAAAAACCTACCTTGACCTCTGAGTAATTACATATCTCCTTTGTGCTAGCAGTCATGAATAGAAATTAAATGAGTATAAATAAATTATGATATCAATAACCACAATAAAAAATAAAGTTTTACACTTTGTTTTGTAATTTAATTTAATTTTCAAATCTGCAAACTGATGGAAAAGCTTTAAGAGGTCGGCTTTGTGAGTATCTGCACAGACAGGCAAAGAGGAATCCATGCAACATGTGTTCTCTGCAATTACAGAGAGGCACCCTGGCTTAGTCCATCCATGTTATTGAAATGGTTTATTCATCCGGATTATTCCCTGCCTGCTTGTGTGTTTAACAAACACTGCAAATATGTATAATGCAGTGGTTCTTCATCCAGTCCTCATGCCCCCTCTCATATCGAGTCAACATCTGTGTTTGGATTCACCACTTGCAGAACCGATTTCACTTACTGATGAATTATAAGAACGCTGCTTACGTGATGGACTTAGGATGTGAGAACCAGTGGCCACCATTACTCTTCAATGAGTTTTTCCACACAAAGTTACAACTTTTGAACCTGCTCAGTTTTTAAGTGCTTACTACAATTTCAGGATCAAATAATAAATCTCTCAACCATTTCTTCAGGTCATGAAGATTATTCCTGCAACTGATGAAGATCCCTCGATCACAATTACGGCTCTCCATAAAGACTACGGGTGATATGGTGTATCAGTAAAATACTTTGATTACATTGACAAACAGAAGAGTCAAAATGGACATGATGAGAGTTTTAAATAGTTTTAAATAGTTTAATCATGTTTTTGTCCACTTGCCTACAAAGCTTCATCATTATATCCTTTCTTGTTGTTTCTATTTTAACCACTGGGTTTTTTTTCTTGATCTTTACAGTTTTTCAACATGTATGTTCATGAATTCTTTGTAACATCTTATTTTTAACACCAGTATCCTAGGGACACCACAATGGCATCACACCTTCCAGTGTTGTGGCTGATTGCCGCCTACAGCTCTTACTGCACATTCTGCACATTCCATGTGCGTTTGTCTGGGTATTCTTACGATACCCTGGTTTCCTCCCACATCCATAAAACATATAGTTCAAGGAACCGGCATCTATAAACTGCCCTTGCTGTGTAATTGAGAGTGTTTGCCCAGTGATGAACTGGCTGCCCATCCAGGGTTCCCTTTGTGTCCTGTAGTTCACGGGTGGCTAAAAAATACACAGCTCTGGAAAAAATTAAAAGACCACTTTATTTTTTTTTTTTAAATATGCATTTTTAATTCCTGGTTCAATCTTGGCTCTGTGGCAGGCTGCAGTACACAAGAACAAAGTGAAGCAGGAGACACTGGCAATAACCAAAAACCAGAGGTGGAGATTTCAGCTCCAGGGAGTACAAATCCAGACCAAGATTTTGTTTCAACCAACCAGTTGAGTACTCTGTGACTGTGACTCTTTATACTCAACTGGTTGATTGAAACAAAATCTTGGTCTGGATTTGTACTCCCTGGAGCTGAAACTTCCACCTCCCCCAAAACCAGCCAGGTAGAAGGCAGAAGCAACTTTCTAATGCCAAAGATGACCGTCAACTTATCCAGTAGTGCCTCACAAATCGGAGGAAGACCTCAAGAGACAAATGTATCTTAGGCACATACCCATAAATTGAGAAATGAGTAAAAGTGAAAATTTTGCTGTGGTCTCTTAGCTGTAGATGATAGATACAGCCACTGGTTAAGATGCTCTAAACATTTCCTATGCGTGGTTCCTCAGTGGTGGATTGAGCTACCCATCCACCACTGGTCATAAGTATCCCTTTCAGCTTTCAAGAAACACCTCAAGATTGTGTTCTAGGAACACCTCAGCTAGCCCTAAAACCATTGTCCTGGTCTGTGATCCTTCAGCTGGTCTCTTGTATATCCTTTTATTCTCTTTTTGCACTTTGAGATTTGAATAACTCTCTTATTAGGTTCTTCCTAAATCTATATGCAGTGTACAGCTCTTGTGCTCATGCTGACACTGTTAACAGTCATTCACTGGATGCTCAGTCTAGCTGCACTTATGCCTAGTTGGCTCACAGACAACTGTAAGCATGTAATGCACCGTCTGGCACACTTGTACATCGTTTTGGATAAAAGCGTTTCTTAATAAATTAATCGTAATGTAAAGACAAAACTTTTAACATCCATCCATTAAGAGTAACTACTTATACTGTACAGTTCAGGGACAAGGTGGGCCTGAAGTCTGTCCAGAACGTACAGGAAAAGGGAAATCTAAATAAAAATAAATAGATAAAACGAAAAATTACTAAGAAATACAGACAAAGCTTACTCCCTAACTAACATACATAAGACAAAGAGGTGGCACAGCCTAAGGCTAACAGTCTGCCCACAGCTACATAACTTCTACATGTGATGAACGTTACACTTACACGATACACCTAGAGGTATTAAAACCAAAGCAGAGCTTCGTTTTTGTTCCATCCCAAGTTCTGGCTAACTGCAGCAGCAACCTGCCACAATGCAGAGAGGGAGGGACACACACACACCCACCCCCCCCCCTCCACACACACACACACACACACACACACACACACAATCACAATGAAACACAGAAAATGTCTCAGGACGTCACACTTAATCTCTTATTGTAAATGTACCAATTTACACACCTTCTCAAGAGTATTCTTTGTATATGCAGGCTCAGCAAAGCAAAAGACAGACAAAAAAAGATGTGATGAATACACCACTTAAACGGACTCATATATTCAAAACTTCCAAATGCTTAGTGCTTTAAAATCATCACATTATCTCAGCACTTCTGGTGAGAGTCTTGGCTCCATTAAAATCATCAGGAGTATAAATTCAACAGAATATATTGTCTTGTGCAAGTTAAAAATATTTTATTTCTGGATTTTACTAAGACACGCAAGACAATAAGGAATATCTGCTTCATTAACTTTATTCTCTGATAACTTGTATTAGGAAATTAAACTCCACAGACAATACACCTGGCTGCACAATTCTGATAAGAATTACATAACAGCTAAGACAAAGCATTAAATAGAATAAGATAAGGAATGCTGTAAAATTTAGAAGAAAAGGTAAAATGTAGGAAAAGGCTGAATGATCACATCCATCTCCACACCCACCCTCAAATATACTCTGCTGTGACATGAATGCACTCTCCAGTCAGCTCAGAAAAGGTCTGAAGCAGGGGTGGGGAACCTGTTCCACCGAGGGCCGGTGCGGGTTTTTGGGATGACCTCTCAATCAGCCAATCACAGTGGGTCCCCAGGACTGGAGTTGAGAACCACTGTTTTATTACTGACTGACAGAGGTCATCCCAAAAACCCGCACCGGCCCTCGGTGGATCAGGTTCATGTGTATGTTAGAGGGTGGGTATGGAGATGGATGTGATCATTCAGGTAAGAAACTGAAAGTGAAAATAAAATGAAAGAAATTATTATTAACTACAAATCTGAAACTTGGGTTGCGTCCACCTCCACATAGCAAACAAACTATATCTTTATAACAATTCAATAACTTTCTTTCAAGAAGATATGGACAGGTATATAAAATTATATGAAGCCCATTATATACTTACAATTCCCATTAGTGAGTATGCAATAACCACTGCATAATTCCGGTGTAGGTGTGTGTGAGTGTGCCCTGTGATGGGCTGGCCCCCCGTCCTGGGTTGTTCCCCACCTCGTGCCCGTAACTTCTGGGATAGGCTCCGGACCCCCCGCGACCCAGAAGGATAAGCGGTTTGGAAAATGGATGGATGGATGGATAATTCTGGTGTACGGACATAATGCTATCATTATTAATAACGTGTAGATTCTTTGACCTAACATTTTTTCCTGTTCTTGTTTTGTATAGAAATAATCATCATTCTGTATATGTGGGAAAGTCATGACCTCCTTGAGTTTGTATGGGTTTTCCGTGGGACTTCCAGGTGGTCACAGTCCAAAAATGTGTGTCCCGGTGCTGCATAATCAAATATTGAAGATAAAATAATAAAAACAACTTTAGTTAATGAGGGAACCAAAATATACTGAAAGCAGAGGTGTTTTTCTGAACCTTATTAAGCAACAGAAATGTATTCATGCTTACGGCCATATATGAACAATACTACACAGGGGCAGGTGTTCTGTATGCTGTCTATTATAGCAAAGAAAGACCTCAATGACTTTGGGGGGGGGGGGTCTGTATGTGGCAGGAAAAAAACTGCTGAACACAGGTTTAGTGAGCAGTAAAACAGTCATATGATCAGAGTAGTTAATCTGATCTCATGTGCGGTTTATACCAAAAGAGACATACAGCTTTGAGCACTTTCTACAGAGAAGCACATTATGCTGTGAACTGCATTTTTCCATCATGGTTCAGAGTCATTTAACCCCTTGGATGGTAAATGTTAATAAACTCAGAGTGATTCAGTGTGCAATCTATGGTAAAACACTACTCATCTAACGGGTATGAAATTTTCCAGGTTGACAATGCCTCCATCCACCAGGAACACATAAAGACAGTACGGTTTTATGACCATAGAAACAACCATTGTTATGGCTTTCTCAGTCATGATGTCATTTCTCATCGAACAATGGGGTTACATCTATCCAGTGGATTTCCAAGTGCTCACAGAATCGACGCCAAGTATTGAATTAGTATTGAGCACTTCTAGCAAGCAAAGGTACCGTACTATGTTAGGCATTCCTTTATTTTCTGAGTTGCTTGTAGCTACATTTAATGGCTCTAACCATTACATGCCTTCATTACAAAATCCAAATAATGCTATTTACAGTCACTAGGCTAAATTAAGGAAACCGATTTAGAGATTTGTAATTTATTAGATTATTTTACTGTTTTATACTTTTTACTGTTTTTAAATTTTCAAAATTTGTGGTAAATATATGTCTTAAACATTACATCAGGGCAAGCTCTTGACTGGAAGTCGGTTGTCTTGTCCTTCAGACGTACAAATGATGCAGTATATACAGAAATGCACACCAACACACAGATTTACACAAAAATCTGACTGAGAAATTCAACCTAACTGATAAAGACAAAAGACAGCACAGTAAAACTTATATTTGCACTCCGTCCTACTCAAAATTCTTGGGAAGCAAGTAGCCCAAGAGGTGTGGGACAAAAGGCTGTGTGTTCCTCCGGGATTCAAAGCAACATCTCTGCACTCTCTCCTCCAACAGGCCAAAATATGACAGCCTACTGACTCCAGCTGCCGACAAGGATCCGCTCAATCGCGGCTCTGTTTCGGAACACAGCTTCTTTCTGAAGGATGGTTGGGCACCTTCCCATTATTGCAGAACACCAGGCCTATTTCAAAGGCAAAGCATTCGGAGGCCTTGACTAGCCAACAGAGAGCAGAAGAATCAAGACAACTACGGCTGCAAATTTTACAAAAAGTTTATTTAAAAGATGCCAGAGCCCTTCTCACTGGAGAAGTAAGCAATCGAGCCTGGTCATGACTTCATTATATATGGTTCAGTAGACAACAAAGCAGGCATCAAGGTCTGACCCTGTGATCTGGCCTGAGACTATTTATATACAATACAGTACCTGTAATCAATCAAAGGTGAATGAAAAGGTTTGTAATAAGTACCTTCACATCTCTGTAAATAGAGTCCATTGGGCAAGTCTCAATAATAACAAGATTATGACAGAATTTACCAACACTATTACAATTGTGGGATTCAGTAAACTAAGGATTTAATTTTAGTTCATATGAGAAACGTAAAAGACACATATTCGCCATCTCAAGTCAAGGCAATAGTAAAGTGCAATTGTCTACTAAGTTGAGGAGCACGGATGAACTTAAAATTCCGTCTCATACGCATTTCAGATTCCTCTGATCGGTGCAAATAATGTGCTAAAGGCAGCTTAGTGGCCTGTTTACAGAAAAAGATTGGGTTTTTACAAGTGAGGAAGAGAAAATCAGACTCAGGTCCCTCACTGTACAAAGGTAGAATCCCATTAACATCACAGAAGGGCTCAGTTACATAAATGGGAATTGATAAGGGGCCATCATTTATTTCCTCATGTACCACATATGCAGTTCCTAAGAGCTTGAAAACAACACGAAACTGAGCCTTATCCTCAGTGGGTGCAGTTTTGTGAAAAAATGTGGAATTATCTGCATTGCTGAAACCCTGCTAATGGCAGTAATACATTGTGCAAAAAGCATAGACCTGAAATTTGGCCACTTTGTCCAAACCCAGAGGAGGGTCAGGCACAGTGAAAGGCTGGATCTAAGGATGAGAAACTAATACAACAACCCACTGAGCTACATGTTCATCATTCTTATATGCGGTGGAAGAAAGATCTTCAGGATCAGTGCCTAATAAAGTTAATTAGTCAGGCAATCCGCTTATGCTACTAATCTATATGAACAAAAGGTAATGAGATGGCGGCTAACTGTGGGGTAAACTGGCGATGCCCCAAGCTGATATCGAAGATCGGAACTGGGGCCAATCCCGGCATTTTTTATTCGATCAGTTACAGCTACCACAGCCCGTTCTATTTAATTTTCTGTGTCCGCCTTGTTTTCATCAGTTGTGCAGTCACACACTGCAGTAAGCCTGAGGCATACGGCTTGAAGCTACTATTGAGATCTCAGCCGTGTGGAAATTCTTTAAATTGTCTTGCAATGTCTGCAATGTCATCCTTTCAAGAGGAGGTAGCAACATAATGTCGTTAATTATAACAAATCTTATTAGGCACTTGTGGAAACATCGTAAGGAAGAATACTGCGAAACTGCGAGACTTACTCAGACCAATAATGCACCAACACCTATTGTATGTGTAAGTATATTTAAATATTTATTAAAAGATCAGATTGGGGTCGATATTGGGGGTGTCTGATTTTGTCTGAGTGATTGAAAGTGCCAATGATCATATAAAATATAAAGCCTCCCCCCTCTAGCCTACAAACTTTATTGAGGGGAACCCCCCCCCCCATTTTAGTCTATGCATGCCACTGCCTAGGATGTATATTCCCCTGCAGCATCAACATTGATCAACAGATAGATTTTACGAGAAAAAAACTGATGAAAATCAGTGTGGGAAATATTACAGGAATTAAGAGTTTCCCAGCCCTATTCACTGCTAAAACTACGGTTTGATGAATTCACATGCTTCTCTTTCTAAGACCACAACCATCTGTCCCAAACTTATTTACTCCCATAGAAGTAATGGACCGTTGTCTGTTGATGGGGGGTATATGAACCTCTGGTGAATTTTTAGAACCTACAAAGTAATAGTCACCTGTAGGAGAGAGCAATAATCACTTGTGAAGTACAGAATAGCCAATAGATTTAGGAGCATTATCCAAATTTTTATATATTGTCTGAGTAAAAAAAAATCTGTTTTATCCCATCAACAAAAGACCCTTCCTTCGTGCAGGGATGTTACAGTAGAGTATTTAGAGCCAATGCAAGAAAAGAAAAAAAAACTGGTGTGAACACTGAACAGTTCCTACTGCATTACTCATAAAACAAATCTGTTGTATCTGACAACAGTTGAATGGGCGCCATTGAGCTGGAAGATCCTGCCAGAGCTTTTGAAGATTAATGCAACACACCTATGCTTCCAGAAAACAGATTTCTAAGTTACCAATGCAGCCGTAAAGACTGCTGCAATTTCCCAGAGGCTAAAGCACAAATTCTAAATAGGGTTTTTAAAAATCGCTGCTGCGGCGTCCATCCTCCTTGTACCAAGTTCTCCGGAATGATCAGGGTGCATCTGGGCACTATGTTTCCCTCCACAGTTCTGAAAATGTGGCTAGGTTTTCTCATTACGTGACAAAATACTAATCTGCAGTCTGGAAGCGCAACATAGGAACGATGCAGTTTAACATTTGTTTGAGCGTTTTTTTTAGATGTTGGTGTCCTTATTCTTTTGTGACATTTTATGGCACAGTTCTCTGCATAACCTGAAAGAATAATTACATCAAGTTGCTTCAAAACATTTTGCCTATAATTTAATAGGTAACCATTTAACTGAGCCCAAAGTATCAATACACCAATGGACAACCTTTTAACAAGGAAGCAACATATTTTTCTCACAAAAAGGCAAAATGGATTTAAAAAATGTTTTTATTAAAGCTATATTAACCAAAGACAACAAAAAGGAAATTCACATGAAGCTAATTAATAATATTACAGTCAGTGCATCATCTGCAATAAAATTTAACTGCCAAAAATATGACACCCCAATCTCTAAATTTGTCTTATCTATTAATATTATATGTCAAAGAAAACAAAAATGAATGGCAAAGCTGCTGGCTTCTGCTTTTTGCCTATTATAACCAAAGAGAGTGGGAATATGGGGAACACAAAAACGTGAACCGTTTTAAATAGTGACATTAATTTTTGATCAACTACTGATTCTCATTAAAAAGATGGTTTACAGTACTGTACTTAAGTGCTAAAGTAGAAAAAATAATAATAAAGTGTTTAAAATCCCGAACAAATAAGTCATAACAACAAAACCAAAAGATCTAAGTACCATAAAAGAAACTCGTTATTGAAAGCACCTGTTTTAATGGACCAGTAACAGGTCCTTAGGGGGCAATGCAATCCCTTCCATGAGGTTACAGTATCTGGTCTTACTCTGTCAATCATTGCAGTACTTCAAGTGAGACTGTATCATAGTAGAATAGTAGCCAGAGAAGCTGATAATTACATTTATGATACAGTGGTATATTCTACTTCAGAAACACACAAAATTACAACAAAATCATTTTGCACGACGATTATATTTATAAGAAAAATTATACACAGTTACTATTTTGGCAAATACAACTATTTAATATAACACTGCAGCACCTGTATGTCTCCATGAATTTTAAACCAACGGGTTTCTCGTGAAGTATTGTGCAGGGTTAAGCATTTATACAAGTTACACATAAGTTCTGATGTGTCTATTTAGTATGTTCAGCAGTTACTGATGTGTCTATAAACATTCAGCGAAATGCATATACAATGACACATTATGTTAGATTTAAACAGGTAATAAATTATTTGCATCAAACAACGTTTTGTTTATTATACGGTCATTGTTTAAAAAGTGTCCATTCGCGCTCAACAACCCGCTCTCTACACCGAGCATAGCATTAAATACATAATTAATTAATTGCCTTAATTGTGTGCATGCCTAAGAACTAGCAAAATGCGTCTAAAAGAGTAAAGTTTGAATGGTTTCAAATTAAATGTTTTACGATATATGCTCTACTCTTTAAAGTGTTTCATTGTAACCTCCGAAATATAAACAGTGTATTTTAAATTTATGATGTACAAATCCATGAAAGCAATAGTATATTTTTAAAGATCACCATACTTAAACTGTACTGCTGAGTCATTAGGGCAAGAAGTAACTCTGACAGGTTGGTGGGAGAATCGACCCATAGTCTGACCCATGTGTGACTTACCTGGGCGGATTAAACACAACATGCATTTTTATTTAACTATGACGTAAAATACTCTAACGTGCTGTCATAATAATCAGGTTCTCGTTAACTTTTGAAAAGACACGAATTAAGATCTATATAAATATAACGTACAGAATATTCTTTCGTGGCGAAATTCAAAAACACTCCGCGTGTTTTATAGAGACTAGTTTCCAAAACAAGGCAAAAAACTAGAAACATAAGGAAACAAATATCGGTTATAGGCAGGTACACAATTTAGATAACTCTGCCGTCAGACAGAAGTGAGTAAATAGTTTTATAGATTAACATGTATTATTAAACCCATAACAAGCCACACTGTATCTGCGAAGTACCTATGTAAACACGCGTTTTACCACAGTCCCCATGTGGTAACGTTCACACTGCTGTCGAAATTCCGGGCTTCCAGGCTGGCAAAGTGCTCATCTGTCCACATAGGGAAAGACAAGTGCTGGCACACTTCAGAAAATGATGCCACACTGCAAACACACACATGCTACAAGCAGGAAAACTGCTCATTACGAGTAAAGAAACGAGCATTACCTTGGAATACAATTTGGTGACGAGCCATCTATTTCCCAAGTGGCGAACAGGTTCATCGGTACGGGTCTGTTGAGCGCCCCGCTCCCGGGAAAGCTAAGCCGGCCACTTCTCTCCGCCATGGTGCAGGATAGCAAAGCTTTACCAACAGCGGTGTTATATTAAAAAATATGAGGAAAATATACAGTCACTTAAATGTGTCCTTAATGAGAACGCACGATAGCTGTTATTACGATTTGTTGGTAGGCTACAGTTTAATGCATATAGCATGACAACACGTTCACATCTCCCTGGCCGTTTCCATGTCGGACTCCTTAGGTGCCTGCAGTACCGCACACTCACCAGCAGCGGCAGGAAATAACGTCACTGCAACTACTGAGCAGAAACGCTGCAAATCCCAGAACATCTTCTAATTTCATTTTATTTGTCTGCGGTTAACACTTAAATATTCGCCTCTTTATGCTTGCTTGCATTGAAATATGTATACAAAATCTTATTGCATATGAATTACAGTATGTAACATTAACGCATATATCTACGATATCCACTGCGGTATTTTAAAAATACTATTTATGGTAAAGATCAAATAAACTATACTCTATACTAGGGATTGCGACGTTTATACGTGTTTGTTGTATGTTATGTTATGGAAGTGTTGCTACTTGATGTCAAGCATTTTATTTGTTAGATTATAATTATACAAAAAATAGCTAAGTAATACAGGGATGACCTAAATCATTCTGTACGCAACAATTATATTAAACAAAAGGACATTCTTTTCTGTTTTCAAGGACCAATAGTACATATCGTCCTGTGTAGGGCAGCGGTGACGCTAGAGCTTATCCTAGGAATCACATGGCGCGAGGCAGGATACACCCTGCACAGAAAGCCAGTCCAGCACATATATCTAGCACAGGCAGATACACTTGGAGCGATTTAGATACCAATCAATCCTTTTGAAGTACAAAACACCATTAACTGAATCAATAAGGTCCCAACTGAGCAAAACGTTTCACGCTTACTTTAGTAAACCCACGTTTGGGGCCTGCGTCTGTGGTCACCCTTCCCATAGAAATCGGTTTAAGTAAAGTAGTTAACGCCCTGATTTAAGTATATTATATTTGTCAATGACATCCGTTTCAGTTGGTCGATATAAAAGGCAGCTGCTGCCAGTACCCTTTAATCAGTTTTTAATCTCGGAATACTATAATTAGTTTTTTCGGTTTCAATTTTGAATAGTCTCGCTGACTAGTTGTCCATGAAAAGAATTGCGGCTGTATGTCCAACGGCGCCTGCATGAATTTTGATTGGGATGGTCATTAGGGACCAGTTGTATTTATAGGAGTGGCCGCCCTTCTCCGTCTCTTCTATGGTTCTGCTTGGAAAATAATCCATATTTATTACGTGTATATTTTTTTTGTGCGGGATGGTTCCAGGGGTTGCCACGCGCAATAATCGCTAATTTGCAGACGCTTTGTGTATAGCACCATCTACTGGAAACCCAACGCATTACACGCACTACCGTTGCAGTATTTGAGGATGAAATCGATAGCGGAGATACAACTAAATAATAAACGGTTAAACAAATTGACTATGCGTTTATAAAACACCGAACAAAAGATCCAAATTTGTAAAACAAGTTACCAGGTGCCGATTTACAGTATGGAATTAAAGTCCAGCGGCAGTAACAATTTTTTTTCTTTTTTTAACTGCAAAATGTCAGCTAAGCAAACAAAGGTATCAGAAAAGGGTGACAAAGCAGATCGTTCTTTATTTGGTGCACAGTACCTTGAAAATGTCGCTCCCCCCACACAACTTTCACAATGTTTGATTAACCAACTGAAATTAAACCCAAACAATTTTGAAATTAGAGCGTGTCCATATGGTATAGTTCACCTGGTACTACAGGCAAACACTGACCAACCGAATTACCAATTACAATTACTTTATGATGGAGGTCTCATCGTGGGAATAAAGGGCAATTAAATACAAAGTCTTAAAATGAATAGGATGCATAATTACCTTCATACCTTAAATTTTCCAGTTCGGCCAATAGCAGAAACTTAAAACAGCCAATTTGCAAGGAGAATCAAGTACTATCATGGACTAAAATAAATATACTATTAAAATAGCCAAGCCTACAGTGGGAACATTTACATTTATTTCTCACCTGCATATACAACAATATTAATAGCAAAAATTTTTTCAAACCACACAAATAAGGTAATTATGAGGGGGAAAGATGAAAGTCATTTGGGTACATTGCATGAAGGTAAATAATTCATATAGTTGACCATAACGGTCCCTGAAGATGCTGAGAAAATAGAAAAAGTCTTATTTCAAAGTATTACCATCAATCTAAGGGAGAATGTTGCTTACTTGGGTTACAGATAAATTTAAAAGAAAATTGCAGACTTCAATGGTGTAGTCACATGCTAGCAGACAGAACACCACTGCTAATCGAGAAAGAAAAGAAACATGGGCGCATCAGGTCACAGTCACTCGTCAACAGACAGCAGCAGCATCGCTGAGGACTGCTGCAGTGGACATAGAATGGTCTTCCTCATTCTCTAGCTTTACTGTTGGGTCTGAGAGGGTGAGCGGGACTGAGACTTCTTCCTCTGTGGGGGTGGAGAGCAAGAGCGAGACCTAGACCTAGAGCGAGACAGGGAGCGTGGCGCTGCACGGTTAGAATTCTTCTCCGGAGTGCGGGTCAAAGAGCGGGAACGCGATCGGGAATGATTATGGCTCCGGCTCTGGCTCAACGACTTGGACCGTGACCGAGACAGGGAGCGGCTTCTGGAGCGAGAATAGCTGCGGGACCGAGAGCGACTCCTACTTTGATAAGAGAAGAGGAAGAAAAGGAGGGAGGGAGGGAGGGAGAGGGGGGAAAAAAAAATTAATTACAAACGAAATTCCTCCTAATCTATTACGGCCAGACATCTACAAAAAATAAACTGGTTGTCGACAACTAGCAAGGTTACATCATGATAAAATGCATAAAGGAAATTTAAAAATACACACTTTCTCTTGCGATCCTCAGAGAGCTTCAGTTTGCGTCCATTCAGCTCTGTTCCGTCTAGTTTATCAATAGCATTCTTCATGTCGCTGTGAGACGCAAACTCAACCACCCTGGTTAGACAGAAAAGCACACTGGGCAAAAGGTACCAACACCAGCCAGTCTTCAGCAGAACATGGAAGTTAACCAGTTCTACTTGTACTAAGCAATATTAAAGCTGATGCACAGTCATGTTCTTCACACTTACCCTTCATTTTTGTTGGTTCTGTGAGCATCCACAAAAGTAACCTCTCCAACTTTCCTCATCAAATCTTTCAGGTCCTGCGCCATAAATTAAATTATTAAGATGGAATAATACAAACAAATCTTAACACCTTGTATAAACAAGAAGTTCATTTAAAATTAGAAAATCCACCTTAAAAAAAATGAGATGAGGCAGCACATACACAAATACATATGCAACAGCCCCTACTTCTGAAGTCCAGGAAAGTAACCAAATGAGCCATTTACTCAAACATCCCCAATCTGCTTAGTTAACAAGCAGGTGGAGCAAGGAAACTGATACTATGAGAAAGACGATACCCAAGAATTTACCTATTTAGTCCAACTTCAAAATTTGAGATTAAATATAAGTTAAAATAAATCCAAAAATAGGTTCATAAGGACAGGGGATGCAAAAGGAATGAAGAAATATGCTATTTTTCAAATGAATTTAGTTAAATTAAATTTCATCTAACCTTCAGAGCCTAATTTATCAGAGCTTCATGCAAGCATTTGTCTTGCACTTGACAAATGTCAATTATTACCAGCTGAGAATTTGCATTTTTTTTTTTGCCAACTATAGTATTATCCATTTAACAAGCAATCCATTCCCCATTCTAGTTTTATACCCTCCCCCCATCGGTATAACAAAACTCAATCATGTGAGTTATGGGCTACTTACCGTTCCATACCCAGGAAGACATTAGCAAACAGCCACTTGTCCAAATAGCAAATCGGAACCAATGCAGTGTTAAGCCCTTGAGAAATGACCGTAGCCTTGTCTCGGAATCCAACCTCCACAAGTACGGAACCAGACAGCAAGTAGGAGGGACGCACCCAGCTGTCAACATCCCCATCGCCAGCAACAGAAAAAGACCCAAACAGGAGAGCGCGTGGACGTGGTTGGACGGGGGGAACTGCAGGCGGGGATGCCAGACCACAGACCCTCCAGACTGTGGCTACATTCCTCCTAAGGCTATCCTGCGCTAGACCTCTTTCACCCGCTATGGGGCCCAGCCAAGATATAGACCACCGGCAACTGTGTGTAGGGAGAGGCACCACATGGACACTATTCAGGGCACAACCAGGAGAAGACGCTATGCACATCAGACACCTCCCCTGCCCAGTCGATACATGGGTCCCAGCATGGGAAGGGGGGCCGTGCATGCAACTCCATAACAAGAGAAACCAGACAAGAGCAGCTGTTAAAAAAACAGAAGGTTTAAGATGTACTTGGTTAGATTAACCTTTGTGCATAATCAAAGATGTAAAGATTAAATACAAGATAAAAATTGCTCTGCCAACTGATCATTCTATTAATGTAATCCATCCGACTGCATAGGTTTACTGATTCCATGTGTCAAAAATAAAAAAAACCCTTACCATATAACTGACATTCATGTCATTAATGAAAGCTGCTTTATATAAAAAACTATATGTCATTAAATAGATTCTGTTCAAAACAGATTTGTTGTTAAACAAATGGAAATGTTCCCTCACCTGCCAGCTGATCCGAGATGAGAGATTCTCAACAAGGAGTCTGTGTTCTGTGCGTACAGGTGGGCCATATCTAAGGACAGAGTTCAGAGTTAAATGAAGGTCAAATGCAAGTGCAAGATGGTATAGTTTTATGTTACGGCTGTAATGGTACACGTATTCATTGTGTATCGTTTGGTACGCACAATGAAACAAAACATTTATTGCAGAGGGCGGAACTTAAATTCACAAGTAGAGGTTCAAGGTAGATATTACGCTAATCGTGGCCAAGGTGCTTAGTCAGTCATAAATCGGTAGTTTGAGAACATTTTCATCTCCCAATTAATTACACCAGCACAAAAGAGTAGTTAAGACGAAGAATGTCTTTTGGCTCGGTGATACCGAACTCCGATATGTTGCTGGAAAAACACCCAAACTGCCCAAGAAAGTTAGTCTCCCCATGGCATTGGAGCACTGGCATGACAGTTTGACATTGGGAGGACAACTTAAATACAATTTATACTATTTATTTGGGGGGGACGAATGAATCCAAACTAAATATTGGGGGTCCCTGCTGCACTGAAATTACACTGAACCATACATTTTGTGTGTTGGACATCTATTTTGTCAGCATGTACATTTACCTCAAAGCAAACTGCGCTTATGCAAAAAAGAATTTTCACGATCATACAGATTTGGATTTAAATTTATTGAGTCAACTACAAGCACTTAAACACAAATTTAAAATGTTGTCCTGTTCTGTTATACAAAGCTGCAACATAGGACTCGTGAAGTTCACTTATGAAAATGACAAGAGTACAAAAACCTCCCACTATGAAAAAGTTCGGAGATTATTCTTGCAGATCCCTTGCTAGATGGAGCTACAGCTTTCCATTAGGTGATTTTTCCTGGCTGATATACGTAAAGCAAAGTAATGTGGAAACAAGATAAGATTACAAATAAGTAACTAAACAGCTAACTAGGACAGGCTAAAATTTCCCCACTCATTTCTGCTGTGGGCGGCCAGAGTGGCGCTGTTGCCGTTCTCTGTAGAACTACTGCATCATTTCTTGATTAGCATTAAACTTCAACACAGTGGAAAAAGTGCCAAACTTTTCTAGAATCGGGAGAGTAACAGGCATCAGATGTGCGCTAAGGAAGCATTTCATTCAAATCGCAAGTGTAGTAATCAACTGCGTTATTGATCATGAGACTCAAATGAACTGACATCGTTATAACAAATAGCCAGATATCTTCCCAAATGTGCATTTCACTGGGAAACGTATCTGTCTAATCAAATTTGGATTACCACACCAGGTTTTCATTTAGTGATCAGAACCTGTATGTACATTTAGTGAAATTTGGTTTTTCAAATTTTTTAATATGGTTATATAAATTAATTTTTTGGCATATTCTTAATCGCACAAAACCTATTAAATCCAACAACTACGTTATTTAGGTTATTCATTAATGAAGTGCAACAGTCATCATACCTGGAACCACTGCTGCGAGGTTGGCGGTAACTACCAAAGCGTGGAGAGAACCGCCCAAACCCAGCTCCAACTCCGCCAGCACCCCTTCCTCTACGGGACCGTGCATGTTCAATCGTCACTCTGCAGGTACACAACCACAGAAGTGGATTTAAGCTAATAAGCAAGTTTAATTTATAAGCAAGTTACATTTGTAAAAACAGTCTTACGAAAGATGAACAATATTTTAAAAAGTATACTGCTTTGGAAGGAACATCACAAAAAATATTCACTTTTTCTAACAATTTAGTACTCATGTCAAAGAGGTACTCATACTCATGAAACGTGAAACGTTACTCAAAGCACACTGCTACATCGATAATGTTACCTTTCACTGCAAAGCTCTTTCCCATTCAGTTCATATACAGCATCATCAGCATCTCGGTGATCATCAAACTCCTAATACAAGGCAAGAATATAAATCAGCATCTCGCAAAAGGCTCAGATCTTTATAATAAACTGTTAGCAATGAAACAAAAAAATAAATTCAGCCTTACAGTACAATACTCCACAAAATATACATGTCACCCCACCCCCTCCCTCACAATACCCCTGCGACTTATTAAAATGACTAATGCATCTGGTTGTGGAGCTGCACATTGATAACTTCCCTGATCCTAGCTACAAAAAGTAAAAATTCAAAGTTGTCATTGCAAAAACATAGAAGTCATACAAAGACACAGAGAAAAGTGTGGTATTTTACTTGTTTCAGCACAGTAGGCTTTTCCAATATGAAATAAATTTGCTAAAAGCTGTACACGAAAATAAACTGGTTTCCAGCAGGGCAACAGCCAATCACAATATTACAAATCAGGGAGAGAATCTAGAGCCACTAATGAGAATGTATGAGAAAGTTACAGCAATAAAGTGTGTCTGAGGGCCTAACAGTTACAATGCGAGCTGCCAGGATATTTCTGAATATCTTACACATTAAAAGTGAAGACAGAAGACTTCTGTTCATTATCCCAGTGATGCTTCTGGCAAAAACTAATCTAGCATCATGTGATTCCTACTCCTAACAGCCGTCTAGTACAAATGATAGATAGGACTTAAATGGGATTTTCAAACATTTTCAAAAGCTGGAAGCATTTAGAAGTGTTCATATGAACTATAAACTATCCAACTGCATTAAGCCTATTATATTTTTGCCATTATTATTATCAAAATAGATGCAGTTACCACGGACAAACAAGTAATTTTCAAAAGACTGGGTAGATTTACCAAGCACCATGCAAAAAATACTGCTGGAAGGCCTTACCACGAAGCCAAATCCATTCTTGAGGTTGATCTCCCTTATCCGTCCATACCCCTTGAAAAACTTTTCCACATCCCTTTCTCGTGCATGAGGGCTCAGGCGACCAATGAAGACACGACATCCACTCATTGTCTGGGGGGGGGGGGGATTATGCAAAGACAAAACAGTAGAAAAATTGTTACCTGGTTTGTCAATTCTAATCAAGAATTAAACTGAGCCGAACAGGAAAGATTAACATGAAGCGCACCAAAAAATTTTTTTTTTTTATATATTTAGTTAAAATATATTGACAGGAAAAGAAAATAAATCCTCCACATGATAATCATTCATAATAAAGTGTCCTACTTCGTAATGATTTGATTCTAGAGATACACCAATCAACAGTGACCAGAATCAGCTGATTTTCAGCGTGCTCAGCCTGGACCACAAATCCGGTCAGTCTCATGCATTTCCAATACCAAACCGGTCTGTTTTACATATGCACCACACGTCATACAGACAGCAGCGCAGGCAGCCTCACAGTCGCGTGCACGCTCACAGCCATGCGCTAACTTGTCGTTAGCGTGGAAGTTCTTTACTGTGAGTGAAGACAACACAAAGGTTGCAATTTGTAATACACGTAAAGCCAAAATAAACCATGAGAAAGTGGCGAAACATCGGAGGTAAAACGTTAAACTCATTATTAACCATACACTAGATAATCTTGAAAAGGAATAATCATTAATCTTACTAGCTTTTCAATTTTTTTTCCTATGAGTGTAAAAATGTTTTAGTGAAACTAACCGGCTGCGCTACAATATCCATACAGTATGAAGGCATGAAAAAGCCTGATCATAACATTACCCCACAGCTATTATTTGGAAGAGAATAGTACTTCAATTTTTAGACGTTTGTAACCTATGAGCTTGTTTTTATTTTAAGACTGGTAAAACAAGAGAAAAAAGGTCAATGTTGTGTTATCTGATGAATTTAAAAACATACTGGAAAATGATACAAGTAACTGACATTTTACTTAAATCTGCTCGTCAGGTAACGAAAAATATATCAGAAAAAGTTGGGTACACAACTCATTCAGATTTGTCATTGTTCAATGATCATTGTTATTTTTACCTCTTTCCAATCACAGAGCACTTTGAGACTTGTTTAACAGAGAAGATCCTGTAACTTTGTATAGTTTGGAGGAAATTGTAAAGTTTAACAATTTGTTTTATTATGAAAATAAAATTTGTATTGAAGAAAAGTTGATTTTGGTTTGTATATGCTGTCAATTATAGTTCTTTAGAAAGAACATGGGAATCGGCAGGTCACACTTGCAAAAAAATACATAAAATGAATTGGCCAAGAAAATTGCGATCTGTGTATCTCAATTCATTTCACATAATGCATTTTTATAATTGCCATATTAATGGTGGAACATATTAACTTGTTTCAAAAAATATAAACTGTAAGTCTTAAGAGCTTCTCACTTCCTAATTAAAGTTATTTTTTCTGCAACCATATGACCTAAACTCAAGGGATTGTGTGTCAAAATCTAAACGCTTACAATGTCATACAGACCTAAATGTAGCACTGATAAACCGCATATCTGTCGAGGCTGTAGTTGGTTCCCTATAATGAAATATTTCCCCTTATTCAGTCATGCCAAGCAATAAATGATAAGAAAACTTGAAATATTTTGCGGAGTCAAATTCATCACCATCACATTTAACTAGGTGCACACTGGAAACTGAATTACAAGAAAAATCAAAATACACTTACATTTTAAGAATCACACATGTGTATCATATTAGACAAAGATAAAAGGGGCTGGCAGAGCGATCCTGAGCAAGGCCCTTAACCCCGAAAAATGCTCCGGAGCTCCAAATAAATAACTGACTGAGCGCTGACCCCCAAGCTTTGCTGTCACCTATGCCTGTTAATCCCACATAATAGTACGATGGAATATGCGGAAACGAAACACTTCCTATATAACAGTACTAATTTATAATATAACCACATAAAATATCATTAATTGTGAAGGGATGAGCATATGTTCGGAAAAAAAAACATTATTGTCTTCTATCATTCATTACTTGATGGTTTGCTAGAGACTAAATCGAGTTGTTACTTTAACCATGTGGTGGTCCGTTTCGAAACAAAGGATAGAGTTTGGCAGCTATTACGGATATAAAGCAAGAGAGAACTTCCGAAATCGTCACATTTGAATACAATCTGTAGCATTAATTATCCAGCTTCACTCCGAAATGTTAAATTCAGCTTCCGTGCAAGTCAACTTTCGTTTTGGCCAGTTATTAAAACACGTTGCACATCATCAGCGGAGGACATTGCGGCCCAGTCATCCAAACCTCTAAACCTTACGAACCACCCCCTACAAGGCCGAAACACTCTCCTCACATCACCGCTGAACCATAAGCTTTAATATAACAGCTATAACAAATATACTCTGTTGTGCAATGTTGATAAAAAATCTGTTACTACACGGCATTGTGCCGAGAGGCTTACTCGACGCCGACATTTATGCAACTAAAAAACCGTCGTGCAACTAAAGAACCACCAATAACGATGATTCAACTTGGAACTGTCCTGTACCTGTTGTGTCCGTTTTACTTTTTTGATCCGTTCTGAAAACATAAGAAAATTCACAGAGACAAGTAGTAGTATGACATTGAAGCGCTATAAATTTAGCGACAACTAGTTTTGCTAACAGTCTACGTAGGCCTCATGCGAAAATGCACACCGAAGACGTATTCTTTACAGGACAATTTTATATAATTAAATTCTACACTACTCCAGACAAAAGTAATACGATGACACTATGGTTTTAATTTAAATCCAAATACCTACTATCGATCGAAACTCTGGCTAAGACAACGAGGCATTTCATAAGCAGTTTGTTTACGACGAAGTGTACAATTTCCTTGACCCAGTTTTCAGATGGTTAGTGAAAGACGTAAGGTGCAGCGTAAGACCTCCTAAACTTGTAAACCACGTTACACCGAATAACGATATAGAAACGCCGTTTATTTTCACCCACCTCTTCCTTTTAAATCGCCCCTCGTTCGCTGCAAAATGGCGTCTTTAGACGATGTGTACAAATGGCGATCAGCTACTCGCAAGACCGCGGAAATGTAGCCGCTTTATGCTGCCAGCGTTCTGGCGGATATAGAATGAATGACAAATGACGTAACCAATAGTGTGAGACGGGAGAATTAACGGCGGAACTGAGGAATTTTTAAAGCGTAGACTAATGAAGAACCGCACGACTATCATCCATATTATCCATATTTACCCATTTATGGAAATAGTTCTTAGGGGAAAATATTTATACATTTTTAAGAAGTTTTAAAATTTTCCAAAATGCTATATATATATTCATGAGTAGGTGTATGTAGTATTTTTTACCAGGACTATGACTAAAGTGAATATTCTGAAAATAAAGGGTGTACCACAACTGGGTACATTTTTGTGTGGAAATCAGGTTTGCATACTTAAGCTATGATTCACATGTCACAATGCTTAACCACTATATCATTGCCCAGGTTTTGTCTGAGGAGAGCAATTCATCGCTAATCAATGATACTTCTTTCATCATTTATACAAGCACACAGAAATTCTTTAGTTTTCATGATCACATATTCCAATGCATAGGTGAGAGCAAAGCTCTTATAATCAGTGTTTATGGACAATTTTCCATAAATCTTTTACATCTATTAACTAACGAATTTGAACTTTTGTAAGCATATTCATGGCATTTTTAAAGAAATTTGCAATTACAGAACAATTGCAATTAAGTCCCAATGCTCAACGCAAAGTTATGCCCTTGGCTGTAGCCCAGTGAGTTATGGATATGTGTATGTTCCATGTCTGGTCATGAGTTTGTATCCTGTCGCCAGCAGAGTAAAAGTGATTATACACGAGTAACTTTTTGAGCAATGTTACCAGAAACGGGCAACCAGCTGAGACACAAGGCAACTAATCAAGACAACGGCCAGTTAGCATCAACCAATGAGAGAAGAGCAGATCTATTGACAGGAAGACTGACACTGGAAAGACGGACACTGAAGCTCCAAGTCGGTCACATGATGCAGCTAACATTCTGATTGGAAAATCTCAAAAAGCTGCACACTGAGATCAAAATTGTCTAGATTGAAATTTATTGCCCATTCTCGATGGCAAAGTGCCCGAGCATCGTTGCTCAGCAACAGTGCCAGGCAGCATTGTTCAAAAAGATGCCCTGTGTATATCACCTTAACTGACTGACTGGATGCTAGCTGAGCATGTGCTCTGACCCCCAAGCCTTTCTCACTTTTACATCACTTCAGCAAAAGTGTCTGCTATGTAAATGTAATCTCAACTCAATAAATGGCTATCAGTAAACACTGGTATTCACCATTGTATTCCTTTATGATGATAAATCTACATATTTTAAGATGGTGCTGTGGGATACAAATGCTGCTCATTTTCAAGATAATGCAAGATAATCTCTGTAATGCAAAATATCTATGGAACAGCTAAAGTTTTTTTTTTTTTTACCCTCGATTTATAGTATTACGAAGTGATGCATTATCCATATTACTTAAAAATGTCTCATTTCAAATGGGAATAAAAACCTGTCATGTCACCCAAGGTCTCAGGGTGATCATGACAAGAGTAGCAGGATGGAAAATGATTTTTTATTATGATGAAAGAAACAAACATAGCCATTCCTCTTCGATGGAATGGTGTGTGCGAACTGTTAATTCTGTTGATATTCAAATGCAGAGTCAGTAAAATAACTGCCAGTGAGGATTATTGTTTGCAAGTTTTTAATTAGTATATTTTCTAAAATTGTTGGTGGTCTTCTAAACCAGTAAGGTGTATATCAATCTATTTTAAACTGTACAGTACAAAAGGAAAATACATTAATGGCATCACAAATAAAATATCATAAAAGATTCGACTGAAAATTTCCATTGAAACATTAAAAAGAAATAAATACATTAATAAAAATAATTATGATTTAAATTTCAGTTAAGTTAAAATACTGGAGGACTATTTTGGTATAGTTTTATAGTCTTATTTGCTTAGCATCGATTCTTAGGGCTTTTGTAATGTCTGGGATTATGAGAGTAATATGTATCTTCACCTGAGAGTACAACTGTTTCCAAACATGTATTCTGGATGATAAACTTGCTTGTAACAATTTAAGTGTATGGAGATACAAAGGCAATAAGTGTGACACTGATGATTTCCCCATTACCGGATTTAGCAAAGGCTGTGTGACCTTGCTTGGAATTGACTTGCATCATAGATTTCAGGGATGTTCCCATGGTCTGGACAATTTATAAACACCAATTCATCTAACCGCATTTCTTTAGACAGCGGGAAGAAGATGGAGAACCCAAGGGAATCTCATACAAAAACAGGGAGAGCATGCAAACTCCATATGAGCATGTCTTGACAAAAACAAGAAACTGTAAACATATTCTCATAATTTTACCAAACTACACTTGTTTCAATAAACTCAGATAGAGAAAATAAAGAAAGAACTGTGTTTTGTCTATACCATCTGTCGCTGATCTTTAAACCTTTCGAGAAACTCGTGAGAATACGAATAAAAGTTCTGTAAAGTTCTTTATCTGCAGGGTCAAAAAATTCTTGTGCATAAAAAATTATGCATTTCCTTTGCAGTCTCTGTGTTACAATTTTCATGCCTCTTTGTTTTGGGTGTTCATACATCCTGCTTTTCCTGTGCAGGCATGGGGGGCTCTGGAGCCTCAGTTCAGGTCTAAAAATGGAAGAGCATTCCTAAAGAGAGCACGGACCCCGAGAAACACTGTCACCGGCTGCTCAGACCCGGGTATGGCGGCAGCTGTGCGAGGAGCCAGGGGCCACACTGGCTCCTGAGGCTGAGGGAAGATCTTCATCGCTAGACTCTAGCTGCTCCTCTTTATGAAGGCCCAGGCTAATATGGCTTTGAAGGGCAGCTGGGGTAAGCCATTCCTTCGGTAGGCAGCTTTGTAGGAATGGGATGCAGGAACTGAAGTAGGCCAGTCGATTCACCCAACGAGGAATTTCTTGTCCACACAGCAGCTACCAAATAAAGAAACACATGGTTATGACACATCAGATTTCCAAAAATACGACGCATCCGGAACAGTCAAGGCGCCGTTTCACTTTATTCACTCTGTTCCTTTCAAAATCTCCCAGCTAGACAGAATTTCCTGATTAATTTGCCCCCATGACCTCAAACTCAGGCGATCAAAAGAGGATATTGCATTAATATCGTAAAAGATTAGACTGAACATTTCCATTGAAACATTAAAAAGAAATACATTAATCTACTTAATATTAAGTAGATGTCAGTTTTTACTAACCTCAGAAAGTGAAGACGAGAAGTGGTTGCAGTTTTTGTGCATTAAGTGGTAGGCGTTGCCCTTAAACTCCTTGCCCAGCTCTTCCATAATCTTGTCTATATCATGCTCAGTGAAGTCTGTTGTGCCTAAAGCAATGGCCTCTCTGCAGGTACAGAAATACCTCAGACACTTTGTTGCAAAGAACATGTCACATGATTTATTAAATTATTAAATTTTCTATTAGCAAAACTTTAAACATTCTAACTGGACTGTACCCATCAAATAAACTTTCATGTACTAGTTAAACAGAGGTGGAAAGTTCAGGTTCAGAAAGTACAAATCCAGACCAAGATTTCGTTTCAACCAACCAGTTGAATATCAAGAGTCACACGGTTACAGATTGGTCAGCTGGTTGGTTGGAACAGAATCTTGGTCTGGATTTGTACTTTCTGAACCTGAACTTTCCACCTTTGTACTTTAGATATTACAGGAAATAGAATTGATTTATTTCATGGAATGGCACAATATTTGTAAATTTCAAAGTATCACATAACATACCTAAAAGTGCTGGATTTGATACTAAAGAATTCCATATGCAGTTAAATGAACAGAACTGATGAGTGCAAGATTATTTATGAGAGATCTAAATAACTGTTGTTTTATTTTTGATAAGAATCCATCCATCGATCCAACACTTATCACTTTAAGGTGACACCTTAAATAGAATCCTAGACCATTAAAGCAGTAAATGGTTTGCAAACTGATTAATATATAAGGATGCATATTTTTTTATTATTTTGTGAAGAGTAAAAACCTTATTATTTCCATAACTGGGTAGTAAACAAAGTATCCACAGAGATTTAGCTGGGATATTTTGCCTTTAAATGTTTACTTCATGTTTCGAAAACAGAGTTGTCCTTTTCCTAGAAGAAACTTGCTATTACTTTACATGTGCAACATTTACTTCCAATAACCTGAAAAATATCAAGTATATGAACCTTGTAACAAAGTTTTTATTCTCAATATACATTAAGAAAAGTTTAATACTGTTAAGATATTCATTTTGGAAGGTAAAATATACCTAATAGATGACATATGCATCTTGTTGTGCCTTATGCATTACGTGCACCCTCCTTGGTATAGGACGCTTGTTATTGTTACAGTCTGTGCGGTACATATATCTTTTTACGTTATAAGTAACACTAGGTGGAGCCCATCCAACAATGTGGGAAGTACTTATTGGTGAGGCGTAATTCCAGCAGAAAGTGGATAAATGGTACTGCTGGAGACAATAAAGAGGACAAGAGGGAAGAGGAAATCGAGAGAGAGAGAGAGGGAGAGAGAGAGACAGAGAGAGAGGGAGAGAGAGAGAGGGAGAGAGAGAGACAGAGAGAGAGGGTGAGAGAGAGTTTACCGTTTGGTGGGCGTGTTTGTTGGTAGGTATCATAAGGGAGTTAGGGCAGATAATTGTTTTTCTTATTTGTAGGTTAGTAGTTATTGATGGAGTTAGTATTTTGGTTTTGTTTATTGTTTAGGCCTGGCAAGATGGAGAGATGGCATGTTCGTTCTCTCCTGTGTCTCTGTCTAGCTGTAAATACTTCTGTAAATAAGGGGTGATTGTAAACTGAGAAGAAACTGAACCACGTTTGTGGTTTCTGCCTGAGCCAGATTATGTAAGCTGGCTTGTAACAACAATGAATAAATATTCCCAATGTTTAATTTAGTTTTCCTGATTTAAAGTGTTTGGGTTAGCAACTGAAATCCTTCAGATTCGAACGACACAATAGTTTTAGCCTTAAAATTTATTTTACTGAATATATTATACTGCAATCACACTCCTTGTTAAAGAAGTAAATGAGTTTTCTAAAACCTGTAGGACTGTGGATTTTATGGGGCTGGATTTGCAGATCCAAGGATTAGAATGATATACTCACTTGAACTTGAAGGTTTCTCCAAGCTCAGCAGTATTTCCAGGAGTAATCTCAAAAATCCCACTGAAGGGGTATGGGTGGCCTCCGTATGCAAACTCTAAGGAGGAAGAAGAGGGATTGAAAGATGGAAGAGCAAGAGTTTATCATCATCATCATCATCCCATTTCTGGTGAAAGATGTGCTGAAAAAGTGGTGGAGAACAGATATAGTATACTACAGATATAGTATACTACAGGTATAGTATACTACAGTAAATACTAGTTTTAATCATGTGGGACACTGGATGCAGGAATTTCCAAATTAAAAGTACACACATTTCAAATACCTAATACACAGAAGCTGCTTTAAATTATTAAAAGCTGTCAATCTAAATAAAAGCACTCAGGCAACGATGGGTTAAATAGCATCAGCCGTGGCTGTATTTATTGGGAAATAACCCAGGAGAACAGGGTAACATGCCAGCTGCAGGTCTGGGGGTGTCTATAAGAAAATAAAAGGTAGGGTAAACCCCACAACAGAGAAAAAAATAAATAAATCAAGAAATGGAGAAAGATTGCTTCAGTTGGAGCAGGTAGACTGCAGCCAGTGATGCAGGCAGGAAGTTCCAGCTCATGCAGGCTATTTTAAGGGGGGAAGTGATGCTGGGAGAGGCAGCAGCTCGTGTGATTGCTCGCCTCCGACCGTGGCTCATTGTGGGAGGGGCTCTGCCGCAGCCTGCTGGCTGGCTGGCTGACCGAAACATCGGTTCTCGAATTTGCCAGGTGGTTGCTGTCCGAGGTTGTGCACCAAGTACACGCCCACCTGTCCACTGGACGGAGCAGCATGCGTGCGAGTCCCAGAGGTGCCGTCGTGACAACAGTTAGATGATCTTTGAATGTGTGTGTGTAAAAAAAAACAATGTATAATGTAACAAAAAAAAAGAACACGCAGTAAAAAAGGTACATTTGGCCAGCGGCAAGCTAGAATTAAAAGCTTTGCTGCCTCTCTCTATTGCTACAGAGCTGGAGGTCACAAACTACGGGCAATCATTCATTAAATTTAAACATTTAAAAAATATCTTGCTAATTTGTCCAAGAATATTTTGTTAACATTAAGCAAGCAGTAACATGCTTTACTGATGACACTTAGGAGAGCATTTCTCAGTCCTCTTTTCCTTTGTAACCCCTAATTCTGATTCTCTTTTCCGCTAATTTCACATTAAAAGCAAATATTTGGACACATTTGTTTCCTGCTCCTCCAGCTCTACGTTTCTTGCATTATTTTTTCTGCCTAGCAATTTTTTTTGCAGCATACCCTAGCAGAAAAACATTATACAAATTATGTAAATGTCCAGTATACACAATATTGTGCAAAAGTCAAAGAAAATGAATGAAGCTATTTATCTGGGTAGGAAGTATATATTTGCTCAGAAAAACACAATTTGACATTACAATACATGCAAATGAACAGTAACTCAGTAAAATAAGAATTTCCTCTGTTACATCTAGTTGGATGACTTGAAGAATACAGCTTTGGGGTAATTACTGGTAAGGGCAGAATTCAGGTTGTCTGTTAGACATTTCAGCCCTATTTGTGTCTAAATGAATAGGCTTTTCCTTCATTTTGCAGCTTATACGTTTCCCGGATGAAGGTGTGGACGGCCTACCACATAAACCCTCTCTAAAGCCTTAATGCTGAGAATGACACAGTGAATTACCTATCCATCATGGATGCTGCTATTTGGTACATGCTCACATAAAGCCTGGAGCCCATCCCAAGAAAGAGAACATAAGAATTAAGAGAATTCCCAGAAGGCAGTCCATCAAAGGGTAGATACATAGACATGGTCACAAGCTTCAGGCAACCTAGAGATGCTGATTAGCCTAACAACTTAATATGTGCAGGAGGAATTCCATGTTAACAGAGCAGAGGCAGGATCTGAAAGCCTCACCCTGAAGGAATGAGGTAACGCATTTACAGAGCCAAAGTGCCACCCTGTACAGTCCTATGCATGGGAATATTTATTTATGTCAAGGTGCATGTAATTCAAAGTATCTAAATAAAGTTAACACCAAAAGCCAAATAGATATTTTACTGTTACAGTAAAAACAAAAGTGTAAAAAACATGGAAAATCTGCATTTTTATTTCAAAACCCAAAAGGCCTGGATACAATTAGAATAGAATTAATGTGGCGTATAATTAAAAATGATGAGATTGGTTTAGGGTTGGTTTAGAGACAATACCGTCAGCTTTGTGCATTTAGTTAAGGTAGAGCAAAGTCGAAATAAAGGCCAAATATGATCATTACCATTTACAAAGCTTTAAATCTCCAAAGATTTTGGTATTCTTGCCTTACAGTTCACAAGGTTATTTAAATCTGCACACAAACTACTGCCAATGTCCCAGGAGCTGGGTGTAAAAAAGGACTATTTCTCTCAAAATATTACCAAAAAACACCACATACACGTCTCCAAGTGTTTCTGCATTATCGCTTGCATTTTACAGTCTTGCCATGCAGGGTGAAGCCAAGCTTTGTGTCCTGTGCTTCTTCAGGCAGGCTAAACTAAACAAAGGCCCCTGTGACTGAGCAGGATAAGCGATTCACAGATGGATGTTTCTACAGTTCGTGTTATTGTTCGTGTATGTGTCTGCAAACAAACTACTGCCAACGTCCCAGGAGGTTGGTTCAAAAGGAAAAAACTCAAAAAAATTCTCAAAGGATTTTCAGAACTGCCAAAAAAATTCATTCCCAAGAAAGTCTGACTGAAACTTACCAAGAGCATTGGGGGGGGGGGGGGGGTTTTGGGGATTAAGACAAATTAGGGCTTTCTTGCAATGCAAATCAAGTGGCAACATTACAAAAGAAAACCCTGCATATATTCAAAGATGGAGAGAGTTTTTTTGTGGGATTACTTGCCGCCTCCAATACTGAAGGTACCTAATGTGGACACTGTACCATGAAGGGACTTTCTGAACATACTGTCATGTTAATGGCAGCTCTGGGCCGGATTGAAAGGTGCCCAGGAGCACACAGTAGCTTCTATCCATGACGTGGTTGTGGGGATCATGGCCCCCACACTAATTTCAGATGCAGCCTTACTGACTTTGTGCTGGACCCAGCACTGCGGAATCTAGTTTTTCCAGCAGGATAATTATTCCAAAGATATTTTAAATATTTTACAGGTGCTTAACAAGCAAAAGGATTTTGTTGAACTGAGATTTTGATGAAATGTTAATGCTAAGACATAAGAAATATGGTCAAAACTAAACGTACAGTAACAAATCATCACGTTATTAAAGAAATTACTGTGTTACTATGAAAGAACCTCAAAATACAGAGACAACCAAAAACGTGTAAGGTTGCAGAAAACTTTAGTAACTTTAAAATCAATAGCAACAAAGAAACAAAGGCAGTGTGGATTATATTTCAGAATGATTTACCAAGACCATTCCAAAACTATTATTCGGATTGCATGTAGGTATAGTGGGGGTGGTTTGATGGCCGTGTGTGTAAATGCCCCTAATGTTAACATGGACGATCTCCTGGTACTCTGGATTCTTCCCACAATCCATTTGTTTGGCCTGCAGTAAGATAGCATCCAGGGATTACCCTGCTTCATGCCCTGTGCCTCTTGGGAAAGGGTTAGGCTCATATTACCATGCACTGGATAAGCAGTTAGGAAAAATAAGATGGTGAATGACTGTACAGATACTCCTCGACTTACAATGGAGGTAAGTTCCAATTAACTCATCGCAAGTTGAATTACGGATATGATACGATGACACACTTGGGCATTTAGCGGATATAATGGGTTTGGGAAAATTTGGTTAAACACAGAAAAAAATGGCACCTTTCATTGTTAAACACTGGCATGTTTTTACGTTTTTACAGTTGCTGTTGCTACAGAGATACTGGATGCTGACAGCGCTGGGCATCTTACAGCATATTGCTACCCTGGGGAATAGATCAAAATGCAAAGTTTGAGGACTAAGTCGACCCATCATAAAGTGAGGAGCATCTGTATTTAGCGGGGAAGGCTAGTGTGTCTCAAATCACACTGCAAGAAAAATAAAGCTACTGTAAGGGACATGACATAAATAAAATATACCCCATAGAAAAACCTTTGATTCTACCTCTACCGTAGACCTCGATGCCTGAATGGAAGACTCCTATACCCAGAGTAGAAGTATACTCATTGATCCAATACTGTAGAGAAAGAAGAGAAAAAAAATTACAAGTGCTTACAGGTATTCGCGATTCAGGTAGTGCACATAAGATGAAAGTTGATCATCCATAATGTCGTCATATGGGATCACCTCATGAAAATATCAATCTGGCAATTATTTTTCATTTAGCATTAGATCAAACATTTCCAAATTCTTCAAAAGATTATTATTAGAGACAGAAAAGAATGTGGTACCTCAGCTCCCATAACAGTTCTTCTATATAAGCTATAACTATACACACACACACACACACACACAGCCACAGAAAAAAAAATAGGAAACCACTCTATATTTTTCAAAAACTCTGCATTTTTACATCCTGGTTTAATCATTCTTACTATATTAATGAGAGCTAATGCATTAAATGTTTTTTTTAAATCCGTTATTTCGCTTTAAGTGCTTGGTAGGAAATGGAAATGAACCAGATTCCATGCCGTGAATCTCAATGTTCGGAACTATTCACCGTCCCCGTGACCCTGAAGTTGGCTGGAATTTTCGCTGCCATTTTTTCACAACGGGCCTCTAAGGTGTGGCCACTTTCTTTTCTCTACCGCTCTGGCTAGGATGACTTTCACAGCAAACATGCCATAGGCCAGCCCGCACACAGCAAGCAAACAAAACGCAGTTTGTTCATTGATTTTAACACGTTAAATATTTGAAATTAACTGCAACGATTAATTCGTTAATTTTGACAGCCCTAATATATATACGTATACACACATACGTGTATACTATATACACACACACACACAAAAGATCAAAAAAGTATAGCTTAACAAAAATCTGTTACAAATGAAACATTTTTGGATTTATCGTCAGACATTATTAACAATAGACATTTAGTTAACGGTACGAATGTAATTCTTAGGGTAAGAATGTAATTATTTGCCAGATAAATCTATCCCTTTGGTAATTACACCTGTTTCTAAGGCAAATACTGCAACCAGACATGCATAATGTACAGGGAGTAAGTTCTGAAGGGAACTAATAATGTGTGTTTTCTATTATGAACAGAATTTCAATTCATAATGCTTCAGTTTTTTAACAACCGCAATGAAGTATAAAATCAGTAACTGAATTATATTGCTTAAACTTACAAAAGAAAAACGAGATCCATAGATTAACAATGGCATGAAAATTGAAAAAAAAAACAGAACCAGAATAAAGAATCTGATATTCATCCTCGATTAACCAAATAACCTAATATTTTGTTGAAATATTGTAATTTTTAACACTGCTCTAAATGACCTCAAATACAGCTGCTTACAAAAGTATTCAACCCCCTTTAGTTATCAGATTTCCCTAAAGTACAATTCATACATACACATATTCTTCTTGTCAGCATTTCTTTTTATTGCAATTTCACAGTAAATTTTCAGTTAAAGCTTTTAAAGAAAATTGTGGCTTACAGAAGTATTCAGCTCCTAAACATTTGCACTTGTGTATTGGGGGCCCCCTGTTGGCCACCAACAGTCACTACACTAGGTGGGTGAGGGGCCCCAAACTGACTTGTTGAGTACAGCCCTAAAAACAACAAACCTGCTTCTGTTGGTAGAGCTACCTTTTGCTGCAATAAAAGCTGTACGTTTTTTTTTGCATATCTACCATGTTTTTATACAGTTCAGGAATGATTTTTCACCCCCCCATTATTCATGGCAGACAAGTTCCAGGTCATTCAGGTTTGTTGGATGTCACTTGTTCACTGCAATTTTTCAAAGAATTCCACAGACTGTCTATAGGATTAAAATCTGTACTTTGGCCACTGTAGAACATTCACCTTTTTGTTTTTAACCATTTTTGCTTTGGCCTTTCCTGCTGAAAGTTTTACTTTTTTGCTGACCAAAGCAGGTTTTTAAAAAAAAATAATTCCCTGTATGTTGCTTCATCCATTCCCCCTTCACTTTCGACACGGTAGCCAGTTCCTGAATATAAAAAGCGTCCCCATAGCACCATCTTCCCACCACTAAACCTCACTGTAGGGATGGTGTTAATTGAGGCATAGGCTGTGTTACGTTTGCTCTAAATATAGCGCTTCAGATTTTGGCCAAAAATCTCTGTCTTGTTCTCATCAAACCAGAAAACCACGTCCCACTTCAGACACGCTTGCAGTTCAGTGTAAAGTGTCACAGTCACAAAGGACTCAACTGGTTGGTTGAAACAAAATCTGGATTTTTACTTCCTGAACCTGAACTATCCACCTCTGTGTACATGGAATTTCTTTCCCTGTACTGTACTTGCTTGTATCTACAGACCCTATGCTTACTGTCACCCTGTTCTGAATAAAAATTTGTAAGCTTGGAAATCAGAATTTTTTTTTTGCTTTGTAATGTTAGGACTAAAAATAAAGCAATTACAAGATTGAGAAACATAATAATTTATTTCTTTTGGCAAGGAATTTTTATTTTATAATTACTTAACAGGCCTTCTGATTGAGAAGCTTCAGCCCCTTTCAGTCCCAGATGTGCTTTGAATGAAAATACCAAATTCTCATTTAAGTTTTCAATTACTGGTGATTTTTTATCCACATTTGATACACTGATAGCTAAGGATATGAAGTTAATTTAATCATACAACTCCAAATGTAACAGACTGTAACATGTCGCCTTGTCAATAATCTGTTTCTACTTTTAAGATGAGTTAAAAATATTATATTTTAAAAGCTTGTGACCCTGACCAGAATAGACAGCTAAAATATGGAAGTATGGATGGATATTTTAAAACTAATGCAATATTAAAATAATACTCATCTTTATAATATTGTGGTGGGTATATTGTCATTCTGCAGAATGGTCCCTCCTTACAAGTAATACCTGAAAAAGATGACATTGCCCCAGAAGTATATTTGTACACATTCAAAAGAAGAGCCAAGTATGGCTCAGGATCACTGAGTTCAGATTCCTGTCACATTCCTCATGGTTTATGTTGTTATAGCTCATCTAGGGGTAAAGGTCATAACAGCAAGCAATGAAGGTAAACAGCAGGAAAGGGGCTGAACTGAGAGCTTAGAAAAACAGGGAAGAATGCATGGAAGGGAGACACAAGAGCCTCACTGTACTGCTTATATATACACAGTTGAGCAAAAACAGCAGATGCAGAACAATAATGTCATACTGACCACAGCAAACAGGTCAAAACCCAGAAACATCAGCAACCTGGCGACCAGGATGAGAGAAGAATTCAGAGCCAACAACTAATCACGTGACAAAACTCAGAAGAACATAATAGCACCATGAAAATTTCAGCAAGCAAGCACCAAAGGCTGCTTAAATCCTTCTCCTGCAGCACTCTTACAGACTTTGAATAACCAGTAGCAAGCTTAGTGGTGGATGACAGGAGTGAAGCAAAGGTACATAACCAAGAATGAGGATTACGGACTGGGTCACCTGAAAATGTGACAAAGAAGCAAAGGATCATACTAGCATGTCCATGCAGGACATAGCAACGTGCAAGAAGCAACCAACGAGTTCCATACAAGAAGCATAACAATTATACCACAGTCCAGACTGAAACTTCTTGATCTTGTTATATTCTATATTACAAACACGCTATCGCATTACAACCTACTAAAAAACCCAATAAAATGCTTTAAATGATACTGTGATAATAAGAAGAGTTACAGGCTTTTCTCATGATAATTCTTTTCCCAAATGGCCAATCCGTAGTATTCAGTTCTATTTCCCCCAGAGAATTTCACAGTTTAACATCAAAATCCTATTTGCCCTTGAAGGGGTGATTCATAGTGTAGTTAAAAGGGAAGTTCTATTCTATTTAAGCTATTTCAATGTGTCCTGCCCAAGCTACATCACATTTATCATTTTTTTTAAATGGAAGAATTGTTAAGCCATTTCCCTCAGGACTGGCACAAAATCTGGGCTTTGTCATGGAAATTGCAACAAGAACATTATGAAGTTTCCAAACACGTGAAGTTGGGGTGCCTGAGTCACATGAAAAACAAAATCACACCTGATAAGACTCTAATAACGATACACACTAATGGGCAGTGTGTGGCTCAGCGGGCTAAGCCTCTGTGCCTCTGAGCCTCTGAGCCTCTGTGCCTCTGAGCCTGTCATCAGAAAGTCACCATTCCAACGTGACATACAACTGGGGCATATTACAAGCAAACAGCTGTCAAAAAGCCAACTATGCATAAGTGTAGCTACGCTGAGATTCCAGTGAATAACCAGCAGCAAGTGCCAGATAGCAGTGAAGCAACACAATATACAAACATAGCAGTAACCTTATAAGACAGCTATACATACCTATCAGCTACATAAAGTTAGCCTTACCTCCACACATGGTGTGGGCTCTAGAACCAAACTTCTTGATTGTGGTTGGAATCTCTTCTGCTCTGGACTTCTCCATGAGAAAAGACCTCAAGTAATTGTGTAGACAGCCATTAGTACCAGCCTGAGGTCTATGCCCAACTGACTTTTTCCCCTAGTACAAGATAGTTGTCTCTATGCGACTGCTGTATATGCACCAAACAGCACTTCAAAGGAACCAGCCTTCTTGGAGACAGTGGATAAAGTGATTGAAAGGGTATCTCCTGTGGTCCTACTGGGAGACTTCATCACAAACGTGGGGAATAATGAAAGTACCTGGAGAAGGGTGATTAGGAAGAAAAGTCTGAAACCTGTAATTGGACTTCTCTATAAGCCACGTATTGTCCATAACAAACACCATGTTCAAACACAAAAATGGTACCAGAGCACTATAGGCTAAAAAAAAAAATCAACGTTTTAATGGGTCATTTGACTCTCTATCAACTGATGCCCAATTAATAGCAATTTCGACTTGGCACATGTGGAGAAGACCAGATGAGCCAGGACAACCCAGATGAGCAGTCAGGGTTTGCTGGGAACATTTGGCTGAAGATTCTGTGTGAGATGGATTCAACTCACATCTTTGGTATATCTTATCTAATGTGCCTAGTGAGGTTGGGGACAGGGAGTCTGAATGGACTGTAATTTACAGCGCAATACTTGCAACCACAGGACCTAGTGCTGGAAAGCACTCATAATGAAAGCTATTAAACTGAAGAGGATGAACTTTCTGCTTGCATCAGGATCTTCTGAGATCATTGAAAGTTAAGGAAAAGCCAGAAAAGCTGTAGCAAAGACTTGGAAATAAAAGCTTATGCATGGCAGGAGGTTGTAGAGGCCAAATAGGAGGAGGATAGGGTGTCGGTGCATATGCTGCTCTCACTAGAAGGCGATGCTGGAAACTTCAGGGTCTATCACTGCAGCTGTAGTTGCTATAGGCCTAGTGGTTAGTGGCATCTATAGTGGAAAGGCTGCAAGGATAGATGAAGTCTATCCAGAAATGTTGAATGTATTGGATGTTGTTAGGGTGACATGGTTGATGTGCCTCTTCAATGTTGCATTGAAGCCAGATAAAGCACCTCTTGATTGGCAAACAAGGGTGGTCATCAGTGTTTTTAAGAAGCGGGAACAAAGTATGTATTCTGACTATAGGAGGATCACACCTCTCCATGTCTCCCTTGGCGAATCAATTCCAAGGTATCAGAAAGAGTATCTTATGCAATGGAAAACTTTCTAAGAAAAGGGTGGATAATTGTTTTCAGGTGAGGGGTCCATAACTCATTAGTGATGAAGCTTAAGTATCATGGGATCTTGTTCATGAGTAAAACCAAGAGAGAATATGAGATTCACAGGTGAATCAGTCTGATGGCTACAATTTTGCAAGCACTGAGCTGGTCCATGGTGAGGAAGTGGGAGCTGAGTTAGCAGATATAGCTAACTTATAGGATTAAAGAGTCGCCCAGTCACTGGAGAGATTTTGGCTAAAGGCCTTGCTCAAGGGCCCAATGGGGAAACAACTATACCATCCAAGGGATTTGGACCTGCAGCCTTTTGATCTGAGGCACAGAGTCTTAACCTACAGAACCACCCACCACCCCAATGTCACCTACCGTCAAAAGAATAAAATGCAAGACTATAAAATGTGCCAAAATTAGGTTTCTCTGCAGGGTTGACAGTCTCACCCTCTGTGACAGTATAAGGAGTTCAGACATCTGGCAGGACCTTGAAAGAAGCTGCTGGTCTTTCTTTTTGGGAGATTCAGCTAAAGGTGCCACAATCGACTCCTGGGGAAGCTGTTCTGGGCAGATCCCACTGGGTGGAAGTCCCAGGAGATCCAAGACACTAGAGGGTTTAAAATTCCCAGTCAACTTGGGAACAGAGGTCTAGTCTCCTGATTACCCTTACAATGAGGAGCAGCGTGAAGAAGATGAAGATGAAGTTGATGCGAGTCAATACCATACCATACCATAGCGAGTCAATTCCAGCCTCAAAACCATTTGAACTTATAGTTCTATTACATGTAGTATACAGAATACAATTGCATACCTTAAAAAAAAGACTTTATCCCACCACCCCTGAGATTGTGCACAGTATAAAACAAGAGACGACAATTTTTACAGCCATAACCAACCAACTAAAGAATATGGAGCTACTTTGCATATATCTAATCTAACAAGCCAAACAATAAAATGCTTATTAACTGGGGTGTGATTCTAAATGGTAAAATTCTATATAGGACTAATCTACAGTCCTTTAGACATTCAGCCCTAAGGCAAAAGACTGGTTGATAAATGTAGCTAGCTAGAAGAAAAAGGCATTAGATGAATGATTCCAAGGTTACTTGCATTATCAATTATTTCGATGCATACCATACAATATTACTTTCCCCTGTCTACTATGCAACATTGTAGAAGTGCATCAATCATGCAGGCGTCCAACATTTCCAGATTAATTTCACCTATCCCTGCAGCCTCTTCGCCACTGAGACCTCTAACCACGTCAGCCATGGTGATACACCAGAAGCTTCTTGCACTGCCCCCTGGTGAGTGGGCACAATCACGTCTATTTGGTTTTCTGGATGGTTGAATGTTACTCTTAAAAACACTGGATTGTGACATTTATTACATGTACTTCAGGTCTTTTATACACACACCCTAGCGATTATTTTAACATGTTGCAATGCCACTGCTGGGTGAAATTGGATATTCAGTAACACACAAGAGATTGTGAGGTTAACAATAGCAGAACAAACACAATGAACACTAAAGTGTATCAATTCATGGGCATATGGAGGAACTCATGTATGTATTGTGAAATGCTTTTCTTTTTTCTTTTTTTTTAAAATGTCATTTTTGTTTTAGTGTAAATTTGTAATAGAACAAAACAGAAAGTTATGATGAATTTAATTGCTGCTACTTTTTTACACAGATTTTTTTTTAATTGTGCTGGTTATTTGAATGCCAGACAGAACAGCTTTCACTGTATCTGCATTTTACATGGTCTGAATTCTTTACAGTGTTGAATGCGGGTATTTCATGAATACTTCAGTCTAAAAATTGTTTTAAAACTTTTACTAATTAAGTCCCATCCTAAACATGGAGTTAATGTGCAAGCTAATATACACTAGTGGCCAAAATTGTGGAAACACAAATTTTTAGAGATTGTAGAACTTTATTCAACTGTTGCTCCAGATACTTATTTAATCATCCAATTTATATTTGTAGCACTCATTGATTGTTCATAAACATTACAACCAATATTCGTGTAGTAATTTTGTATAGCATAACGCCAAAAATGCTAGGTTTTTTCCACAATTTTGGACACTACTGTAGCATATATTTTGTGCAATAACACATCATAAAATACTTTTCTCGCAAACATACACATTTAACCATTCATCCATCATCTATCTACTTTTCCTGGGTGGGGTCACAAGTGGGGAGGAGGAAACTATATTTTACCAACAGCAATATTAAAATTGTATCTTGTACTTTTACATTCTTCTAGAGCAGGGCTCTTCAAATCTGGACATCGATTCCAAATCCAGGCCTTGTTTTCAGTTCTCCCAGGTAGTTAGTTTAATAATTACTGATTCTGATTGGCCAGGGGCTTCACACCTGGCTCACAGGTAAAGGAAGGCTGGAAAACCAGCAGTACTCGGACCTCGAGGACCATGATTTGAATAATAGGGTTCTAGAGCATTATAATCCTTGCAGCTGGACACTGGATTGGTTTAAGCTTAATAAGCAGCTCATATTAAGACTCTGATAACTCTCAGTTGGAAGTTACAGGGCAATCACAACTAAGCATCCTTACTTATGATATCATCATACTGCATGTAAAACAAACTGCTGCATCTCCACTGTCTTCAACAAGTATCTGTATATTAAACATCAGTTGCTGATGGAAAAAAAACTGTTCGTCTTGATCTGCATTTGATTAATATCTATTAAGGTAACAATTTTAAAGGAACAAGAATACCCTGTCAAATTTTGCATACTTCAGTTGTTTCATGTTTCAAGTAGTGACTAATGATTAGTAGTGACTAATAAGCAGTTTTCAAATTAATAAAACATTCTTGGATGGCGAAGGATATATTCAAAGTTTAGTGAAAAATAAATGTATTTGGATTGCATCACCCTATGTAGAATATACAATATTTATCTTTTATCAGAAATTAACCGAAATTATGGCATTGAGAGTAAATTATTGGATCTGGAGGAGGTCAGCATGCTCAGACAAAACAACATTTGAAAGCTTATGTTCCCCTTAAGTTTATGTTGGAATTTTTGGAATTATATCAATATTGCTGTATAATAGGTTTAAATTATATTCCCTAATAGCAAAAAAAAATGCTTTCTTTAATTATTTTAAGTCATTTTAATTTTAAGACGAAATTAAAAAGAGGTAAACATACAAATTTAAAAGTCAAACTGAACAACTGTGAATTACTATTAAAAATAGATGAATGCTCACAATAAAATCCCAGTCGAATGCAATGTGTTATCGATGTGAATGATAAACAAACAAACAGCATTGCTATAGATTTCTTACCATGTCATAAACGTTGAGAATAACAGGTTGATTTGCCATGTTTAATCCTGAGTCGGAGGTAGCGAAATGTCTGTCCACTGCCTGCGATGTTATTGCTCTTAACTGCAGTTCAAGAACACGGTCCAGGCTCGACAAAAAGCAAGTCCGTGATAAACACTACAAAACTAATTTCAGGTCAGATTTTCACTTTGCCATTTTCATGAAGCGCAGAGAGGCTGCCGTGGGAGTTCATTACCTGCATTAATTGGGAAGCAGTGAAACATTCTAACGTATTTTTATGATCTGCAATCGATCCCAATTAAGCATGTAAACAAGCTCGCCTTGTCTTTTACGCATCAGACTTACTAAGATAATAAAAATTAATAAAACCTTGCTGTGTTCCAACAGGCAGCTGTCCATAAACCACCCTTCATATGCGTAGATTTTTCTGTGTAATTGTTTTTCTAGCAGACAACACATACGTCGGCCCACTTTTGCTGTATACGGCGAACATAACAAAACCTTTATATAAAAAACACGTATCCTGAATTACTGCAGAACTAAAATGCATTTAATATTGCTATACTGTTTTTTTTTAATTCACCGGCTGCCGTTGTGCGGCATCTTCGCTATAGCAGCATCGCTATGTTCGGAGTAACACGTTCGGTCACATAGCTAATCGGCACCGCTGGTGATTCGGCACCGCTCGCCCAAATGTAAGCGACTAGCTATATTGAACAGGCTTCTGTAGGAAATATTTTAAAAATCACTTGCAAAAATACTCCAGCATGATGGAAGGCATCGGCATGCTACTAGCTAGATACCTTCGATGAAGGTTGGTAGCATCCCCAGTTCAAAGTTCACCAGTTTCCTGGTGACTGGGGAAATGGCCTTTGAGGGTAATGGTTACTGGTGCGGTGGAATCAGCTGTTGTTGACAGCAGAGAAGGTGGCCGCTGTCTTTATATTGAAATTATTATTATTATTATTATTATTAATAATGATGATGGTTTTTCGAACCGCTAATTTTGGTCCGTATCGCAGGGAATAATAATAAAATAATAATAATAATATTAATAATGGTTAATAATGGTGATAATGGAAAGGAAGAATGTAAAGAATATGTCTATTAATAATATAAGCTTTTTCGCTAATGGTTTCTGTACGTAGTGTTTTCAAGAAACGAAAGTGAAAACACCAGCTGTTATTACAGTTTGGTATTCATTTCAAATGTATGTATTCCCCCCCCCCACACACACACACACACACACACTTAATTATGCATCTTTTGCTGTTGCTCATCAGGTTGCTTCTAATCCATTAAATCAATGAGCCATCCAATGTTTACATCCCCTTTCTGCTACTTTGGCAAGCTCTGCCAAGAGTGGGACTGCCAGGTCGCCAAACCTTCTGAAACCGCATCATCAGCACGTGTCAATGGCGGGCTCATATCTCCGAAACACATCTGTTTGACAGTACACTTTATGTTCTGGTTATCAAACTCATGTTTCAGAAGAGTTACTGTATTACAGTCTTACAGTGTCTGCATGCTTTTCTACCCCAGACGGCTTGAAACTTGTGCAGTAATTGATTAAGAATTCCAGTGTTTTGAAATTTTCTATCATTTATATGAAACCATGGAGAATAAGGATAGTTATACAAAATCTTGCATTTGTTCCAGAAGTTGTACCTTCATACACCATGTAAATAAATTCTTGTACAGCCCCTGCATGTTTAGCTATGCAAATTTGATAAATGGTGCAGACTTCTGGTGACTAACCACTGAGATCAGAAGCTGTTCCTTCAAATCACCCCTCCAACAATCTTCATTTTTTGCCAAGAGTTGAGATCAGCCAACAAGATTGCCATGTGAGGTGTTCATAGAATGTGTAGCATCGAAGTACACACAGCATCCAAGAAATGTGATATGCAGCTGAATTCAAGCCTTGATCAAATACGTCACTTGTTGTAATACACTGATCCTGTCACTGGGCTCAAATAAATGAAGACTGATCATCTAGAACAGTGGTGTTCAAACCCCCCAAAGCTAATACATTTGTCCTTAACCCCCATCACCCACACACCAAATAAACTTTATCTTGGAGCTCATTGGGAAGGATGTGCTTGTTTTCCTGCACACAGCTTATCAAAGTACCTGGAAATTTTGGACACTGAAAGTCTCTCTGCCATTAATATTTCCAAAGGTTGCAATTTTGAAATAGGTCTGCCCCCCCGAGATGTTTTCCCCTCACGTGCAGACCCCTCAAACCCCTTCACACACCACCAGGGGGAGGGGGGGTGCACCTCACAGTTTGGATACCTCCAATTAGCGTCGAAGTGAAGTAGCTTTGCATTACCAGTTTGTGTGTTTTGAAGTTTCAGAATCTTACTTTCTGGACCTGAATTTTCCACCTCTGGGACTGATGCATTAGATTCCCACTGGCTGCACCCTTAATAAATTGACTTCCTTCAAAAACAAACTGCAGCACTTGCTAGTTTCTTCTGAAAACCAATAATCATTTCAACCATCACATAAAAATTATATTTACATTTTCTAGCAAACTCATTTTAGTCATCAATACAATACTAGAGATGCAGAATTATAGTTGTTCGATTAAAGTGAAATAAATACCAACGAGGAACAAAGCAATGCTGTAAAAAAAAAGTGATTTATTAAATTATACAAGCTTTCAACGAATACAATATCCTAACCCTGCTCTTTTACCTTTAAAGAGCACATTTATAAAACAAATGACAGTCTTATTTACTGGATCTATATAACTGATAGGTCCAATAGATTTCCAAAAAAATATCAAGATAAGAGATACAGTTCCATTTTTCCCTCCAACACCAGCACTTTAATTTATGAATAAGTTACATGAGTGCAGGAAAGGTTTTTAAAGATCTGCTGTATAAAATAAATGCAAATCTGGTTTAATTTACTGCCATTTCTAGTTCTGATGTATGAAGATTTATGTTTACTAGTAATTTGAAGGATGAGCATTTTCATTTACTAGTAATTTTTCCATGGCAAAATTCACCAACTTTCATTATATTCAGTGCAAGAATGCTTTAATGTCTACTCAGTTTAATTGGCATCACTTCTTTATAAACATCACTTTATAATCATAGCAACCACAGAATTTTCATCTGTGACAAATGAGTAAATTCATTCATACAAGACTCAAGTAATAAGGTCTTACATAACTAAGACCTGATTACTTAATATACTGCAAATTCAGCCATAGTGTAACTGTGAACCCTTGCATATTATAAAAATGATAAGTTCAATGATCAGCTCCAAATTTAAAGTACAATACAGCTCAGTACTTATGAACATTTAAACAATTCCTTTATACAATATTACAATATCACTGATCTCCTGCATTACCATTTGACTGAATCTAGACGACATCAGTGCAAGTGAAAACACCTTTGAATAAATCCAAAAGTGAATCAAGCATAAATCAAATTCAAAACAGGTTATCAACAGCATTAAATTACATAATTTAAGTGAATCAAACCTTTATGCCAATTCCATTATATTAATGTCTAGGATGACTTTTTGTAATTATTACAATGCAACACAAACTGTGAAACCTGCAAAATATACCAAAACTTTAGAATTGTTACACTTAATCACCAAAACCAATCAGGAGGTGGCAACAAGTGCCATTCAAAATGAAACATTCCGAACAAATCGTCTCAATATGAAATTGGTCTATTTTAAAATTACATTTGCACTGCAGTTGTCTCAACTCATTATCAGGTAACATCGGCAAGTGTTATTTTTTTCCCCATAATGAATTACAGAGTACACTGTTTATTAGACCAACACGTCAACAACATTGAATGGTTATTCAGACAAAAATGGAAACAAAAGCTTTTTGGTTAATGTGAAACACTGGGGGGAAAATAGTGTGCTTACAGTATGTAGCAGGTTCGTGGCGTACGTGGTATATCGATTACAACCTACTGCATTACTGCTTCTAACAAAATGATGTTTGTCAGTCCAGTACCTTCAAAAAAAACCTTAACTGACAGGAAAAAGGCTCTTTCTCAGGTCTTGGACTTTATACAAGAAAAATGGCATGTCAATGATTGGGGGGGGGGCCGAGATTGAAACTGAATATTTCTTAACCTTTTGTATTCAATCGATGTCCCTGGGACACTAACCAGTTCTACCTAGTGAGTCCTACCCATGGAGTATAGCACTATAAAGCAGGAGGAATATGAAATTTGTCACCGGAAAAGATTCTCTCTCTTCGTGAATGACTTCTGACATTTAAAAATGCCTCTTCATATGCGGTCGAAGGCGAATATAGACAAACGTGAACAGTACAACTGATGCCAAAGTTATACCTAGCAATTTCAGAGCAGAGTAAGACGGGTCGTTATCAGGTCGGGAGCGTGAAGGGCCGTTCACAAGTGGCATCGTATGCTACAGAAATAAAGCAAGAGAGATGACATTGATAGAGTAAACAAGATATCAGACACTTACTCATAGCTCACCACATGTCTGTACTGTATTTGATCTTATCTATAATAAAAAGGTTTTATCTAGAATAAAAAGGTGAAATTATTTCCTTGACATTATGTAGAACAAAAAGCAAGATTTTAAGCATGTTATTTATTCATTATTAAGAAGCAATTCTGAACTCCCCTAATGTAGCAGGGAACAAACACGTACATTACAGCTACACGATGTGCAATATTAATATCAATGTCGCATGTTATGCACATGCAATTGTCACATCGCAGGGACCACGATAGTCAGCATGGTTGATACCATCAATAACTTACATTAAAACATTTTTACTCTGTCATAGGAAACAAAGCTTAGCAAGCTTTGCAATTTTAATGATTTAAAAGGAACAAGATTATCTGGTATTCGTTTTGAGCTCACTCATAGTGTGGTACATCTGTGAGAAATCTTACAAAAATGAGCGAGGAGGAGAAAAGCAAATATGAACTAGTAATCAAAAGACATAAGTCGTCTGCAGTTGAGAATATACTTTAGATTCCATAAAGATGAAATTGAGCAAAAGCAAGTGATTTGTCGGCATGGCTTTGTGTCTGCACAACAGTAACGTCACCAACTTATTTAACACACTATTGTTTTATGAATATAGCGATACTTATCACAAAATATTTCAAATATCGCAGTGTGAATTTTTTCCAATATTGTGCAGCCTTAATGCACATATTCACATACACAGAAATAAACACCAATTCACCAATTGAGAAAGAAACCTGAATACTTGGGAAAACACACAAAAGGAACACAGGAGAACATGCAAATTTCACACACAAGCACTGGGCGTGGGATAGTGAAACTTATCTGAAATACCAAATTATGCTCTTACCCTCTGTTGTACACGTAGCTCTACATTTTCCCCTGCTGATCGGAAAAGCTCCACAGCAGCACTGTGCAATAGGTTGTCCAATTTGTGTCCATTAATCTGGAAAAAAAAAAGCGTGTGTATACATAGACACGTGTACAAACACACACACACACACGTGCATGCGCACACAAAACAAATTATATTCATACTGCATGTACATGGAACATAACTTAATATTTACAGTACATTTGAAAGGGGGTTTAACTGACTTGGGTTAGACATCAGTTTCCTGAAGCCTCCTTAACACTATGCCGATCGTAAGTTCTGTGTTAAAAGACAGAACTTACGAACAACGTAGCTTTAAGAAGAACTACCAAAATACATATTTAACATGACAAAAATGAATACCATGCTGCAACATAGGTCCTCCTGACTGATGCACATGTTCAAGCACGACTGGATGGTGATTGCTTAATTAACCCGGCCTTTTTATAAGTACCTGCATTCAAGATACTTCGTATCGCTGAGCAATGCGTATTTCCTTTATAATGGCAACTGCCTCTTAATGTATTATTTAAGTATAATAACAAGCTGTGACTCAAAGTTTAATAAAAAAAAAAAATAGATAGCGTTTTACCTGCTGGATACCGGCATTCCAGGATCAGTGCTGCCTACCCCCGAGTTACATCATGATTATCATCAAATTACCTACATAAAAACAACGCACCATAACGCCATTGTTACTTACTGCCAAGATTTTGTCACCTTCTTGTAGTCTGCCGTCCAGTGCGGCTGCACCATTGTCTTTAATTTTGGCCACGTAGATTCCACAGTCATTTGACACAAATTGCTGGTCCACACCTCCTACAATGTTGAACCCTAGTCCTGAGAACAGTACAAAAGGAGGCAAACGTCCAAACAAAACGAATTAAACAATAGATATCAATATTTGTGCAGAGTAGCTAAATAAACAGTCCAGTGTTCAAACTTCAATCTTGCAAAGCGTCCTATATATATTACAAAACTAACAGGTATCGGCAAACCTTAAATACTTCAGGAAGAACCACAACTTTGGTGGCCCTTTAAATTTCTACAAAGAGGCAGAATAATGATAAAGACGACAACAATTAAAGCTATTTGTTTATAAACCATATGAAGTTCGGGGGAAAAAAAACATTCGATGCAAAAGAATTTCATAATTAAATCACATGTAATGCGTGCCACTTTTCATCGATAATTTAAACCACTTAACAGTGATACATACATGTATAACCTGATAAAGGACTGCTATTTGTTTGGCTTGTATGTTGTGGATATCATACTTGCTGGAGATTTTTTTTTTTGATTTTCCACTATTCCTGTATTGTCCTGTCAAAACTGCTTTTGGGCCACGTAGGTGTCTAAAGTACAATAACGACTAACTAGAAGATCGAACCATGTTATGCAAATATCCCACTTACTGAAATATAAACACAACTCTGTTGATTCGAGTGCACAATCAAACCTTAAGAATAACGAAAGTAAACTGCAGTGGCAAAAACGTTCGGGCATGCGAGCGTCCTTCAAAAACAGGCCAAAAATTATATCACAGTAACAATGCCCACATTGATAAGGCATTGAATCGTAAGGGAAATAATTAATGCATAATATACCATTCAAGTTATCAATAAATTACGGCAGTATATATTAGCAAAAATGGGACCGTTTCCATTGTTTAAAATAACTTTCACTTTCAAAACAAGCTAAACCCAAGAGGTTTAACGAACAGCAAACGAAAATATGTGCCAACATTACACTTTACACAAGCGAATAATTCTCCTGAAAATAATATTAAATATTAAAGTTTTTTGCAAGCATTACAAGCATTTTAGAAGCAATTACTAATAACAGTTCTAAGTGAGCCAAGCAAGGCCAAAGCCTGCATAAAATAGCATACTCACTTGGGAATATCTGAGCATATCAAGTTGCGCGATTCATAACCGTAAGCTTTGCATTTGTTAACTACAATGCAAAAGTAATTATCTATTTCCATTCCAAGTTACCAAATAAAACGAATACATGCATTCTTGGCATTGGAGACGTATTAATCTATGTCTGTCTCATTAAAAGTGAAATTATTTCGTCTTTTACTTAATTATGCTACTGCCTTTTGACTTAGATTCCTAAACCAAAAGTTGAGATTTGCGAGAGCCGCCGTCGGCCTGGTTAAGGAGCGAGCAGCACGTTCGGGAGCCCCGATAATGCGCATGGCGTAGTCGCGACCGAAATATCTCACCAGCTGGTCCTCTTTTCAGCTGAATATCCACCACGCCAGAGTCGTGCATAGCACCGTTCATAATGTGAATGTTAAATTAAGCAGATTTTGGCTAACTGAGTGTACTCAAACAGGGTTTTTAACCAGCATAACTCAAGCAAATAGTTACTGGGAAATGTTGATGTTTATCGCCCCCCTGTTGGACGGGATATGAACTACACTTCCTGTATTTTGTGCAAGTACCTCCCCCGGCAAACGCAAGCTCGGAAAGTTCCGGCCGGAGGTCTAAATATAATATTTATTCATGTTTTCAAGTACATAAATAATGATTATTATATATTTACGACAGGGTACATTGTGATGAGAAGAGAACACCTTGAGAAATGAGATTGCACGCAAACTTGCTATTTGCAAACTAAGGAATATAAGTATTCCTAAAAATAGCTGAATTTGTTTTTCTCTTTCTGTACTATTTCATACTCATTTAAGTCATTTAAGGACCACTGAATATTCTGAAAATTGTGTAACAAGACGTAAACACGAGACTTTATACTAGGCAACGTCATATATAACATCTGATACATAAAGTGGCACCTATAATGTGGCAAAAGACTGCACTGGATAATCCTGATGGGAACATGAGAAGGAACGGAAGAGATAATTAAAATAATACACTATGCTCATCAACTTGAAGTTTGGTATAAACTCTAGATGTGCTCCAGGAACGGGTGATACGTTATGGATACTATATACATACCCTGTCAGTGTACGTAGCTGTAAGGGAGGAGAGAATTGTAAAGGAACTGCATGGTCAATCGTGATTGTGAAAAACAGGAATATGCCTTATGAAGGGTTTTAAAATACAAATAAATTTAATTCAAAAACATCAAATCAGATAATTGATTAAAAGGAGATGCATCAAAATATTAAGGAATTGTGTTAAATATAAGATAGAGTTGTTTTTATTTTACATGTATAAAGCTGCAAGCATACAGACATTATTAGTCATATAACATAAAAATCAGGATTAAACTTTAGGCTGATATAATTCTGGCACTGCCTTGTTTTACAAATTTGTTTAGCATTTCAGATATTCCATGTTCAGATTGCAAAACTAACCCTTTTTCCTTCGTATTTATACAAAGTTTAATATCTAAACGTGACCTGACAAACTAGCATTTAAATACACCCAACGTACGCTTTGTATAAACCGTAGCAAAAGTGAAGCAGACAATTCATCACAAGTATACAGCTGTCAAGGGGCCAAAGTTTCACCGTCTTTATATGGTTCCAAAAATAAACTTTTCTGAATTAGTTTTCAGTTTCTAAACAACACACGTTTCTATTGGCATTTAGGGACGTCCATTTTGACTGCGCAGAAAAGCCCAGCTTTTATTACCACCCAACTTGTATCTCTATACAAGAAACTCAACGAAGCGCTAGGGCCGTACAGAACGTTAAAACGGTGTTAAATAAAGTACACATTTTGTCTTTACAGTTTTTTGATCAACCAAGGACTGAATTAACCTCCCGTACACTCAATCTCTTTCTGCAGACTTACAACGTATGTTTTTTAGCTTGAGATTTTGTATTGGTAAATATATTTTGCCATCGAGGGAGTAGTTATATAGAGACTGACCCTGACTCCCCGACGCACCAGTACTGCGCATTGAGCAATCATCCTACTCCACCAGTCTATCTAGAAACTTATTATATAGATGCAATGGAACACATTGCTCCTTTGTTCATTATTTTTTCAAATTATACTTTACACTAGAGCAAAGTATTATATGCAATACGGTGAGTTGCTGGGCAGCAATTTCGCGGGGTACTACCAGGGTCTATTTGTGGCGTTTGTAAGCGCGGCCATCCCGCCCATGGTAATTCCTTGCCCTGTGCAATAAAGTGCCTGGGATGGGCTGCAGGCATTGATCACACCTGCAAATCCACATACCGACGTAATCAAGAGACGGATGACGCGCTTATTGCCTATGCAGCTCGAATACTTAAGTATCGATGCAAGGGCGCGATTAGCTAGCAGTCCCGGCAGATCGCTCGGCGTCCTCGGTATCGGGCGTCATTTCAAAGGAGGAGAAGCGTAAAGGAGGAGGGTGGGAATAATAGTCAGCGACTAAAGTCAGAAGGCGCTGTGTGTTTCCTTAGTGAAAGAAGCACTTCCTGTGTCTAACACTATTTTATTTTTTTTAAATTATTTTCACTCTCGGTATTTAGAAACGAAATTATCTTGCTACGGTAAGTTACAGTGTAACCATGACGTATCCTATAACTATCGCTTCGGGAGGAAATTAACGTGACAGCGTGCGAATGTATTAATTTATAGGAACGAGGAAGTAGCTATAGCTAAAACATTATCTGGCGTTTTGCAGCTCATAACTAATGGAGTACAGCATAATTCGTGCTTTACAGTACTACGTTTTATGTTGCATAACTGCCGAACAGTAGCAAAATTTCTCTATGAAGCGATGTGGATATGTGGAATGTCGAATATGAGTCCCTCGATTAAGACCTGCTATATTTAAGTTAGTATATAAACGTAGTCTTATTTTTTGGTGTAACTTTTCTTTTTTTCTATTTCAGGACATGGATGACTTCTCGGTAAGTATTTAAAGAGTTCGACGATTACGATTTAAATTAAGTTAAATTATGTTTTCCTGTTAATGGTTTAGTATAAATGATTTTATGTTAAACAAACCGTGCCAGTATTTGAGGCGTTAGTTTTATAATTTTGAATACGTTTTTAAAAAGCTGTTTGGTTACTATTTTAATTACAGTAATATATTTTGGGATGAACATGTCTCCGTGGTAATTTATAACCCATGTTTTTTCCAATGAATAACCTGTGCTAATCACTACTGTATCCAGCTGTCTGATGCCATTGACGATGATGCTTCTGGGCAAACATCAAAAATGGGCAAATCGCAGACAAATCGTCAAACGGAAAATCTTTGCTGGCCTAAAGCTGCCCCTGGAGCCCCGCATTTTGTCTCTCCTGGTGCACCACAGCCTTCAGCTCCATCTTTTCCAGGGGCTGCGGGTCAGTATCCTTCCGTACCAACCAGTTCTGGACACTATCACCCAGGTTCTGGAGTCCCAGGGCAGTATCCCGGAACACCTTCAATGGCTGGAGGATATCCTGGTTCCCAAAATTCTCATGGGCCTGGAGCCCCCGGACAGCTGCCTTTTTACCATAATCCGTACCCAGCTGGTGGTAATGCCCCTGGGCAGTTTCCAGGAGGATCTGCTCAACCATACCTACCTGGAATTCCTGGATCATTCCCTTCGGGCCCTGGAGTTGCTCCGGGGCATTTTCCCAGCCCCCCTTATCCCAGTGGGCAGTCAGCAGGAGCTTATGGGCCTGGGCGTCCTGGATCCTTCCCAGCAGTAACCGATTCGAGTGCTTTCCCTCACTTCCCGGGTTCGGGCTACCCCCCCATACCTGCTGGGACCTGGGGCATGCCTGGGCCCTTCCCGACCCAGCCTGGGTACTCTGGGTACAACCCAGACCCTATGGGAAGGTATCCGAATCCTTCATTTGGGGGACAGCCTGCTCCTGGGGGAATGCCGGTGAGTGTCCTTCATATCTGTAATATCCAAACTTCTCCATATGCCAATTCAGTTTGAAAAGTAAGACTAGTCTTTTTTTTTTGCTGCGTTAGCGACGTTAGTGTTTGATTTTATCACATGCATTTTGTCACTCACACTTGGTGGAAGTTAAGGATGTAGTCAGCTTTGATTGCCGATTTCTCTCAAGCAATTTCTGTAGTATTGAGCATTGAAGCCAGAAACCATAATAGACCCAACACATGTATTCTTTTCTTTCAGCCTAGACATAACCCGCCATACTTTTGAATGCATTGATTTTCTTCAGCTCTGTTTTGGATGAAGACGTCACTCACTGCTTGTCTGTCATGCTATGTTAGTCATTGCAGGTTAACTCATGAGTAAACTAGACACGCTGATGGATGGGGAAGACTGACTACACCTGTTCATATTTAGTTAAAATCTTTAGAGCATTTGTATTTAAAAATTCATACCATGTGCCAAATTTAATTTTTGGGTGTTTTATTTTAGCTTGACGTTTGTATTCGCATAAATAAATAGCAAGTAATGATTTTAGATATCCATTTACAACTTTTACACTTTTTTTTTTTTTTTTTTCGGGGGGGGGGGGGGAATTTTTGAAGGCAGTTGGGATTTTAAATGTTCTTTGTTAGAAAATTTAGTAGGACTGTATGTTTATTGCTTTACTATTGATGATAAACATTGTGTTTGTGTGTTTTTTTTTTTTTTTTTTTTTATGGGTTGGAGTGGTATATTTATGCTAAAATGCTGGAGTTGACCTGTAAAAATTGAAATGCCATGATATTATTAAATATGATTTATTTGACATTCTAAAGTGTGGTGTTGCTTGGAATGAGAATTAGCTTTGACTCTTAGCCATGTGGCTCACTTACCGTAATATATGCATATAAGGAACCTAGAGTGGCTTTATGGACTCAAGACCTAAAAACCAAGGTAGGAACAGCTGTAGCACTTCAAATTACAGATTTTACTGTTGCTATCTGTCAATATCAGTGCCAGTTTACATACTTGGCTGTTTTTGCTCTGTAATATGTGATTAAGCTAAGTTTTTGTGTTTGTAGTAAAATCTTCTTGCCAAAGAAACAAACTAACGTTCTGTAAAGGGTGAGGTGCAATGGATTGCTCTATGGCCTTACATGTGTTCCACGTCTGTTTGCGTGGTGCTTGCATGTCCTTCCAGTGTTCACTTTTGGATCCTCTGGGTTTTTTTTTCCCCTAGTCATATTTTTCCATAGTATAAGTGCGTGTGTCTTCTCTGTGAAGAACTAACATACACTCCAGGGTTTTGTGTGAAGGAAGTTTCATAATGTTGAGATCAGACAACTTTGCTTAGTTTGTAATTAACAGCGATTTATATACAGTTCTTAATTTGTTTTGTGCAGTTAAAAATTCTGAATCGCAAAACTGTTTCAGGAATTTTTTTTTTTTTTGACACTTCAGGTCAGGTGATTTTTATCAGAGTTGCAGTGATCATCGTTGTGAATGTTTGTTTATGTTCAGATGTTATTTCTCATTTCAATCTGCCCTTCAGGAAGTGCCATTTCATTTGCCTCTACATGCTGGGTTGATGCCAAGGCTTATGATCACAATAGTAGGAGAGCCTGTGTTAAACGCAAAGAGGTACTCCCAGTTCCCCCTTCCCTCCAAACATGCATGATGAATGAGTGAATGTCCTCAATCAGTAACTATAATAGCATAGTTTAATATTAAGCCATGTGCGCATGTCGTATCGCTACTAATTACATTTGCTGTACCTCAACATGTTAGGTCACTGCCCAAGCCTATAAGGCTGTGGGTTCAAATACCATGGTCTGCAAAGTAACAATATCAATATTAAGTCCTTGAGCTTGGCTCTTAAAACCAAATCCATGGATGCCAGTTGACCCTCTTCTCTATCACCAAGCATGTGACTTTGGGGGGGAAAAAGCAAAAAAAAAAAAAAAAAAAAAAAAAAAAACTATCCCAGTTTATTACTGACTCTTGCCCTGCAATGTACTGAAGTCTCATCCAGAGTGTTTCCCTGCCTTGTGGTCATTGCTTGTATGGATAGGCCGCAGTGTTTCCCAAGCCGGTCCTCGGGGACCCACGGGCCACCCATATTTTTGCTCCCTGCTAGACGGTCCACATTTTTGGGAGCTGGGAGGGAGCAAAAACATGGACTGTCTGGGTTCCTGAGGACTGGATTGGGGAATACTGCTTTACTGGATTAAGTCATGGAAACTGGATGAATATATGGATGGAATGTTAAACAGCATCCAGTTCGGTGGAGAAAAAACTAGGCCAGGATCAGGGGTCTGCATAGCTCCAATTTGCCGTCAGTAATAAGACTTCAGTTCTAATGTAATTATCTCATCTGGAGTCTTGGCAAAAGCACATAATGGTAACAAAATGATTTTGTGTCTTAAGATTTTAGAAACAATTCATGTTTGATACAGGTTTCTTTCTTCTCTAAGAAATGTCTTGTCTTTTCAGATTCCACGTTGACTTTGTGAAAGGGGCAGATGTAGCTTTTCATTTTAACCCTCGATTTAATGAACGGATCATTGTCCGTAATACAAATCTAGGTGGAGAGTGGGGACCAGAGGAGCGGGAAGGGCTGTTTCCCTTTGACGAGGGAAGACGCTTTGAGGTATGCTATATCCCTTAAAGATCGCTTAAATGTGTATATACAGACGCTCCTCTACTTTCAAACATACGAACAAAGAGGACCGTAAGTCCAAATTGTGTTCGTTGGGCTCCCATTACCGGTCTGCAACATCAATATTTTTTTCTGTGCGTCAATCCCACCTCGTACGACTTCTGGCCGCTACTCCCACCAGCATCCTAGCTCTTTGTACTTGCATATTGCATGACGTTGAATAACGACTTACGAACTTTTTAAGTTACGAACAGTCGTTCGGAACGTATCTCGTCCGTAAGGAGAGGAGCGTCTGTAATGTATTTATATCAATAATATATATATTTATTATTAAATTTATTCTTTAACAAGCTGCTCCAGTTTAGTATCTAAACTCCCAAATATACATCATGCTACTCTTAGATTCTGTGTTTACTGTGATTTTGGGCAATTTCTAATGTCATCTTAACCTTTAAATATATATGCAGGTTTACACAGCTTGTTTTGCCAAATATACTGTTTTATTTGAAATGTGTGGATAAAATCATTTTTGTTTTCCACAGCTTAAGATCTTGGTTGAGGAAGATATGTTTAAGGTAGCAGTGGATGGGTCTCACTTGCTGGAGTATGAGCACCGGGTTGGAGGGCTTGAGGAAGTAACCCTCTTGCGTATTGAAGGTGATGTCATTCTCCACAGTGTGGCCCCCTGTATGATCTAGTTCTCCATCACCTGAGCCCACATATCAGGATGCATTAATTGGAGAGAATATCTGCAGCAGCCTAAATTAATTGTGTACTATGTAATGTGGTCCTCAAATCCACGTAGCGACTGGATTAATAAGATGAGGTAATGAATGTGCTTATAAATGATGAAAAGGTAAGGCAAGTAAACTGCATTTCTGTTCTACTGCATTACCAGCATTTAAGTATTATCCTATTACTTTGCACATATTGATAATTGCGTATTTTATGTAATCATATCCAACAAATATTTATTTACATATCCTACAATGCAAAAGCAATTCACCTCCCTTCACAGAATATTTCACATTATATACTTCTCTTAGCATAACTTATGTTTTTGCAGGTAAATATGATTTCACGTCTTAGTTTTGAAATGTGGGATACAAACATTTAAAAATTTATTGATAAATCAGGTATAGCAGAATAACCTACTGTAGTGTCTTGATGGATTTCAATTGGTGAAAATACGTTTTGCATTGGGGCAGCATGTGGTGTCATTATAATATGGACTTGTGAGTTTAACTCCCAGGAGAGGCTATGTTGCGTAGCTTTCTCAGAGGAACCAGAATTGATTTAAGCTGTCCAGCTATTAAGGCTCTTTAATGCCACCTAGTGGGTGAAACTGGACAAATAGCAGTTGTCTCTGCTGCCCGAATGTGTGAAGCTGGTTCAGCAACATTTTACACAGAAATCAAAATAAAAGCATTCACAATAAATTAAAAACAGTGTTACTTTTTGAGTGCAATCATGTCCAGATTGAGTGTGAAGGAGTAGATATAAGAATATAGTATAAAGCTTAATCCTTCTATAATAGGTGCTTTGTTCACAGTTCATTTGCCAATTGAATGATTCTATTTTTCAATATAATAGGGAGTGCAGTAGTAGCATGTAAAATATTGTGAATAACTGAGTATGGAATTGACATGAATGTTATAATGTTTTATGCAGGATTTGCAATAGATGTTTAAACTTGTATATTTCAATCACTATGTATTAAAGCATCTGGGCATGTTGCTAAACAAGTTTAAACTACAGTTTGATTATAAAATACAGTATAACCAAATCTAATAAAGACTCGTAGTCTTTTTTTTTTTTTCTACTGAGTCAATACAATCATTCTGCTAGTTCCAAAAATTAAAGCCATCTTTGCCCAACAAATTTAACACGAGACAGTATCCATAGTATATGTTATTGTACTGGGATAAATATGATTGTGTATTAAATGTAAATACTATAATTACCCATTCAGTTACCATAACTGTCTATCCAGTACAAAGAGACAGTGTTCCTGGAGTCTGTAACAAGATGTACAGTAGACCAAGGTGAACAGCAGGCCAGTCCCATCACAGGGCATACACAGACATTAAGGGATGTCAGTTCACCTAACCACAAGATTGCTAGGGGAATCTGGAATCTCAAGGGGAAGCTTACTCAACATGGAAGGTTGCTATGGACCAAAAAAAAAAACATATCTCAGAATGGGGATACACAATAAATATCGCATTTTCTGAGAAGTGGGCTAAATATTCAGTTTTAAGTCAAAGCCACATCTGACATGCCAGAAATGCTTATTAAAACAGTGTGGTCAAAACAAAGTTCAAATATGTATTTCCTTCCCCGTTTACAAATATGCAAGTATAACTATTCTGTATACACATTTTCTTTATTCCAAACAAGTCTTAAAATAAAGCTTAAAAAAATCATGCCTATATCCAGAGGTGTAAAGCTCAAGTCCAGAAAGTACAAATCCAGACTAAGGTTTTGGTTCAACCAACCAGTTGAGCATAAAGAGTCATAGTCACTCAACTGGTTGGTTGAAACAAAACCTTAGTCTGGATTTGTACTTTCTGGACCTGCACTTTCCACCTCTGCCTATAACTGTTGCCTGGGTCAAATAAGCCATCGACGACATAAAACCGTTTCACTTCACTATGCCTACCTACGCACTTTTATTCTTTAGTTTACGACATCCCTCTCAATACAGGCGATGAATGCTTAGGGACAAAAAAGTTATCTAAATCGGAAATATGTTTGGCAAATGGCTCTAAAAACAGAAGCCTGACAACCACTGAAAGAGCCCTTAACTGGAAAGATCCACATTTTAATTTGAATTTGGTGATCAGTGGTTGTAAGATATTAGCCTTCAATAAAATAAATATTAAAAATAGCGATATTTTAACCTCAGTGTCGTCTGGCAATTTTAAAAACAAGAACAAACTAACGACACCCCCGGCTTTCCCCTCCAACTTCCACATGAGGCGCTAACTGAATGTTTTGATTAGAGCTGTGAATTCCGGGGTCCTGTGTGACGTCACGACCGAAACACTCGCGTTGTTTGCCATCGCTACGCTCCGCCTCCGGCCGCTTTCTTGGTGTGTTGTCATAGTAATGGAGTACTGCGGGCATGTGAATCAGCTGCCAGCTGATGCAAGCAAAAGGTATAAAGAGTAATATTAACGATACAGTGCCGTGCTTGTTTTCGTAGTTATTACAACAAAACTAGTCGGATCGCACATAAGTGAATGTGATTTAAAGGTAAATTGCTGATCGATTGTGCTGTAACTCACTAGGTCAAACACTCACATTGGCTGCACAGAGGTCTCCAATCAGTGGATTCTTCCACACATGAAAAAAATACCCTTCCTACAAATTTCTGACCTGCCAGCTGGAAACAAGAGAAGATGACGGTATAACACTGAGAGTGACTCACACAGGCCACCTGAAGCGGTATTGCAGCTGCCTTCCTCTGTTGCACAGCAAAACTCTTTGTGAAAGTTTGTTGAATCGGGGTGCCATTCTGCAGTCTTGTCAGTGCTGGACGGCTTCAACAAACTCTTTTTCCCACAGACCCTGCCGACACCCACTGACTAAACTTTATGATCCAGTTGTGACTAAACATAACAAAGATCAGCTCCTGCAGAAGTGTGAGCAGATGAGCCTAACACTTACATCTGAGGGCTGTCCAAGACTGGAAGAGAGCACCAGAGGACAGCACAGTGAGTAAGACATATATCAGCTGTGGTGACAACAAAAGCAGATGATGATCCATCCAGTCATTTGGTGACGGCCAGTTGCTATCCTAAGTCGTGGGGCTTTGTTGTGCCAACCATATTCAATACACTGCCCATTGTGACACAATATAACGTTAGCCATACTTTGGTTGTACATATACACATAAAGTGCAGAGGAAAATGAACATGTTGACAACATTGTCACACAATGTAAAAGTAAACAGTGATGGAATGTTTCAAGTGAACTCACAAAGTGATAGTGGAGGCATTAGGTCATATACATAAATTTGACATATCTTCCCTTAAATACAGTGTCGTCTTTAGCTTAATTTACAGTTGAAATGTTTGATACTGTTTTACAGATACAGCAGCAAGATGAAAATGGTGGCAACACAAGAGTACCAAAGGCACCTGGAGGATGTTTGTCTATTAAAAATGTGTGCTATTATAAATATACATCTGTCTAAATCAGTGGAGAAGGGTCTGGGCCATTTATGTCATTTCTTGACCCCCAGAGGAGGCTTAGGTTAGGTCTGCAGCCAGACCTTTTTGAATAAGAAAAATTCAATTCATAGTACAGGAAGATGGTAATAACCACACAAAACATTCATTGTGTTTTCATTGTAGTGTATAATGTGAATGCATCTCTTAATACAGCAGCATCAATGAAGAACCTTATGTCACTTGCAACATGCATTCACCACAATACTAGAACAGGACAATTATTACAATTAAAAGAATTTTTCTTTATAAAATTTAGCATAACTTCCAACATTTTTTTTAAAATGCAATATCATAACACAGATTGTCTTTTGTCAATTGTTAAGTGTCTAATACTAAAGCTGAAGCACTTCATTGTACGGAGCATTACATATACAAGCAAACTATACATTATCATTAATAAACAAGGTCAAGTCAAGCACTTTTCTTGCTAGATATGAGACACGTAAAAGGAATTTGTGTGTGGCACAGAGCACAGGTGTATGACATCAGACAGGTAACATGTAGAGTGCAGTTTCGTAGATGGTGTTATGACAAATGTGGGGGGGGGGGGGGCACTGTGGCAGTGGGATTCCACTGCACTAATGCGGGTGGCTGTGCTGTGGCAGTGGGATTCCACTGCACTAATGCGGGTGGCTGTGCTGATTTAGAAGAGATACTGCTTCAGGAAAGAAGCTGTTGATCAGTCTACATGTCCTGGTCTTCAGGGCCAGAAGGGAGGGGTTAGAAGAGGTCTTGAAATCACATTTTAGGACTCTACTGTTGTAAATGTCCTGTAGGGAGTGCAGATTGCAGCTGATGGGGGGTTTTTTTGCAGTCCCTAATAAGCTTTTCAGTCTCGCTTTTTCAGGTGTGATGGAACCAAACTTATGGAGGAAGTCAGCAAGGATTCAATTATTGCAGTATAAAATTGAATCTGTAAAATATGAAGGTTGCTGAATTTCTTCAGCTGTCTTAGAAAGTAAAGTCTCTGTTGTGCTTTTTTGATTATGTAGTTCATATTACGTTCCCATTTTGGGTTTCTGGATGTAGTGGTACCCACACACTTCAGTATCTCCACAGTGGAGACCATAAAGCCATTGATGTTGAGGAGGAGTGGAAGATGGAGGTGCCTTCAGAAATCCAGGACCATCTCTACAGTCTACTGGGTGTTGAGCACCAGATGATTTTGACTGCACCAACACTAATTGCATAACTTGATTTCTGAAGCCAGATCAATCACCATTACATATAGGATGGGCCATAGCATCGTCATTGGCAAGCTTCAAGATTTCTACTAAAAGGTCATTGGAGGTGCAGTTGTTGATATAGGCTGAAGAGAAGGCATGATAAGACTTGGGAAGCACCAGTACTGAGGGTAAAGGTGTCATATATATGTTACCCCAGCTGTACCTACTGTCTTCTGTCTGTAAGGAAGTCTGTGATCCAATGATAAGTGGAATACAGCACTGACAGTAGGTAGACTTTAATCTTCAGCACAAACTGTCCCAGAGGTGTTAAGATGCTCTAGTACAGAGTACAGGGCCAGGTTAACAACATCATTTACAGACCTGTTCGCCCTCTATGCAAACTACAAGAAATCAAGCAGAGCGTTCATTACGGCTTTCATTTGGGTCAAGACAAGGCACATAAAGATTTCCATAACGGCAGAAATCAAGCCAATAGACCTGTAGTTGTATAGGTCACTGGTCGTAGCCTTTTTTGGGGATGGGGATGACAGTGGAGAACTTGAAACATGAAACAATTAAGGTGGAGAAGTGGAGTTGTCTTCTTGAGTTGCAGATGAGTTGGCGTGAGCTTGAGGGGGAGAATGGTTGGGAAAAAAAGCTAGGAATTGCCCTTTTGTTGCTTGAAATGGTTAAGAACTCATTCAGTTTGTTGGAGAGCTGGTCATTGTCTATGGGAAGGGTGGGTTTTCTCAAAATCAGATATATATGACCGAGAAAATAATAATGTAAAAGTGTAACTTCATTCTCTTTTAATAATTGCGTAGCCTAATGCACTTTTCATCGTCGATGCCTGTAAAGTGTTTATTTTGAGCTACTTAACTTTCCGCGATTATGTTCCATTTCGACTTTCTTAAACGTACATTAAACTTTTCTAAACAATAACATGTAACAAAAAAAATACAAAATGTGTAACGCCTTTGCAGCGGGGTCCGCTGATGCTTCTAGGACACGTGGACGTGGACTGACACGTGATTGGGCAGATAAAAGTCACAAGACTGCTGGAGAATTCCGTACGAGTGAGGCCTTCGACAGTCTGAGTCTGCGCTTCGGGGAAAATGGTGAGTGGCGTGAGGAAGCGGCAGCGAACGGCTCAAAAATCTTATTGTTTAGTATGCTTTTGAAGTCATAAGACTTATGATTTATACAAATTGTGCAACTGTACCGTTAAGTGTTTCGTAATATGTCGTTCATTATGGTATTTCTTTCTGTGCCTATATATAAACTGCAGCCACACCAGTCTATTGTCATATTCTGCAACATCCCCACACATAATGGTGCATAGTTAGCTTGCCTCCCACCAGCACGATTTAAGCGAAGTTTGTAAAACGACTGAATGATATCCAGCTTGGCTATTCGGTGACAGCAATGTGTATGTTACCAAATTTAGCTACATAGTTCACTCATGTATGTTAATAACGAGACTATCAGCTAGAGAGTTTATAAGCAAAATAAATTGCTTGGACACACTGATAGCTAGCTAGCCGCTATGTCGATTTTTGTGATCGTTCACATTTCCTGCAATTTAGTTACCGTAAGGTTTCTTACAAACTGGGAAATAATTCAGGCATGGAAACTGATTCGTCCTTGGTTGACTTCTTTCTTATAACGTTTCTGGCCATCTGTTGGAAGCTTGTCAGCCTTTGTAACCGTCACGCATAAATCCCAGGCCTTATGGAAACCTGTAACTTCTGCGGTTCAATTTGTATTCGTATTTATTTTTTTCCCCCGATAATTGCAGACGTTTGCATCTATAAAGCATGACGCCGTGACGTGGTTCTGTAGCATATCTAATAAGAACCGCTTGCTTGAAAGCGACGTTTCGTCTTGCGGCTGTAATTTTAATATTCACCCCTTTTCCGCTTATATCTCCTACATGTCATTGTGTAAGTTCATCAGCCTGAATGGCTTAAGTAAACGATTAAACATATGAGTACGGTAATGCTGCACTCTATTATAGTGTCTAGGTATAGCTGTTTTGTTAAATGCATATTTTATGTTTTTTTTTTTTTTTTTTTTTTTTTTTTTTTTAATGTCCTTCAAAAATCTGTGTATCACTAGTACAGACTGCTCTGTCATAACTAGGTGGTGCCTTGCTTTGCCCTAAAAGCTTTTTGTTTTCTCTTTTCTTAGAGTGAATCTTTGGTAGTGTGTGATGTTGATGGGGATTTGGTTAAAAAGTTACGGGAGTTCAGATTCCGAAAGCAAACCAACAACGCTGCAATAATCAGTAAGTAATTCCTGGCACCGAATCAGAAAAGAATGCCTTTTATCATATTAATGCTTATATCTATCATCTTAAACCTTATTTCCTCTGCAATGCTATACAGTTATAGGTGCGCTGAAGTAACAATAGTTATGTGATTAAATGTGTTCTAAATGGCCTTGACCTGCAGCCTCTCCCAGGCAGTGTAGGGCACAATAGCGGAGGTACACCCTGGATGGGATGCTGGTTATTGCTATGTTAATCACAAACTAAATGGAATAATTTTATCAGTAACTTATTCATTGTGCATAAAACTGTAATCACCGAACTGTCCTACTTGTCAATTTCATGTTCCTTTGTTATTTGTGAACTGGATTCTGAGGCACCTAAACTTCTTCACTAAGGGCAGACGCTCACGTGAACAGATCGATCCACTCTTTTCCAAATGAGTACTATGACCTCATATTTTTGGTCACTGATTCTCATTCTTCCTGCATCACACTCAACATCAGACTGGCGGTTGGATGAGGCCAGAAGCACATCATCATCTGCAAATAGCATGGCTGTTACCTTTGGTCCTCCGTTTAGAATGATCTTCCAGCCATGGTTGAGCTTTGATAACCTGTTCACGAAAAACCACAAACTGTAGTGGAGACGCATCTCCTCCAGAGGCCAAAACCCTCTAAATGCTATTGACATTGTGCCAGTTATGTGAATGCTGCTCTCTCTACATACATACAGGGATGAAATTGCATTCAGTAGCAGCATAAGTGTCCTGTAATTCTGCAGCACCCGCCACGGTATATGCTAGAGCATGTGGTCATGTTCCTTTTGCAGTCCACAAAGTACTTTGTAGACTACCGTCATTTTCCCATGAGGCCTCGCATAACTCTGCAAGGCAAGAGAGTTGGTCCACTTTTTTGCTGTCAGGTGGAAATCCATATTGTTCCTCCTGAATTCTAGGTTCAACCATTTGTTGCTTAGCGTTATCCCAACCTTGTGCCCTCTGCTGTCTTGGTTTGGCTTCAGGCCTTTGTGCAACTCTGACCAGGATATGTAAGTGCATGAAGAATTCAGCTATGATAAGCTGAAGTATTTTAAAGAACAAAATGTAAAATAACAAGTGTAACAAACAGTCATGTTGGGTAGGTTAACGATGATGCATTACTGCAGCTGGGTATTACAAATGTGTACATATATAATATGAAAACACACCGATGAGACAAAACATAATGACTGCCCTTATGTGAAAGGAATGATGTTGACTGTCTAGTAATAAGTGTCTCTATCTTGGACTGTAATCTAATGTTCAGAATTTGTAGGCGACCTGTTGAAGAAATGGGCAAGGAAAAAAAGATCTCTGTGACTTTGATATGAGCCAGATCATTATGGTCAGACTGCTGAGTAACGGTATCTCCGAAACTGCCAGGCTTGTGGGGTTTCATGGTCAGCCATGGTCAATACCGACTGAGAATGATCTAAGGAGGGACGAATCACGATCCGCCAACAGGATGTTTGGCGGCCAGGACTTAACTATGTGGGAAGTGAAGAAGGGCAATCCCATATAACACAAACCCACAGGAGGGCTCCTGTCGCACAAAAGACGAATATTATCCTGTGATCATCACAATTCAGTTACAATTCACAGGGCATCTAGCCTTGTTTCGTATGGGGCTATGTACCTGCAGGCCAGTCAGTGTCCATCCTGACCCCAGTCCACTGTCAGAAGCACCTGCAGTGTTCACACAAGCATTGCAAATTTAACTTTGAGCAGTGGAAGAAGGTCTGCTGGTCTGAATCCCGTTTTCTGTTGTATCATGGGATTTGTTGGACCAGCAGGTCTGATTCACAGCTACGTTACCCCATACGCAGTAGGGCTCCATGCGCTTGTGTTGTGACACATTTCCACGATCATCATCACTATTTTTATATTGGTTATTAATAAAATAATATTGACTCTGTTACTAATTTGGTGCATTTTGTTTTATGGATTTGTCTTATGACTCGTGCTTTTTCAGATTGAAGGTAAATGTAGTTTCTTCCTTGTGTTTTCTCTCAGTGAAAATCGACAAGGACCGGCAGCTTGTCATCCTTGATGAGGAACATGAGGTAAGTTATTAGTACGGATGTTATTGTGTGTTGGATAAAATTTAAGGGACTGTTAAAGAATCGCATACCTTTCAGGTTACTGTTTTTCTCTCTCTCCCGTCAGTGAAATTGGGTCACAGCCTGTTTATTAGTTACATGGTCGTTAATTTTAAGTAAAATTTTAAGTCATGGTGTAGACTAATGTTTTTCAGTGTGATGACAGTGATCAGCTGTTTCAGGACATTCGTAGACGACCAGTGCTCCTGTGCTTTTCTGGTTTAGCCTAATGTTAGGATCCACTGAATGTTTTGAACGTGGATATTTCTTTAATAATGCATAAACAATAGATCTCATATTCTTTACACTTTTTCCACCTAGTACTAAGCTTTCAAAAAACTTCTTGAATATTGGAGATGATGGAACTATGTTCTAGGTTCAGTGTACTCTGTGTGCTTACAGTAAAGCCCACCTCTTGGTACTCCCCTAATTTTCACAATTGTTTTAGCTCAGCTCGAGTAATATTTCACTATCTTTGCTTGAGAGTTAGTTAATGTTGTCATTTCATTAATGACATCTTGGGAACTTTTGTTTCAGACTGAATTAATTCAAACCAAACTCCTTTATTGATCCTGCATGATGAACAGATTGAGTGATACATTGCAATGCTTATGACAAGGCTCACGTTAACCTTACAAATACACAAATAATTTTAGTTTAAACATCTGAAAGTATAGAAAATCCTCCCAACCTCAGCAAATGTGCAGTATTGTGCACTTCATGTTACAAAGTAAAGCCAGTTTATGCTTGACAGATGTTCAATGAACTGATAGCCTGTGCTAAACCTGTTTTTATGTATGTGACTACAGTTGTGTACATTAGCTGTTTAGTTACTAAATACAGTTATAGTTTCAAATAAGTATGCAGGCAACCTTGTTGGAAAATGTTGCCTCAAATATTATTTTCCGCAAACATACTAAAAGACCGAAAGAGCTTTAACTATAACCATGGGCTTTATAATTTTCTCTCTTGCTTTTACAACCATCTTAAACTGGTAATAAAGACATTTCCAAATGCATTCAACTGCACTCATGACTGATTAAATTTATTAAATTCTGGCTGTCAAACTCTAAAATATGTCTTTGGGTTTCTTAGTATTTTCAACATGTGGTTATTTTTCACTATTAAATAGAACTCTTTGGTTCTCAAATTGTCAATGAGACTCAATTTCACAAAACCCAGTTAAGGAATAGAGATCATGAGTATGAAAAACCCACCCAAAGAGTTTTGTTACACATCATAACTAAAATGTGTAGCATTGAGATATTAATTTGAAATTCCTGAAAGTTTTACACTGTTCAATTCAATTTTATTCACAGGTTAGTGATACCAGCTTTAAATCAATAGGAAACTTAAAAGTCAATGTAATTTATACAATGTTACAATAAAGGACTAATATGATCAACTTCTTGGTTCTTGTAAGTCTCACTACAGCATTTTGAACCAATTGAAGTCTGCTTATCCAGAACCATATCCAGAATGTAGCTACAATAATCCAGTCTGTATATTATGAAGTCATGGATCATTTTCTGCACCATCGACAGACAGCATCTTCCTAAGATTGAAGAAAGGTGCTTTTAACAACATTTTAAGTGTGAGCATCAAAATACGGGTCTAAGTCAACTATGACGGCAGTTTTTAACCACTATGGTAAGTTTTTAACTGAAAAATTCAGGTTTTGTTACCAAGCACACAATGAGCTGCTTTGGCATCGTGGTTATTATATCTGGCTTTAAAAAGAAGTTACTGGCCATCAAGCTCCTCACATCTAATGAATTCTGCAATCTTTAGCATAACACTAACGTCAAATAAGTCTGTTATTAACAATTAATGATGAGAGCCTTAATAAGGAAGCCCAGCGATGGGAGTCATGGGACCCGGTGATTGCTGGGCAAGGTCATATAATGGGGGGAAAAATAGGCCTGTTTGTGCAACAGTGCAATATCCCAATACACATACAGTTCATGACTTGTAGCATTCCAAGAAGGATTGAAGCTGTACTAAAGGCAGTTATTTTATTCCACAAGTCCTTGTCATTAGTATTGGTAGGAATTGTTTTTTTTCCCCCACTGCAATATGTGGGTTTTCAATATATGCATTCAGTAAAAGAAGAATTTTTAAAATTTTTAATTAATTGTTCGAATCCCAGCCCACTGTGTGTGGAGCTTCCTCCTGGTATTCTGGACGTTGACCTACGTTTTGTACAGAGTGTAACCCCGTGCTTTCTGTCAGTCTTAAAATGAGCTGCATATATTTGGTTTCTAATTCTTTGTGATTTTTTTTTTTTGTGAAATCTATTAGATCTTTATGCATTGTATGAAAAATACAAGTAAGGGAGATACATATTTCATATATCAATCGTAAGAATACTACAGAGTATGTTTTTTTTGTTTCCTCCCCCCCCCCCCCCCCCCCCCCAGCCATCTTGTTGCTCCACTCACGGGGGGTTCACACACCATCATAAGAGCCGGCAAAAACATCAGCTGGAGTGTCTCTGTCATGTCACATGGGGGCCAGTTGGGACTTAATGACTTCAGCTTCATTCTGCCCCACTGTAAAAGGTCAGTGTTTGTAAAGGAGGGGGGTGAGAGCGTACTGGAGAGAACCAGAATCAGTGAGCTGATGGGCATCACACCTGGGTCACACGGTGGAAAGAATTGCATTGCTATGCTTTCTAGAGATGCCTGTTAACATGGATTAATTTGATTAACTGCCCCGTGACAGACTGGCATCCCATCTCGCCTGTCTGCCCGCCCATGTGCCCGGCGCCGCCCGCAATGGGCTGTGGGGTCTCCAGCATAAAGTGCGGGAAGATGGATGACGAATTAATATGATTACAGTTTTTCTCAGTTGCTTTGGTGCATTTCTCACAACAGAATTAAACTTTGCACAACAGTTAGTTCAACCTCCACAACATGTAGTTGTTTTGGCACAACCTAGTAGCGGTTTCATGTTCATTTCGTCCAAAGGCAAATGCAGTTGAGTAAGTACAAATATCTAAAGAATGGTCACTTTTGACTTGCTATTCATCACTATCTCCTTGCTTTTATCATGAATGTCACAATTATTTATACTTGTACCGGCTGAATAGTCATTGTCCTTACAACTAAT
>JABJVO010000026.1:13157895-13180096 GCA_026770805.1 Boulengeromyrus knoepffleri | reverse complement strand
GGATTGTGTGAAAAAAAAAAGTGAGGGGGATACATTTTTCATATATCCATCGGAAGAAAAATACAAGGGTTGTTTTTTTTGTTTCCCCCCCCCCCCCCCCCAGGACATTTCTCCTGATGCCTTAAAGGATGAACTGCCTGAAAGACAGCCAAGATATCCTTTTATACAGCTTCATTATTAAATCATTTTGAGTTGGAGGTTAATAATATGTATTGTATAAAATATTGCCATTTAAGATTTTCTATTAAAACATACTCATAAATAAATTTACAGTATCAGTTGATAGTAAAAGTCTGCTTGTATGACACGGCAGTCTGATTCTCTTTAACCATTCCCACATTTGTGGTATACAGTTATAAATACCAGCACGATGATGGCCGTGTTTCTTACCCACTCTGTTTCATATTTTCCAGTCCAGCCGGTAAGCAAGTTTTAAACTTGTACATCTAGGATGCACCATGGTGATTATTGTGACAACGAGATGTCTAAGGCTATTATTAAAATAATATTTTCGTTTCAACAAAAATTTGATTGCAGCCCAGAGTTGGGAGATCTTAACCTCTGCACCGTCTATTTATCTTACTGTGTGTTTGCACCTTGTGATGTTGTGATGTGCAGTTTTATTACATGTTACTGTATGGGGCAATAGAGAAATGTTGTCTCATCACATTTTGTACATGTATTAAGCTGCTGATGACAAAGTAACATTGTAACCTTGATTTTTAAGTGTTTGATTTTGTTTGCCTGACTAGGGATTTGTTTTTTAGGGTGTAAACCTGAGCAGCAGATGATGTATGCTGGTAGTAAAAACAAGTTAGTCCAAACTGTAGAGCTGACCAAGGTTTGTAATTCTTATTTTATCCTCACATAAGTTTGAAATAAACTTTGTAAATAGTTTTTACATCGTGTGTGTGTGTGTGTGTGTGTGTGTGTGTATTTGTTGTGTGTTTTTAATTAAATGTAATTGTTTCCTCCTAGGTATTTGAAATTCGAAACACCGAAGACTTGACAGAGGAATGGCTGCGGGAAAAACTAGGGTTCTTTCGTTAGACGCCTCTCATCTGACTCGAGGGAAAAAAGTTTTGCAGAGGTTTTTTTCCTGCTTTCCTTGTAGTTTAACATACGTGTATGCCAAGCTGACACATTCCAGTAAGTCATTATATATAAATAAATGGATGCTCTTTAAATTCTAGTCTACAATTATCATTTGTCTGTATAAAATGTGGCATTGATTTTCTTGGTTTCAATCTTGTGTGTTTACTCAAAGTTCTCATACAATTTAGCGTAAATTTTGACTGTTCCCCTATTGTGGTTCTCATAACACAAAGATTTTTTTAAAGAAACCTACAACAACTGAGTAAAATAATTATGCTAAGACAATTATGGCTTTTTTTTTTTCCTGGTTTGCCTTTGCACTCCATGCACAATTTCTTTCAAATATTTTAGAGAACTGGACAAAGACAAGTTATAAAAAACAAAAACAGGAAAACTACATGTAGACCTTCCAGTTTCATTGTCTATCAATTAATCTGTTACTAGTAAAAGAATTGTGAACTGGAGTTACTATTTGTATATTACTGTTTTGTAATTTATTTGTCAATCATAAAATTATAGTGTCCAGGATTTAACATTTTCTTTTTTTGTTCTCACTCTCACAATTTCAGTGTAAATTTTTGAAAGTACTAAAGCACGTTTGCCTGGAATAGGCACAAACCCCCCCCCCCCCCGACAAAAATAAATGATTAGAAGATGGATGTTATTTTGATATAGCCTCATATTCAAAGTATAACTGCTTTTAATTTCTATTATCTCTACAATTTTAAACATTTGTTCTTAGCATTTTTTTTCATGAAATTTTATTTTATTTAAAGAACAAATATGTATTATCACTAACTGTACTTTGAATTAATGCACTGAAGGGAAAATAGAATGAAAATAGAATTGCAAATTTAAATTGTTCCATTTAGCTGTACAGGACCCAATATAATTCAAAAGAATTGAATTTTGAAGTTATGTCTGAGAAATTAAGTCAACTTTTTCAACAATGTATTGATGGCATTCATATACTGTACCTCTGCATCTGTGATTGACGTTGGATGAACCACTAATAATTAAAAAAAAAAAAGTGGGCCCAATAGGATGATTGGGGAGATTTTTAATTATTCCGTACTATTGTTCAGTGCAAGGTTCTTAGATAATGTTCTTTTTAAAATAACAACCATAACTTGTTTTCTGTATCTTTTCATATTAATATAGCTTAGTATATGTGTACAAACACTATGATCTTGTGAAATTGTTGTGGGTCCCCACAGAAAATGGTTACTTATATAATGTTAAACACATGGCACAGCACTACTGATGGGATAGCACTTATGTTTACTGATATACAGAGTAGCACAAGATAGGTAAAGTTTTGACAGGATTATCTTTAAGACGTGAACATTTTTTTCAATTAGTATATCTATTGTATTAATTCATGTAACATTGTAGTTTCTGTGACAAACACCAAAAAAGCCTTGGAATGATCATGGGTTCAAGATGCTTCATTATGAGGGTTATTAAATGATGTATAATAAACCTGGGGCCTGTATCTTGAAGCTGGTTTTCTTGTGTAGCTGGAGAACTTGTCATATTTAAGGTAGTCTGGGCTAAATGTAAGTGAACAAAGAGTCCGTTTAAACTGGGGTACCCTAAATCTGGCAAATCATCTGGTTAAGAAAGAATCCCAGCTTTGTGGTAGTCCCTGGTTTAATAATTAATAAATGATTAGCCTGATTGTGTATAATGCATTATATGTATTCTATAGCATTTGTTTCTTTGAAAAAAGGGAGCAGTTTAGACCAAATTCAGAACGTCAGAAATATTTTGTGTAAGTGAACAAACTAGCTATAAAAAGCGTAGCTAAGATTGAGCTTGTGTCGTTTTGTATTTGTGCATGACTAACCTGGTGTAATAAACATTTGGGAGTTTACAGATATGAAATGTTCTCCAACCACAGAGTATGACTGTTTCTATAGTGACATTATTTCATTTTTTTTTTGTGATGCATTTGTGAATAGTGTCCTAAAGTAGTATGAGCCATTACAGTAAAAGTAAAGTAAAATTGAAAAAGATTCAAAATTACATAAAAATAAACTTGTTACAAAAAGTCATTGACATCATGAAGTCAATACAAATATTTAAATTTGCTTCTAACATTAAATTTCAGCAGTCATTGTTTCACTGGAAAAATTGACTATAAGACTTTATATCTGATACTTTTGTCTTTGTGCTTCATTTTTAGTGTACACACACTGCTTACCTATCTATACAGTTATTCATGATGAGGTATATTTCATTTATTATGTTTGTGTACAATAATGCATCGTTTTTTCATCTGTTGATGCAAGCAATAATTTACAAAAATGTATAAAATTCTTGTTTATGAAATTTATGTGCATCTAACGACTGTTGTTGCACAAACACAAATACTCTTTCTAGGCAATTTTGGAATCTCTATGGAAATTCTTAAAAACCATAAAATTCTAGATATTTTTCAATGCATCGTTTTGACTAAAGATAAAATTAATTTTGAATTAAATGCTTTTAAGTAAAATGTCCATTCTACAAAAGAAATTTAATATTTGTGTGTTTTATGTGATTTGCAAACTAAGCAGCTGTATTTTCAATAAGTACGCTTTACGAGTATTAACTGTAAAGTCTTAAGATGTATTTTCAAGCATTGTAATCTGCTGATATACTTGATTGTGACAATGTATCAAATTCTACTTCTGCCAAGTGAAACCTAAAGCTGTGAAATTACCATTTTCTGCTTCATGCTATAAAATGTGAGAAATGTAATAAACTCAAAAAACTGCAGCCTACACTATCTGACAATGGGTTTTTCACCAGTATTATCTGTAAATACTTCAGCATGACAAAGCATGTTACAGTATAGCACAATACAATAAAACATGGAGTACCAAAGCAGCTTCACAAAGATGAGCAAGAAATCATTTGACATGTTCCCAGCTCTTCTGTAGCAGTTTTAGAAGATGTAGAGTATTTGTGGGTTACTTTACTTCTGTCCAATTACTCCCATAAAAGTCCAATGGGATTTAAGTCTGGAGATTTGGCAATCCAGGTCATTAAATTGAATTGCCTACTTACCATCTTTTCCAGATAAGTTCTGCACAGTTTAAAATTATATTTTGGCTTATCGTGCTGTAATCCAAAGGACTCCCCAATCAACTAAGTCTGACAGTCTGGCATGCAATTCAAGTTTGTTGTGATAGCCATACTGGTTGGTAAAGATAATCTCTGTCACCAACAAAGCAACCCATAGCATGGCAACTTCAAGCTTGATATTGAGAACCATACATTTGAATGTGCTCAAATTTGTGACTGGTACTATAAGCCTGATACTGTAAGCTCACTGGCCACTTTATTAGGAACATCTGTACAGAATACCTTGTTCATGCAAATCTCTCATCAGCCAAACATATAGCAGTAGCTCAGTGTATAAAATCATGCAGACGCAGGTTAAAAGCTTCAGTTAATAGTCATATCAAACATCAGAATGAGGAGGTATTCTAAGTGACTTGACCATGACATGGTTTTACGTATTTCAGAACCTGCTGATCTGGTATTTTGACACAACGGTCTCAAGAATTTACACAATATTTATAATGATATATACCATATAATGTTAAAATATGAAACATACAGTGGGTAATAGTTTTGTGGGCCATCCTTAGAATAGCTAGCCTGGTTCAAGCTGATGGGAAGGCTACAGTAACGCAACTACTCTACAACAGTGGTGAGCATAAAAGCATCACTGAAGCGCAACACATTGAACCTTGTGGTGGCTGGACTACAACAGCAAAATACTATATTGGGTTACACCTCTCACTAAAGAACAGGAAACTCAGGCTAAAGTGGGCGCAGGCTCACTGAAACTGGACACTTGACAATTGAAAAAATGTTGCCTGGTCTAAAGAATCTAAGGAATTTTCACAGCAGCATGGTGACTCCTTGCCATGAAGACAGACTGGTCTGGGAGAAAAAAAAGTACAGGGTGTCCATAAAAATTCTCTACAATTTCAAAAATCTTTTACAAAGGCTATTGATGAGATATCTTCGTCAGATTTGTTCTATGTACTCAGTGGTTATCAAAGTTTTTAATCACATTGCAAACAAAGATACGGGACATCACTAATCTAAAGCAGAGGATCACTGATGCCATTGTCACCATTGATGAGGGTATGCTACAGCGAATATGGCAAGGAATTGAGTACCGTCTTGATGTGCTTCGTGCTTTCATTCCTCTAAGTGTTTTAAAGATATTGACGGATAGTTGACATAAGAAATTTTTGGGGGTTTTATGATTGCTTCACGCAGACGTACATCATATTATATCTAGGCTACTGTATATTGTTTTACGACTTTACAAGATTTTTTATTATTAGGGTGTCAAGTGGAGCTTTTTTCTTTGCATTTGCGCAGTACAAATCGGGCAGCGTTGTAAAATATAAGCAGTATACGCATGCGCTAAAGCGGCGCGCATGCGGACCGCAAATCCGGAAGTGGGGGCGCAGGCGTTCAGTTTCGGATTCACGCTGCTATCGGTTTTTGCACTTTCTATCTGTGCTGAAGAATGCAAAATACCATGACTAAGACTTAATAAGATTTCGCCCTTAAAGCACGTTAAATCCATGGAAATTTACTACGACCTGAGTATGTAACAGTCTATGATAATTCTGTGCTTAACTGCAATATATTTGAATGCTATTGAACATTAACGACTGCTCATACAGTTAATGTTATTTTAGTTATCACTTAGGTCTTGTCTTAGATTTCTATCCGTCGTGTATCATCATTGTGAACTTCTGTGTAATATATACCACGCAGGTTGAAAAATAACTGAGGAAGAATTGGTACAACTAAAGCGATGTGGAGAAAAATTACCGCTCTACAAAAAAACAAAACGATTAAATATGGCATCCCGATGGTTGTGAGTATCTCGTTAGTTGGCTGTTTTTAAAGACACTTTTTATCATGCTAAGCTTTGCTATTAAGAATGCGTGTTATCCGTATGGTCGGTGACGTCTTTTTCACTTTGCTTGACAGCTGCTCGTTGTAGGAGGCTCTTTTGGACTTAGGGAATTCACACAGATTAGATACGATGAGCAAAAAATAAAGAAGAAGGTACGTATCTAAGTTGTTAGTGGTATAAATGCACCGTGGGTAACGTTTTATAGTGGAGTTAAATCATTTTGTAGGCTGCACGTTTAGAAACTTTATGTTAAGTCAAGGTGAACTTCACTGTTATTTCAACCACATACAAGTATACAGAGAGATGAAATGGCGAGGCTGAGGGACCACAGTCTAAACATAAACAGCAAGACAATGTGCAAAGGACATACGGGATCCCTTGTCGTAAATATTAGTTGCATGGACCATGTGCCACATTTTTTTATTTCTCCACCTAATATGGAATTACTGCTTGCTAAAGGAGTCTTCAGATTACTTCAGCCCCGATTAGATAATTGTGTACTGAAAATAATACTGGATTATATGCACTATATGACACAAGAATGTAAACATCAGGCCCTTGAGCGCTGGGACCCTTATCCCAGTTTGGGTTCAGGAACACTTGCTGAACCTGCATTCTGGTACTTGTATGTCACTTTAAACAAAAGTATCTGCTAAATAATGTAAATGTAATAATTACCCAAATCAGGGGTCACCAGCCTTTATGAAACTGAGAGCTACTTCACGGGTACTGAGCTGTACGAAGGGCTACCAGTTTGAAACGCCCTCCTAAACTTATCTGAACTTCATGTATAATAAACATGTTTTAAATGCTTTTTCAATGTCATTTTCAAATCTATGTAAATTCTAATGTGACTAAAGAAGAATAACAACAGGATAAAATTAAATTTTAGATGCTGCTCATTGGCGAGTTGTGCTATTTTTAGAACAGGTCACCCCGCGACTCATGTGGTGCTTGGGGGCATCCTGGTGCCCGCGGGCACCATGTTGGTGACCCTTGACCTAGATGGAGCGGCCTATCATAAAGAGTTGCTGGGAAAGTCATATTCTTAGATGTTGCACTCACTTGCCCTTTTTTCCAGCTGGACCCGGCACTGGAGGCCAGAGTGAATGTCCAGAACCAGTCTGCAATCTTGAATGAAGAATATGAGGTACACAGAGTTCCCCAGAAGCAAAATGTGATTCAGATGAGGTTTCTTAGAAGAAGTATAAACTTAAAAATAGTACTGTGAAATGTAGGAAGTGTATTTGTTTTTAAGCAGTTTTAGATTGTCAACACAGCGTTTTGTTATAGCTGTAGGTCAAGTTATATCTACCTACTGTTCTAAGAGTTTCCTGCTTTTGTGACAAGTCATCCTCTAAACTACATATCTGGAATTTTCTTGCCCCAACAGAAACTTAAAGGATTGGATATAGATGACTGGAAGAATATTCGAGGCCCACGGCCATGGGAAGATTCACGTGTGTACCAGGAACAGCAGAGAGCCCAGTAAAGTAGGGAGTGGAGGTTTCTCAGATGGGCAGTTCCTGCAGAAGGACTCCGAGGTCTCAGACGTCAGCAGTACATGAGTGGAGTTCCAATGACCTTAGGTGACTGGCTTATCATAAGCACCTGTAACGAAAGTGAAGGATAATTGGTGGTTGATCAAAGTATCCATGTATGTTTTGAAATAAAAAAAAAATGAATTATTGGGAACCAAGATATAGTTCATCTAGAACACAAGCATTATTGGCCTTTAATGACCGACTTGCTTGAACTGTCCATTCCGGTACAAAAAAGCCGACAATTTTTAAATACAACCACACCACTTAGTTCCATCTTCAGGAGTTGTCAGAGGTTCACGCTAGATACATGTGTGCAATTCTGCTTATCTCTCACAAACCAAAATATGCTGTTACGACTGTTTCGAGATAATCTATGGAGTTGTCAATGGGTGCGACGTAAAATGAATAGAGAAAGAAAAAAACAAGCAATCTGGTTCGCTTGAAGTTAGAAGTGTATTTTTTTTTTTTTACTACAGACAAAATAAAAGGAAGTTAATCAGGACAAAGCAACGCAAGTTCTGGGTGAGATAATGCCAGATAAAAAGTACGCTGGCTCTGAATTGAACATGCCCCCCGGTACGCTGCACTGCTAACTACACAGCGTTAGTTTTTCTAAACAGAAAGCCGAGCAAAAGGAAGAGTAAGAGAAAAAAGGCACCTGAACCGCCTCCCTAGATTAGGAGAAAACGCAGAAGAGAAAGAGAAAACCCTTAGAATATGGTGTGTATCTGACACATCATGGCGGACATAACAAACCAGCAGGTTACTAACCTTCACACATCAACCTATCCATACACTTCACACCCACAAACCAAAACTGAGACAATGTGATTAAGCGGCAGCACGAATATACAAAGTGCAAAAAGGGGAATTCCAAAATTTTCCCGCCGTTCCATCATCCAATGAGCCTGTTAAAGTGCGTGTGTCTCGGGCAGCCAATCCGCTTGTTGCAGGTAGGATGACATCAGGGACCTGCCAGTCGAAATAAACAATACGTCCTTGAATGTTTCATTATGAGATACTGCAGTTGTAAAGTCTTTGTATTACTTGATGACAGCAGTTTCAGGATGGGGTAATATGTTAAAGTAGTTTAAAGCCATGAATTTTGCGTGAAACCTGTTTTATGGCTATGCAGTTGCCGAATTAATTTATAAATAAAAAAAAATATTTTAATTTGTTATAGATACTAATATCTCAAATTTTAGACATCAACCACACTTTTGATGGAATAATTCTCCTCAAAAGTTAAAAGCATAATTCGGCACAATACGCTATAATGGGTGCAGTTAAAGTTTCAGCATGCATACAGAGAAATATACACAAACTGCTGCAGTACAAAACACAGGATGATAGTTGCTCAAAGTGAAACGCATTGTGTAGCGGTACAAAAGGGCTGACAAGGATGATAAATATATGCAATATCCACAATAACACAATACAATAAAACAACAATCAATACTGAGAAGTGTACAAAACTTGGAAAGTTGCTAGTTTAAGTGTCACAGCTAGCAAAGTGATTCCACCCTTGGACCACTGAGTAAGGCTCTTAACCTCAACTGCCCCAGGGCAAAAGCATATTCTAAATCAAATGTGTTACAGTCCCAACTGAAAAGATTATGGATGGATGATGGAGTTGTAATTAACTGGACTGGCTGCTGTGATGCTGGTGCTTTGATAAACAATACAGATAGGGGGTAACAACACAATACAAAACAACATCAAACGGTATCAAGATTACTGTAATGTCTCCATTCTGGTCCCTCCTCTTACTTCACTACCCCTTTCCTGGGTATGGGCCCCATCTGTTTAAATCTTATAATTAAAGGCCAGTATGTTTCAAGCCTAAATATAGAAGAAAAGGTATGAAAGCTACCAAGTTGCTTGAAGTGTATTTAACAATTCTAGGCTCTGGCGGGAACTCCCTGAGGCGCTGTAGGTGTAAGGATTTATTACGCATGATGTCACGGTTGATAATCATTTTAACTTTCATAGCATAAGTATCACATCTAACCTAAATACCTATTTACATAATGAAAGAATATCTCAACCAAATTTAACTCCCCTGACTGAGATTTGAATATGTTCTGGTTTCCCAAGGATGGAGAATATCCAGGTCTTGATTTTACATGTGCATTTAAGTATGTAATTTTGTTTTTAGGTGTCCCCAAAAGCCCAATCTGAGTTTTTAGATGAGAGTATTTTTCTATGCATTGTGAAATAATTGGTATTTTACTTTTTGGAGTTTGGTTTTATGGTGGTTGTAAATTGTAATACTGTCACCTCACACCTCCCCGGGTGACTTCCTGGCCCTGCTCTTTGTGTGCACTATCCTTTCTGTCTTTTACTTCATTGCTCCATGAATTCCAGTTTCTTCCTGCTGTGCAAACTGGCATCTCTGAATTCCCAGTCAGTGTGTGAGAGTGCTCATGCCCACCAATGGGCCGGCATTCCGTCCGGGGGGTTCCCCTGCCTTGTGCTTTTTATTGACTGGGAAAGGCTTGTCAGTCTGTACTTGATAAGCTGTAGATGTACTAGATAAAAAATGGGTGGATCATGCACTTAGATATAAATATATTTGGTCAATATATTTAGTGCCAGGAAAAAACATTAGTACTGTAAAAACGTGCCATTTTAATACAGGTAATGAGCACATTATGGAAATTGCAAAAAAGTTATACACAATATATTTGTTGAGGAAATAAGCAAGATTTTAAGTGAGACAATGTATTTGCTTCTTTTATGGTAATTGTAAAGGCAAATAGAACTGTGACAAATTATTTCTGTTTTGGATTTGCGAGTAGGGTGAGGACCTGCAGAGCACAGTTGAATGTTCATGCCCATTTAACTTAACAGACTTCACTTTTAAACTGTGGAACTGCACAGTAAATAATGAATCTCACTTATTCCCTCCTTAGCCAGCCAACAAACGTTTGACAACAGCTTCCTGAAAGTTCAATTAAAAATTGAAGATGTGTTCGGAAGGACTTCTCCACCTCTTTCTATCATTCTGTTTTATGACTGTTGCTTTGCACCCTGTGGTGGCTGCCTTCCAGTTACCCTCCTCCCCATTTACTTCTGGAGAAGGACCCCACAGTGATATCTGCGTCTATTTACAATGGCAGGCTGAAGAAGGATACAGGAAAAACAAGAGGCCTGGTGTATAATTTGGATCCTTGTTTTATTTTTTATCTCTATAAATAACATTCATGTTTGCAGCTAATGGTGTGTCTGCTTCACAGACATGTCTCTTCTGGTTGTTCATGGAATTTCTCATAAAATGGGGCAATAAAATCCACACACATCATCCAAATAATTTAGCTATTTCAGTTCCAAACCTACTGCCCCTGCCAGTGAGGTAATGTTAAAGAAGAATTTCACCTTTTACAATGACAGCCATCTGAATCACGCCGTCAGCTCAACTAGGAGCAATGAGTATAAGCAGACCACTTAATTACCATGATTTTGTGACAATTTTAAAAATGAAAACTGGGTGGTCATGAGATCTATTTCAACATGAATAGAATATAATATGATTTGTCTTCATTTTAGCCTTTACATAAAAGCCCAACTGGCTGTTTGGACTTTAAATATGAACCGTACGCAGCACTAAAAATGCTTAATGGTCGAGCTGAAGAAATATTAACCAAAATCCATAGCTATCACTTGGATTTATTCTCTTCCTGTGACGCTCCAAGTGCCTACCTGCTACGGCAGCCTCCGTCCTCTTCTGTCACGGCCTCCAGTGGGTCCAAGGTCAGTCCTGTAGGGAACCTGGGCAAACTCACCAGGAAGGCCAGCTCCATCACAGCACTGGCCCTGCAGCCACAGCATGGTGCCGAATTTTAACAACATCTTGAACTATTCTGCCCATCCACGCCATTGTTGCCCTGTTGGAGCCCCTTTACCCAGCAGCTCTTCCACCATAGTGTGTTAAGAAGCCCTACTGGAGATCCTTCCTACCTGCTGCCGTCAGGCACCACAACAAGAGACGCGAAGTCTGATGCTACTGTATCTGTTTGTACATATAATTGCACATATTCATTCATTCATTTATTCCCTTGATATCCCTTTTCAGTAAGTTCTGTTTGTGTATTGTGTACCTTTTCAGTTTGTTTACATTATGTGTAAACGTGTATTATCTTTCTACTTTGTCTTGTTTCACATTATGTTTGTTTGCACTTCTCGTACCTTGCTACTGTATGCACCAGTATTCCCCCCTAGGATCAATAAATATTATCTTGTCTTACATTTCTAGTGTTTGACACATTACTGTAAGAAGTCTCCTCTTGCATTATGTTGTCTGCTTTTTATCCAAATTTTGGGCTACAATAGGTATTTTTGCAATACCTATTGATGCATGTCTTGTATTTATTTCTGTCCACGTTGTGCCTCATTGTTAATTGTCTATTGTCATGGTGTGTGTAATTGTAGCAAGCTGTGCCAACACAAATTTCCACCAGCCTTGGTTGTGTGGCAATAAAGATTTCAATTCTGATTCAAATGTTCAGATTGTTATCAAGTACCTCAATGTTGAATGACATCAACAGTCATGCCTACTGTGCAGCAAATAGCTGTATGTATAATTTATTTTCCACCCCTTACAGATGCACAATATTATTAAAGGTTAAAATCCATGTTATTGCTAACAGCCTATCCACCCTACCAGACATGTCTTAAAATTATATAATTTAATTTTTAATTTCAACTCCTCTTACTCCCCCCCAGATTGAATGTTTAACTTGGAGAGGTGAGGCTACGGTGTTACCTTACATTGTGCATTATTTATGAAATAAATACTTAAATTGTATTATGCTAGGGAATGAAGGGAAAAGATTGTTGTTGTTTTTTAAATGATTCCTTTTAGCAGAAAAAGCACTACATACTGTTTTTGTAAACATCATCCTTGTCAGTGGTGTAACCTTCACATTGTACAAGGACCATTCTTACGAAGCTTGTTTTGGGTAACTTTGATAACCAAACTAATAGGATTCTGATGTCACCAGTAGGTCGAAGGTTGATGGCTGTCCCCTACCTTGTGCCCTGTGCCTCCTACCATACACTCCAGGGTCAGTGTGACCCTGTACTGGATAAGCTTATGGAAGTTATGGAAAATGGTCAAATTTAAATGAGTAAAGCTTAAATGTTGCTAAACCATTTTCAAGCTACCATTTACTATCCAATATATCAGATGATTTTGTTTTTTTGCTATCAACTATCTAGAACAGACAGTGTCGTGACAAAGTATGTGCCCCTCCATAATACCTTTATATTTTTGCTTATCCATAACACTTTATTGTTTCTGATCTCCAAAGAAATTTAATGTTGTACAAAGGACAATGCGAGAAAACACGACAGTTTTTAAATGATAATTTGACTTATTGAAGGGAAAAAAATCATCAAAAAAATAAAGGAAATCAGGAAGGGGGCAAAGACACGGCACTATAAGCTCGGAGGTTCTTCGAATCAGAGTAAGGCACATGATCTGTCTAGTTTTTCTAATTCAAAATGTATCACAAATTTGATATCAGATTTAGCGATGGTATTTGCTCATTTGTCAAAGCCACTTTTAGAGAGTTATGAAATACTTGGTTTCATGCTCTGTGATGGGTTGAGACCCCATTGATGGTGTCGCCCTTCCTTGTGCCCTATGCTGCCTATGACAGGTTCCAGGACTGCTGGATAAGGAGATAGGAAGTGGATGAATGGATGGATGGATGGATGGATATATAGGAGAACCTTGGAACTCAAACACCTCTGAACTAGACCAAATCAGACATTGAATGGGGCTGCTGAATTATTACATTATTTCTTATGGGGAAATTCAACTCGGACCTCGACCAAATCGCAACGCAACCAGCCTTCTGGAATGTTCGTATTCCAAGGTACCACTGTATGTTTCCAGTGAAGTGGTATCAATAAATTACGTTTAGTGTGTGCCCACATCTGTCTTTGTATGGGTCCTGTGATAGACTCAAAGCTTGGTGTTACCCTGTATTCAATAAGCATTTATGGAAATGAATGGATTAATGTTGTTAGTTATTTGTGCATGCCAGGCAACTTCTGCATTTTATTGAGTAATCGTGAGTGGTTTGGCTAAATTCTGCTGTCATGGAAACGATAAGATACGATAAGACGAGATATTATCAGATTTCTCATAAATTTCCTTTGCACAACAGAGAGCTATGTTCCATTACAAAATACACACCATACATACAATGTCATACATACTATAGTTGCACTTGCATGACCTGAAGAATGATTGATTTACGTATTTGTATGTCTTGTCTTGTGACTGTTTTGGACAAATGGCATTGCTAGTGAGGCTGGCCAAAAAACCTGGTACTTTAAAAGTGGGGCTAGAGAAACATTCAATATGAGCAACAGTTAAGTCCAGGTCTTCTGCAGAAGGCAGGTACCTTTGCCGGACTGATCACGTGGGTAATCAGTGTTGACAGGACCTGGGCTGCTGATATGCAGGGACTCCTGGCTTGAGACATGCGGAGTCAGGTGTGGAGGGAAATTTCAAAATGGGCACTGTGGGACAACAGCCAAAAAACAGACAGAAAGTAAAGGGCTATACACAGATGGAAAACTCCATTGAAACTTACAGGATTATGAGGACCAGAACCAACTAACTAAAACAACCACGGATTTGTGCTGGAAAAGACAAAATACGGTCAAATAATGCAATGCAAAACACACTTCTCTCAGAAACTGCTGGTTAAAAAAAAAACTGAAGACTTGGGCTTGCATGGAAACTCACCTAAGCTCCACTGGCTATATATTAATTATAGATACGGGAGTTTGTTACTTGCACTTCCTGGTGCTCCTGTGTTGCATTCCCTCCATAAATGCCTATGTCATCTATAGGATCGACCGAATCTGCTGTGGTGCAACATGTGTATCACGCCAGCACCAACCAAAGCAGCCAGCCAGTGACACCCAGCCTGTCTTGAAAACTAGACACACTAAGCTAATTACTTGCCTGCCTGGTTTCCAGTGAGCCATTTGCAACGTGTTGAGTAATTACTCATTACTATACCGATTGTTTGATTGCCGTACTGTGTATGATTCCCGCTTGCTTCGCTCGTTTCCTTGTTCTTTGTCTACTGATTCGGCATTAGTTACTCGCCCTGTATTCACTTTGTCAACCTCTGCCTGTGGACTGTGCCTGGGGTTACAGTTTGGATTTGTTTGCCTTTGCTCACATGTATCTAGTCTTCAGTCCTCTGCCTGCCCTTGGACGTAAAGTCTGGAAATAAACTGTTGTTCCTGCAAGTGGATCCTCTCTCACTCCAATCATTCCAATGTGGTAAATCTCATGTGCTCCTTTTGTCAGTGTAAAATGGCCTTGTGTTCTTTGGCTGCAATGCCACCACGCAGAGCAATCATCACACTTAATGACATCCACAACGATGACTGTCCATTCCAACAGATTGTGCGGTTTGAAGGCTTTTTCCAAATGTATCCCTATTTGGATATAGGAAAAAAACATGGATGATGGCTTATCAGACCGTATTACTTCTTTAGTTTGCTTAGGGGTCCATGTTTCGTGCTCCTTACACCAGGTTAAGGGTTTTTGTACATTGGTTTATATTCCAGCTTTCACAGTGTATTTTTGGCTCCCCATCGGTGCTGTACTTTAGCCATTTAGCAGCTGTCCTATTAAGTGCCCTTTTGTCCCTGTCGAAAGGTTTCAACTACTGTTTGCCTCCTTGCCAGTGCATTTGTTCATGTTTGGCATATGGTGTCATGATTTTTTTTAACATCCAATTATTTTTCATGTTTTGTAACCAACTATGTGACATTATGGAACTCTGTTGCCTTAAAATTCACTCATCAAACATCAGAATTGTTTTACCGCTAACATGCCACCAATTTGCATTTGACCTAATGTAACTATAATTTGCTATTTATCCTATAGATCTTTGCAATGCTTTCCCTTAGCATTTTTCAGTCCTGGCTCTCACAAAGCACTGCTTATGTTGATATCGGTTGAGTTCTTAACTAATTAATTAGGCTTGATGAAGCTGTTGACTGGGCATTAAACATGCATTTCACCAAATATATTAACTTAAGAGTACTTTGATTTACAGTCATGTTACACAACTTTTCTGTCAGGAATAAGTGCAGTAATGAAAAATGACTAGATCGTTCTAGCTTGTGCCCTTGAAACGAAGAAAGCAATTTGAATATTTTAAATGAATCAACAATGACATATTTATAGCCATCGAACAGTCAACTAAGGGATGTAAACATTTAAAAACAAGTAATTGCTAAAAATAAGTTGTATGGTTTAATCAATTAATTATCATAGAATAGGCATGTATTTAATAGCATATAGAGTACCAGTCAAAAGTTTGGACACATCAACCTATTCTCTACATTTTAGAATAATTATAAGGACATTAAAACTATAAAATAACATATATGAAATTATGCAATGGCAAAATCTATTAAACAAGGATGTTAATTTGTTTGGAGGGGGCAGCTCAGTGGGTTTGGAATCAGAAGGTTGCTGGTTCAAATCTCTGGGTCGGCAGGATGATCCCGCCATTGGGCCCTTGAACAAGACCCTTATCCCCAGTTGCTCCAGGGACCGGCTGACACAACATACTCTACACCATTTTCATGGAGTGGTCGTCTGTAATGCTTTTCCAGCTGTCCTGAAGGAGGACATGCTGAGGACTCAGTGAGCACTTTTCCTTCATTCTCTGGTCAAACTCCCCTCAAACCATCTCTACTGGGTTTAGGTTCAGTGGCCAGGTCAAGGAATGTGACCATAACACTTTGTAAGTGGCCTGGCCTATCCAAAATTTTGACTGGTACTGTACATAACAGGTTTTTTTTTTTTGCTTGTTTCATTTAACAATAGTATTCTGTGACATGATATTAATTTCACAGTTCAGCAGTACCAAAAACCAGTATACACAGTGGGTTGAGCAGACCAAAATCGAAAATTCTGCTATATACAACTTTCACACACATGGATTACATTCGTATTTGTCAATACTTATGTATGGCTTATGTTTGTGTTGGACAAAATTCTTTGTAGAATACCCACCAAACCAAGTATTTGTATTCCATTTCTGATAGCATGAACTTCATTGATGTTAGTTTTTCTGTGTAACTGTTATTCTGGTAACGCTATCCACTTCACTATATGAATTAGACAGTATAACGTCAAGCATACAAAATATGAAAATTGAATAACAATTAACATGTTTGGCTGACAGTCATTTCTTTAAGGAAACATTTACTTGTCAGACAAAGGATTACTGCTGAATATCCTTTGCATGATATTCACCTCTTCTTCCTGTGTTGTGCAGCGCATGCTAGTCGACCGTAAGACTTAATTTCATGATTTTACAATACGAGTGGCAGCTGGAGGCCTTCCGGTTCCACGGCACAGTCACTCCAGTGTTTACTGGCAGTTCTGGAAAATTCCCTAACTCGGTCAATATCCTGGCAACGGTTAATGTTAGGAAATGCACTTTGTTAGTAAACACAGCATAAAAGATAAACGAAACAGTTATCATTCGGTAGTTTTCCCCGGAATTTTACTAATAAATTATTCCGCTTTCTCAGAACGTTTACCGTTACCACAGTTGCAAAAATACATATTCATAGATTTTGTTGCGGGTTCCTTTTCCCAGCTGATGTGACGTAGATGCTTGTGTATATATGTGATTTTTGGTATCGGAGGGCGGAGAAAGAAACGGGGGGCGTAAGGTTAAGACATGCTATTTGAAAATTTGCTTTTTCTATGCTTCCAGAGATTGGGCATCCCTTTCGAAGGACTAATTAGACATATCTGATGTAAATAATTAAAAAAACTAAGAAAGGTTACAGTGTTCGACTAGCGATTTTGCCTTGTATTTACCTCATTCATTTTTTAAATAAGAAAATATAGATTATACATGTATCCTCGAATGAGCAGTCGTGTTTAATTTAATACGTGTATAATATATTTTGTATATTTGATGGTCTGTTCTGTTGCATTTTTCTGCTAGAAACAGAAGACAACACGTCAGAGGGACCTAACATATTTTACGCTAACGCAGACAGGAGAAGGTGAAGCACTGCCTCAGCCCTGCTTTCTGGAAAGCGCCGTGGGTTTGGCTTCAGAGCCCCCAGCAGCCGCAAGAAGCTTCGATGTCATGTAGTCCTAATCGACGACAACCGGGGAGAAGTATCTATCTGTCTGCCGGGAAAAAAAACAGGCTTCCGAGGGCCATCAGAAGGAGTGGGCAAAGGAAGCCGTATTACTTCTGCTGCCCAATCGATCCACTGGCGTTGAAGAAGCGCTGGGACCAGCAGCAGCGTGGGGAGAGCCGGCCGCCTCTGGGGTGTTATTCCAACGGGAGTGGAATACACGCTTGACACATAAGGGAAGGAGGGGTTAGCAGACAAAATACGTTTAAAGCAGACAATTACATTTTCCGACACATTTCTAAAGGAAGCAATATTGTCCTCACTTTCGACAAAACCGACTTTGGCAAAAAGAAAAAAAAAACGGGATACAGATCTTGGTAGGTGAATCTTTTTTCTGCTTGATATCGGCGTTACAGCCGGTGTGGTCGTTTGATAAATACTCAGCGCTTCTGCGCAAGTGGCGATGTGCCGCTGCTTTCTGTTTTAAGACCCATTTAAATGATGTTGTATGAATCTATATTAAGGATATTACGCACACAAAACGCATGACGATAATGTAGGGGTATGTTTTGAAGCGTATAGAATTGTGAAGATTTTTGTCATTGTGGGTAAATGGAACTAGAGCAGTTTGCATGTATAAATGTTTTTTTCTTGTGTCATTTATAATCTTGTATAATCTCCAGCGTGCTTTTGAAATAGTGTCATGATTATGGTGGTTGAATGCTCCGATCAGTTATGAGCAGTGGACCGCGTCACTTCGCATTCAACATAAGGCTTGCTCGCTTATTGCGTTTTTTATGTGAATGCAAACATGCACATTGAATGGGTTCATGAGTTTAAGGGTGATCGATATCCCCCCCCTCCCCGCTAAAGAAACTAGTACAGTGTTATTTATGCATTTCCCAAATGTGTGTATGTTTGTGTTTATTCGGGATAAACATTTTAAACGGGGGGGGTTACATAATGTATGTTACGTGCTAAACTGAAATCAGGCTTCTATCTTTAATTTATTATCAATTCAGGGTATTAACACTGGTTGCAATTAATAATTGTCTAAAAGCATAACTACGAGGAAATAATAGCTTATCACTAGTAACGAGAGTATAGTAGCGATAATAGTAATAATTACCAACAACATTAGAGATCATTCTAGGCCGTTGCAGTCGTGTTACCGGCACAAATAAAATGTATCTTGGGTTTTTAATAGACATGATTTTTGGTCTTTTATATTTTTTTCTCTTACAGATCTTAGTTCTTTTATGGTGTATGTTTATGCAAGTCGGTAGTTTTGTTTTGTGTTATAAATTAGATAGGAATACCTCTCACTTTATTTTGGTTTTGCAATGATATTCTGTTGTGAGGATTCCGTTCTAGATGGAAGTCGGAAATAAGATAATGCAGTGAAAACTCTGTGTATTATGATTAATTTAAGAACAGCTGATGTGTTCTATATTACTAAGATGAGCTCCTGTTTACTGGGAATCAAATAACCAACGTGCAACAACTCCATTCCCAAAATAGGAAACACGATTCAGCGGAGCTCATTCCAGTTGGTCGGTTCTGTAAGCCTCGTCAGCAGACAGCGGTATATTAGCAGTAATTCCACAGTTTTGTCTTTAAAATCGGTTTACTTTACACAAAAACCTCACACAAAATAGATGGTGACCCTTATACTTTAAGACAGATACGGGGACATCCCTTATTTAGCAGTCAATAGCTTGGAGTCACCGTGTCAGTACGCTGTGATATATCTTAATAAATCTGTGTGAAGGTACCGAAGTGAATCCATGGCCGTAGGGTCAGCGACGAAAAATACAATACGAAGCCTACAAATTATGCGGTTAAGACGACTGTAACGACAACGTACAAGCAACAGTATTTGTATTATTACTTAAGTTAGGCATTTGTATGATTTTTTAATTAATCTTTAAAAACAAAATGTACCCTTCTAACAAAAGTACGTATTTTTGTAAGTGATGCTACAATGTATGAGAAGACTGTCAACCTGTTATGAAAAAAAAAAGATTCTGTAAGTAGTGATGACATGGTACAAATTGAATGGCATGTTAGTTTTCTGTGGAAAAACACACAATCTTGGCAATTTAGTGGCACAGGGAACAAGGCTGGGAGTTGAACCCACAACCCTACAAATATGAGGCCATACTGTTACTGAACAGTGTGGTTCAAATTATCGTCCCAAACTGTTTGGTAAAATAAGTGACTATGCTGAATAGATTGTCTGGATAGATACACACTTGATAAATCCATGTTACATTACATTCTTTGGCATGTTTTGAAACAGATTAAAGTTCTTGTATTTTACTTTTGTACTGAAGCTGTTCAGGATTCAGACCAGTAGTTAGAATGTTGAGTAGATGTATCCCTGCTTGTTTTTCAAGAAATCAATGAGCCACTCAGATGGTTTAATATGGCAGGCTCACATTTTATTCCTAGAAGGTCTCACCATCTTCTAAGAGCTCCCTAAATTTCAACTTCGACTTTTAAACGCATTCTTAAAAAATGGTTTAAGAAAAGCAAAATAAAAGTTAACTTTACATTTATTCTGCAGTTCCTTTTATTCCAAGCAACACGCAGTTGAGAGTGCAGGGTTAGTCCCAGGAGCAGATGGGGTTCAGGGCGTTGCTCAAGGGCACAATGGCCAGTCGATTACAGGCAAAGAGGCCGAAACTGCAGAGGCACATACCCTAAATGGATCCACTGGCAATTTATGTTCCCATTGCTAAATTGATTTTGCATGATTGGTTGACTGATTGGATGGTAAAGGGAATTTGTATGAAAGTTGTATAGCATGTAGTATGATACCAAGATGATACTTAAAAAGCAGCACATGTAATAAGAGCTGTATTTTAGCCCATTTGCTTCAGTTTATTTCTTCATTTTGCTTAGTATAAAACATCAAATTATTTCCAAATGTAGTGGAATTATTGGTGGATTGGTGAATTCAGCTTACACTTAATGAAGTACATTAAGTAAATTAAATAAAGTTGTACCTTAAATAAGGTATCATGTTTATAATGGTTATAGAATATCTGTTCTGAGCAAGATAGAAAAAAATGTGGGAAAGGAGAAGACTGTAAAATTGGTAGTTTTCTTAATCTAAAACATGTCTGATTTGACTAAAATTTTCTGAAAATTATAATTCAATAATTGTGTTTTCTTGTAATTTTGGATCTGTGGATTTAAGAAAGAATTTGTACTAGGTGTACCAATCCTTATTAATATTGAGGCAATGCTATTAATAGTGTACAGCAAAGCAACACCTTTCAGTCATTCACCCATTTTCCGTACTCACTTGTCCTGTGCAGGGTCACTGGGATCCAGAGCCTATGGGGACACGGGAGGGTATTACCTGGGGGGGGGGGGCCCACACACTCACAATTCAGATCCCTCTAATTTCCCTTCAGTTTTTGTAATTCCATTACATACATTGTGGGATGAATTTTATTTTGTAAATTTTGTTATGTAAATTTTGTTTTGTTTATCTTTTTCTTGTATTAATCAATACCCTAGAAATACGATCAGGTAATCAGATCTAGCTTAATACTGTCAGATTTGTGTTTTCCTCATGCATTTAATTTTAAGAATGCGTTTTTGTGAAAAGACCAGGATGGCTTTGTGTAAAGAACCAAAATGTCACCTAGGGATATTTGGAACAGACAAATTTTATTTTGGGATTACCTTTTAATGTGCAGTTGGTATTAGGGAGCTAGGATAATTAGCATCGATATATATAAACAAATTGAAAAAAGATCTAGTTCAGGATTACTCAGTGGAATAATATGTACATTCACAGGTTGAATGAATCAGTGTGTAATGACCCGAGTTGCCCTCCGAGGTGATGGTGACCCTATTCCCTACTTTTGTGTTGTGCTAATGGGAACTCATTGGATTGGATTAGTGACCCCTGTTTGGGTGAGACTGGAGACGGGAATGCCTAGGGTTGAGAATTTAGAAATATGCCTCATAATTACAGTTGATAATCATAATCATTATTAGCAGCTAGGAATTATTACTCAAAATATCAAACCTGAACAGAGTTGAGAAGGTTTTTTTTGTAGGAAACCTGCTAAAAGTTCCTGGTTAAATTGAGTACCTCGTACCAAATTGATTACAGCTGTGTCCAGCGACTTACCTATTTCATGAATTGTGATATGCATCAAATTCTGCCTTTTCATGAAACCTGCAAAAATTTTACACAGAATCAGAGTCATCAGGCTGCTTCAGTTACCCTGTGGCTTGGTAACTTTCACGTGTAGCAGTGTCTCTAAGCTGCTGATCGTTGTATGTCCTGCTGTGGACTGCCATCCTGTCCAGGGTGTCTCCTGCATCATACCCTGTGCTTCTTGGAATCATCCCGGGTCTTTGTGATTTTGTACTGAATCGTGCATGTGAAAAAAATGTTGACTGTAATTTTGTATGAGCTGGTTCATGGTTTTTGTTTTATTTG